>CM068309.1:29039594-29369594 GCA_034768735.1 Schistosoma mekongi
TATATGTGATTTTTGATTTACTGAATTCATGAGAAAATTAGTACAGCGATTCCTCTTTACTGGATTGCTAAGGTAATGATCACTTTTCTAAAAGAATGAGTGAGTAGTAAGACTAAAATACATTAAATTTTTCATGTAGAAATACGGTTACGTGAACGATTCCATAAAAATACTCTTTTCATTATAGCACATTTCGTAATCCCGAAATTAACTTTTAAATGTTTACCCAGATTTTAATGCTCGACTAAAACAAACTGTTTTAAAAGATACCAAGAACACGTATTAAACAAGATATTTAGCATAATATGAATATTACTAGAATACCCCAAGTACTTTTCAACAGCTATATTAGAATAAAATCTTCCATTAAATGCTTCACTGACATCCAGAAATTATTCATTTAATATCTAAGACGGCAAACTAGCAACAAAATCACGGTGTGTTGGAGAAAAATACGGAACATTGAATGTTGAGATGACTAGTTCTTCCTGACTGGGATATCTAGAATATGTAATACATATATGCAACCATAAGCTGCCTCAATGCGTAGCGTTGTGATGTAGAAAAATAAAACGATGAGAGGCCAAATCAGGTTGTGGGTTTTACCTACGAAGTCACTTGTTAAAATTCTGCATCGTTTTGGGGGATAAAGAATATTTGTTTAATACCCACGTGATAACCGCGATTAGATGCTTAAACGACCCGAAATGAAGTACCATAGAAAGAATCCATTCACTTCGTGTATCCTTCTTCGAAATGTATTGGCGTAAAAGTGCCAAATACACCTAGACGGTGCCCTGAAACCTGACATAGTTTTTAAAAACGGAGAAATTTTCAGATTGCACACATATAACTGTCAGGAACCACCGTTTGCCTAGAGGTTATTGTTCACATTGTAAAATTACAGAAGAGAATAAATAAATAATACATTAAGCTTATCTGTTTAGATATTGTTGTGCACTTCATCCCAGGTAGGCTCTGCAACGCTTTTTATTGTTTTTGTTTGTATCTTTTGCTCATTCTGTTTATTCTATGCTTTTTATTTTGTCAACGGTTCATTGTTGACATTCCTCATGACATCCTGCTACATACTACTTAAATGAAATTCTGTAAGTAGTATTCATCGCACAATGATATATACATATACTTATCAATAGAAATTCTAGTAAATTGTACAAATATTTATTAACATCAATTTTGGAAAATTTTGAATGACTGATGTGTAAAACTTTAATTCACCCAGGAAAATGTATTGAATTTGAAAGTATACAAAATGTAGTAATTCATTTCCTGGTTTAATTAAGTATTAAATATAAACAAATAGAAATCATTCTATTTACAAAAAACAAAACAAAACAATGTAATAAGTAAATCAATTTCAATTAGTAAGAACAATTATATAATTATTATTTATTTATAGTTGAATATTAAATTTATATGGCATTTAATGAAGTAAAATCTATTTTATATTTCCATTTTAATAACATTAATATAAAAGTAATCGAGATGTCTATCAGTTGAAACTGTAGTTCACTTTATGTAAGACAAATAAAACATTGTATGGATGATGTTTAAATGGATGAAAATGTAAACTCTGAAGGCAACAAACAATACAATTTGTATTAAACGATCAGTGTGAGTATCGCTTTTTTGTTTTTCAATCTATTCGTCAACATTGAATCTGTGAGATATTTTTAGGATTGGACCTTCTTTGTAGTTTGTACATTAAACAAAGATTTCTAATTTTTATTGATTAAATGAAAATCTAGAATCAGTAAACAGCTGTTACTTTTTCAGTGCTTATTCACAAAATTACCACGAATTAAGATTTGAAGGTATTTGGTTTAAGATGTCGTATAATCATTTCAATCATACAGTGATTATAAGATATACACATCTGAACAATGCCTTCTATCGAAAGATCTTATAAACATACACAACCTTCATTTTGCAAAATGGATATTTAACGATAAGTATTCAGAAGTTAACTGGACTTGTCGATATTTTTCTTATTTACAACATATCACTATTTATAAAAATATATGTTTAGCGACTATTGTATCAATCAATCTGCCTAGAGAGAATACATCCATATGTTCAGTCCATGTTAAGGCTATTAGCAAGTAACGTTTGTTTGTTTCCAATACAAAGATCAGATAACTGCCAAGAAATTCACTAATTACAGTTGTTATATTAGTAAATAAAACAGATCCAATCTTGTCTTTTACTTATATTTTACCATTTCATTAAATAATGAAAATACAAATACATGATGGTTATAGTTTCTAAAACAAAGTCATATTACTACATTTATTCTCATATTTCTTTTCCTTAAATTACAAGTGATTAAACTTCTAAAAAGAATATAATTTATTTGTTAAACAAACAACTAAATTAAGATTCATGTTCTGATCAAGGAACGCATAAAATAAAATGTAACATTTATGTATTATAATAAAGTATTTGACCATAAAGGTATCTGATGTTGATTTATGGTAACATATATTGTGTATGCGTATATACTGTGTGTTGAATACATCATCGACAACATCGGTTTATTAACAGATCAGACTGCTATACACTCATCATAATAAACTATATATATATACATATGTATAAATATATTCTTGATAATTTCCCTTCTTTTCTTCTTTTATATCTACCGATTTGTTCATCTGCTTCCTATCTACATTCGTACACTCATAAATCTCTGCCATTTGTTACCATGATAATATTCAGTATTACAAGACAGTGAACGCTATCACTTAATATTGGCTTCTTTAAATTTACTTTGTATGATATATCTAGCATTTGCCACAAAGCCTAATGCTCAAGGAATCAAACTGCAGCCATAATTATAAATCCACATAGTTTAAAAGTTATATATTACGGCATTTCAACTATTTATTGCTTTATATTCCTCTTTGGCTATTTACCTAAGGTTAATTAAAACAATAATAAAAATGATCAAATTTGCATAATAACGTGATATATCTGTCAATATTTTGAGTCTCATTGAAAACATAAATACTAATATAATTGTTTATTTAACTTGATTTAGAAAACTAATAACAAAGAACTTCAATTTTTATATAGACATATAACATGTTATATAACATGCCAATGTTACTAGTATGACCTGTTAAAGATATAACTAAAAGTTAATCTTAAGCTACTCTAATCAAATGCTTACAGGTATATATACGCAAACACGTATAAACCAGTGTTTTTTAAGTGTACTTATTGAAAATGAAAAAAAGTTGTAATCCTTGCATTATTTAATTTCCTTTTAACTTATTTTCTATAAACATATTTCTAAGGGCATTTTTCGAAAAAGAAAAACAAATGCATTTTCATTAACAAGATTTTTTTTTTGAATACATTTGAATAATGAATGAATTATTTGTAATTAATTGTGAAAACTAAAAAACAGTAATGAGTTGTTTAAAATCACGCAGTTACATAAGATGTACAATTATATTAGAACAAATAAGAATTAAATGTTCAAATAGACAACACAATAAACTGAAAAAAATTTCTAAAAAAAACGGTACCAAGTAAATTGGACATACATAAATAACACCTTGGTGATTACTAGTGAGTTTAAAAACAAAAACTAAATATGCTTACGCATATTTGTCTGCAATTAAAGGTTAGAAATCACTAACAAAAATTAAAGTCGAAGAAAAAATTACTTATTTTAAGAAATAAATCATAATAAGAGACAATCTGAATTAGTCGAAAACTTTAATTTTAAAGTTGGGAAATAAATATTTACTAATAACTCATCAATCTCGGAAGTCTCATCACCCCTGGTGGGTCGGTGTCGAGAAGAAATCTGAGCGCGGATTCAGAAAGCCCGATTGGCATTTGCCAATTTACGGTACCTGTGGCGCAGACGAGATGTCTGTGTCTTAACGAAAGGCCGGGTGTACTGACCAGCCGTCAGCGCCATTTTAACATACGGCTGCGAAACTTGGGCCGTGAAAACTCAAGATATGCGTCGACTCGTGATATTTGACCATAGGAATCTTCGTAACATCGCTCGTATATCATGGAATAGCCGGATTAGTAATAGTGAGGTTGGACAAAACGTTCTTGCGAAACACGGTAAATCAGTCGAAGAGGTCATTAACCTTCATCGACTGAGATGGCTGGGACATGTATTGCGCATGCCCGACCACCGTCTACCCCGTCGCGCGATATTGGCTAGGGCTGAAGTAGGAGGGAGGAAGGTTAGGGGCGGCCAAACTAAAACATGGCATCAGTTCATGAAGTCCATGACTACTGGTCTAAGCCATGTAGGTAGACGTAGATTACCTGGTCGGGGTCCGCGTGATGATCGCAATAAATGGCTGGAGACACTAGGCGATATGGCTCAGAATCGGTCACAGTGGCGCAAGTGTATTCACTCTCTAACCTCATCTAGATCTTGAATTCTATTATTGTTTGCTACACATCTTTACTTCACTCCTCCCTCTTGTATTCTTTTTATACGTGATCTCCTAGTGCTAATGTGGTATGGCAACTTGGACCTATGGGCGTATGTGCCCGATTCTACGTTGCTGCTAATGATGATGATGAATAACTCATCATTTTTCATACCCAAATATGATAAAAATCTTATTGCATTATATTCACTGTTTTCAGTTGTTTCTCAACTTATTGAATCAGTGAGACTATGTGTATGTGTGTAAATTTTAGTAATGATATCATGCTCTAAATTTTATTATGAATTATCACTTATTCAAGATCCTATGACATGTTACGCCAGTATGTTTACCAGAGACAGTCATCAATAGCTCTAGTATATTGAATTGGGACTTATAATTGCAGCTGGACTCTTACATATTGCATTCATCCACTATGTGACTAAAAGTTGCGGATAATACATTCTAATGAAATAATAATTGGAATATATTTAGACAAAGACCTAGAAATAACTTTTTAATTTGGAGTTCTATATGAGCAAAATACGATAATTAAGACAATTCATGTAGGTGTGCACTTAATCAACCTAAACTGAATATTTAACTGTTTATCTTTGAGCACATTCAAATACATCATATAGTGTAAAGTTACGGTTAAGGTTGTTTGGAACGTTTTCATGTTCCAATAAATGTGTTCTCTTCATTACTTTTGTCAGTTTTCTATTCATTTAATCGATTACATTAGATCCCATTTTTAGAGCTATTCTTAGTAGCCTTAAATGAAAGTAATCCAAGTATTAATTGAAGTCGTTTCCGAGTTACATAATATGTTTTACATAATGAAGATATATCCCGTTAGAAGAAAGTGGCAAACTGGTTAATGGGTATTCCATTTATTCATTAGATTCATGCTGTATTTACTTCTAATGCGAAGTTAAAATTTGAAAACCCTAACTATTCTTTTTGTTATTTCGATACGTTGACATAGTATATTTACTAAAGGGATCTTTCTTTAAATAAACGTCATTATTGAAGCTTATTATCACATTATATCTTACTATTGTCAGTTTTAATCAGCATCATCAACATTATTGAATATGATCAGAGATAAACCAATCAGATGACAATCCCATGATTCATTAAACTTGCAAAATCAAAGTGGTAGAAATCTAGCAAACACGCTATTTTCGAATCTATACTTCACGAAACCTTGATTTGGAACGTCATATGCATACTTGTAGTGCCATGTCTTACTTCGATCAAATTTATTAAAAATTATATACTGGCTTTTCACAAAAAGTGGAAATGTAACTGATATACCGGGCATCTAATGAAGATTGACTATTTTCAAAAACTGTGCCTTAAGAACATTATTTCAATTATTATAACTATGGACAGTGTAAGCATTTCATTTCTATGACTGTTACGTTCCCTTTGCCCGGTCCTGTCGTTTAGTGTATTTACTCTTAGTATATTGTTATTTATTATGAACTACGTTTACTTATTTGTGTACAAGTTGTACCCATTCACTGCCACTCTTTCTTTTGTTCTGTATCAATGTTAGATTTGTGATTGGTTTACCGTGTGGTCTGATTTTATGTATATATGAAGACATGATTAAAATATAATACGATTTCGCTCTCTCCGTTTTTAGGTTCCCAATTCTGGTTCTTCTATTGTCGGCCTGGGGGGGGGGCGAGTGGACTTAGGTTAGTCATGCATTATTATCTAGGCATACTTCATTGGCGTTCGCTACAACCAACCAAATCCTCCTTCCTTTCTTTCTCACGTCATAACAGTAACTTAAGAACAATGAGTTATTATCTATAATTCCCTGTATGCGAAACCCGCTGACCATATAAGAATATGTGTAACAAGAATGCAGGGTGGTTAACTGTGTATCTAGATGACAATAAATATGAAATATGACGCTTCTATCATTGATTCAACTTGTATCTGTTCTTCAAAATAACCTCATTACTGCTGGTTATGAAAGTAATGCCACTACAGCTTAGTTCTTCTATTATAAAATTATGATGTAATACAAATAGAAATGCAAGGAAAAAGAGGTTGGAAAAGAAAGATACAACATTTCTATACATTAATAATTCAGTGCATTAACTACACAAGGAGAGTGTTTACTACATATTTTGCTACTAGGAAATCTACGTCTTAATATACATATATATATATATATATATCTACTTATAAACACATTACTATAGCAACAGAACAACCACAACAGGCATACATTAATGAATGTCCAGAATTCTGACTTATTATTCATTACTTATAAATTATTTATCAAGGTTTTGACAAAAAAGAATACCCATTAGAATAACAATGAAGAATTTACATAATCATGGTTTGTAAATAAAAGTAAAATTAAGGTTACAAAGTTTTATTACAGATAAACTTAATGTTTTAGTCTATGCCATCTAAGCTGTGCTGATGAATAATCAAAGTTTGTAGCTTTAAAAATATTAACTATGAAGATAGGTTCTTTAATAAATCTTTGAAGAACCATGTACTCTTGATACATTATGAAGCAATTTATTACAATTAGAATGTTGAATATGGTGGCTAAGAGAATTTCAGATAATAAATTTTCGATTTGTGTATACTTTATAGTAACGTAAAACTATGAAATCAATTTCATAAATTGAGCATAGTTATTGTTTAATCAATCATGAATGACAACAAAATGTAACAACCCAAATTTTTCAGTACATGCTTGATTACATCAAATAATAGGTTAGTATTTAAAGTATTTAGTTCTTCTTCTGAGACATTTATACAATTTTGGCTAATGTAGGCAGTGATATCAAATTTACATCTACCAGTTTAGAAACAAGGCTACTATAAACCGACTCTACATGACAATTCATAAAATCACTTTACAGTCGAGTTCAAATCGTATAATGTATGTATGAAACCGCCAAATATGTATACAAGACTTAGAGTTAATCACAAACTGAATGATAGTAATACAAACATCGGTTAACATTCTCCATACAATTCAATCAACTCTTGAGCATAACCGTAAATACTAGAGCCGTACACTGAAAGTTCGTAATTTTATTCATCTTAAGAGTAATCTGGTCTTAAGATTCCTAACTCGCTGAGTCCTAGACAAGTCTACAAACTCGTTTTAATAAAAGTTTGCTATTTTCTTAAGGATAGGAAAAAAAACAATCCACACTGTTTTCAAAAGCCTTTTTTCATTAGTATGTGCCGGTGAATTTTGATTAATTTTGAAGTTGTTTAGTCACATATACCATATGTGTATTAAAAACAGTTCTAGTTCACAACTGCTACTAATACTGGATTGTGGTTAGTACGTGGGATGTAGAATACACGTTTTGTCCTGTTTTAGGACCAGTCATTTAGCTTGAATATCAACACGGAGGTAAAAGCAGATCCAGTAGATATGTCACAAATTAAACAAGATAAATGTCTTACATTTCACTTGTCAGTCACAGTTTAGATGTAATTAAACTACATTTTCTGCTTGTTTCTTTTAGTTGGCGGGCTTTATTCTAAAACAATTTCAGAATACTATCAGTCAGTGTGATTTATGTTGATGTCTACATTTTACTTGTAGTATATAGTAAATAGCAAATAAAAGTGTTATCATGTTTTGACTTAACTTAATTTTCGAGTAGGCCACAAGATTAATAACAATACTCTATGGCTCAAATCTAATTAAATAAAGCTCGTCTCGACTCTACACCCAAGTAATTGAAGTTTAATCACCTTTATTAATAAACTGTCACTGAATCATTAGACATGTACTACAAGCATATTGAATGCAAACGTATATTTAGTGAAGCCAGATAATCTTTCTTCATTTGAAAATGAAGTAGAATTTCCCTATAGTGAATTTCATAAAAGTTAAACAAAATAAGCATTGGGTGAATTTTATGAAATTCCCTGGATTAATTAGTGTTAATTGATAAGACTAATATTATTTTGTTTATCTGGTACAAAGCTGTCACCAAAATGTACTTTCAAATTGAAATATATGTTACAAAAAGCAATATAATACACCGCTGCATTATTTTGGACGGAAAAAAATTTACTGAGTGTAACACTTACTTGTCTTAATAATTCAGATTGAGAGAAATCCTCCATTCTGGCTGCTTCTAATACCCATACTTTAGCCCCACGCCATCTATTTCTGATATCCGTTGTCAGTGTCATTGTATTTGTCATTGATGGTAGAGTTAGTCTAGGATTAATGTTTCCATTATAGTTATTCAATGCATTCATTGTAATAAAATGATTACTATGAACTGCTGAGGTAAATTCAACTGTGGCATCAGTTTCAATACTTAGAATAAACGATAATCCAACACTGATAGTGAATAAAAATGTATAAAACACTCTAAAACACAAATAGATCATAATACAAAATTTCTGTGGACATGTTAAACGAGATAATTGAGACTGTGAACTAGTATCGTGATAACTGCTTAACAAATGAGTTGAATAGACTGAGAATGATGAATAACGTCTTGGTTGCATTTCATTGTTAGATAGATAACTTGTTGGTAAACTATGAACTATCCCATTTGTATGAAATTTACTGGATCCTTGGCATACTTTTAAAATGGCGTATATAATCAAAAGAATGATGTAAATTACACCTACTAACAAGCATGTAATGATAAATGGAAAATGCATTTTATCAGCACGTAATGATTCTATCCGACTTGGTAAATATTCCTTCAACATACTGTTATTCTGAACCAGATTTCTTGATTTAATCAATTTAACATTATTTAATGCTAAAAGAGGTGTGCTGAGTAAGTAATCAGTAAAACAATCTCTAATATGAATTAATAATAATACTGAATGTAATGGAGGTGAATATACAATTGGTAAACGAATGTTTTCAATATTGAATTCAATTTGAAACGGTATCTTCTCTTCATCTTCTATAGATCTTCCTTCAGTGAAATCATATTTCTCATGGAGTAGAATTAGATACTTTTCTAACAAAACATTTTGTTGATTAGATGAAGTTGAAATTCTTTTGTTTAAGGTTGTCGGAGAGTTTACTGGGCCAGTGTATACTTTCAAATGAGTATATGTTGATTTACTTGTGGTTGAACCTAGATATTAATGAAATCAGTATCATATTTAGATATTAGTAACATAAATAAATAGTTATAAACACTGGATATATCTTCACGTTTAGTAAAATTGTTTATACATTACGATTATCTTCATTCTTACAGCCATTGGCTGACTAACTGCTCTTCAGTAATTTTTCAACAATACAATTCATTGGTCAACACAAATATGTAACAGTAAAGTTAGGAAACTCTATTGGTATTCTTATTGGTTGTTTGTTAACAACTGAATTATAATGTTCTTATGTCTAATTCTTAGCAGCCGTTATAGTTATAATAATTTTGATATTGACAATGAAAGAAATTATTTTCATTCATTTTACCGAATCTATTCACTATTCACAGATCGCAGTATTTTATTCCCTACGACGCCATTCTTAATCATTAGATGGAGATTGAATATATTTGGATTTTTATAGTAGTATTATGTTCTCTGAGATAGATGGTTTAGTTGTAAGGCTTTTATTGTCCTTCTAGACATTATCATCAATACCTAATTTATCTAGACGTGATCTTTATTATTACTTTACAAATGTTATACTAATTCGTTCCAATGGTCTTGTTTGAAAATGATTCTCTTAATGGTATGGTTATCAATCTTTGTTCTGGCGTCCTATTCGACTGACTTTTGTGATTGACTTGTGATTGACCGTATAAATGGCCTTCCTGTTCCATAAGAGTTAATTTATTTAGTTTACACTGACGTACTTAACACCTCGTAAATAAAGATCATCGTTCTGGAAACCATTCAGTATTCCTAAAGAAAGAATTTCTGTGATTTTAAGCTCAACAATAAAATGCAACATCTGTAAAAGAAGCACACACTTATTAGTCAGTGATAATTAACAAGGGAATACTATGAAAAATGAAATCTACCAATACCACCAAAAGCATTCACCTAGGCTGAAAATTTCCCCACACTTCAGTAGAGAACTACTTATTCTAGAAATACAGTTAATCAAAAAACAAAAGATAATATCTGTTAGGTATTTCTATTAGCAAGTACTAATTCCTTCTTTATTTCGACGCAATCACAATTATATTACTGAAATAATGGAAAGAATTAGAAGTACCTATTTTCGCAAACTGGGTTGTATCTTAATAATACTACTGTTATTTTTTAGACGACACAGACTTGAAGTTCCGTTTCACTAATCAAGGTGAATAAACAAATGAGAATGAAGAATGCGTAGACTAACCTGATATATGACGTGAATAAAGTAACTAAATTAAAGAATTTCATACTCGTTTTGTTCTGTGTACTAACTTTAAAAGGGTAAAAGCAAATAATTGCGTAACATGGGTTGAAATCGTTTCTTTTCGGTTGGGTTTCACCAGCTGAATACGATATATAATATTGCATAATGCTGTGCATACATACGAGTGGGTTTTGTTGGGGTTTAAACAGAGAGTATATCAGCTGTGTGAGAACCAAAGAAAACAAACTCATATGATTATGCATGACCAATTTTTTATTCCATTTTTTAAATATCATGGTGGGGGGGGGGTTAAAATAAAGTTGACGGTGATAAACAAGTAGTAAACCGCCTAATCACTTAATCCAAATCATATTTGTAGTAAAATGTCTGGACTAAATGCCAACTGAGTTGTTTGAGAATCATATGTTCGTCACAAATCCTGAAAGCTATGAGCTCAATCACTGGTGACAGTATAGATGAACTATTCTAGGTCCGGAATACTGACAAAATATCCTTTTAATTGTTTATGTTTTTAAAAAAATTTATCAATTCTTCATACTAAATTCCAATAAATTGAGTAGATAAACGGGGATTATGTGCTGTTTGTTGAATTTTTTGACTGGTTAGTACTTTCTGAATATTCTTTATTGAGTTGTTGATATGGGTAAGTGACTCCTGAACCTACACTTTAGTCAATATGTGACCAGTTAGTGCCATGTGACACCTACTTTGACTTGAATACTGGAGTAAACTGAGTGGTTGGTTGTGGGTGCCCACTAATAGGACGTAAACATTTTATAAATTTCTTATCAAAACATTCAGAGAATGATAGGCAAATTTATTATCAAGTTATTTTTGGTTTGTACATGTAGCTAATTACAATATGATGATAATTAACAAGATTCTGGGATTCCACTTTCCAAATGTTATCATTTTTCCTAAGTACTGTGTTTAGCTTAGTATGTCGGCTATAATGGAATAGATTTTTTCTGATCATAAGTAACGTCAGATGGGTACTATTGAAAACTACGTATCACTGGGAGGCTGTTGTATTCTACTGTGAGACACCCTAGCAGTCCTTACTTTCTGACCTAAAATGAACCAAACTTTGGAAATTCAGATAACAGGGCAAACGATGGGTTAGTGTTTAACTGTATAATCCCACTACAGTCAATTTATGATGACCTAATTTCACTAGTGGTAATTGTCTCATTTCCGACTTTTCTGAACCAGTAAAGGTAAATACGAGTAACTAATTATGAACCAATCTTCATTAGGCCACCTTAATAATGTTTATAAGTGAGTTACACATTTATATAATTTAAGTCAAGATTCATTATATATAAGAGTAATTTTATTTAGTTTACTCTACTGTTTACCCAAGGTAGTTTACCGATCAATCATTGTTCTCATTTTAATTAAATAAACTCATCACAAACTGGTTCTTAGACTAAGTATCTATTATCTTTCGAAATAATTTGATTTTCAGTGTTTTAGATAAATAAAGATTTCATTTTTATAGTTTAATGACAGTTGAAAATTATGTTGGATTAGAGATTTGATAAGGACAATATGCTTTATCCCTATTCTATGGTTTAACATTTGATAAGTTCATTAAAATCTATTGAAATCACATGAGTATTATAAAATAGTCTTGAACTCTAATAAAACTTTATTTTATTTTATCGTTTTATTTATACTTGACATTAAATATCAAGTGAAATCATTTAATTTCAATCGGCGCTTAGAAACTAAACAAACTCACCATTGATCACTACTCATTAATTGGTCAATCTGAATATCTCAATAATAAAGAAGGTCAATCATAAAATGAATAATTCATTTGAAAAATTCCTATACTTTATAATTGAATGACATATGCTAGAATCGCAAACAATGAATTACTTTATTTCAAGAGTGCATATATGCTTTTGTGCATAGTGTCAACTTTCGGCAAATCTACAGCAATCCGAGTTTTCTAACGATTATTCATAATTCAATTAGGATGGTTATTTTTGTGGAGATTGGTTATTTTATTCACTCAAATAAAATAACCAATCTCCACAAAAATAACCATCCCAATTGAACTATAATAATGAGCTCATTAGTGACTAACTCCAGGATGTTCCTGTAGCTCTAGTGAGAAGTCGTGACTGGTGGAGTTTAGACTTGTCGGGAGTGAAACAGTTATCACCAATGACAATGGATGATCACAAATTGATGGAAGTGGGAATTCTACCATTGGATGCCGACCCAGTGGTGAAGATGGTTAGGCGTTTGCGTCAATCTGAAGCCCGTGGTGCGGAATCTAGGGTGCGCACTGCTGAGGAATTCCATACTAGAACGAAACAGCTGTTTAGTGCTCCCTTGTTGTCAATGATTATTCATAACTTTGAGAGAAAATTAGTTATTATTTTAAATTGTACATATAGCTAATGTTTAATTATATTCCAAAATATTTGACAAAATATATTCCAAATGATGATGTAATAAATGCGGTTGACTGAAAATATGACTACAACAGTGTACTCTTCAACGTTCTTTAGCTCCAATCTATAATAAAAGCTTGAACTTTTTTCATACATATGCAAATTTGTATACTGGAATTATTTTATTAACGGTCAAACTGTCTATTATATAAAAAAATAAAATAATTTGACAATGTTTCCATATTTTTTTAGTACTTCATTTTACACTATTCTGGACTATTTATTTAATGATATTTTATGATGCCATAAATAAATGGAGACAATGGCAAAAAGTATTTGAATATATTTCACTCAATCAAAATTTGGATTACTTCCAAAATTAACAGACATATAATTAGTAATATATACGCAAGGAATATTTATTAAGAAGAGATGCAACAAATAGAAAACAAAGCATTTAGCTCATTTACAATAATTTAACCAGCTGCAACGTGCATTAATTTTGTATTCGTTACAGGTGAACGGCAGTCTATCAGTACTGATGGTTATAAGCTCACTTTGAAGCATAAAAGCCTTGGGTTCTATCTTCTATTGGGGTCTTGGTGACATGTTACTGAGGAGTTTTATACTAGGAGAAAGATGTATAGTGCTACCTGGTTTTCAGTGATATGTAAAATAGATCGATATATGACTGGTATAGAAACAGTAATTAAAAAATCAATCTAAATAGAACTAGCTTAACCTAATTGGAATATATATTTAAACACTGTTTCTAACAGTACTGAAGGACAGTAGGATGCGATTATAATGTCGTCAACATAATAACGTCACATTTCCACAACATAGGTTATTTCAGTTATTAATATTATGTATTTATTCTTTTGATTCAAAGTAGTTCTAGAAGTTTCCTTTCATCGAATGACGTAGTCAGGTGTATCTAACCTAATAAACATCTGACATTAATTTTAGTTGACTGAATTAGTCACAGATTGAGGTTGTCTAGGTATCACTGAAAATCTGAGAACAATGAACACTTATTTCATCCTAGTATAGAACTCCTCAACAACGATCACACTAGATTTCGCCGCAGGTGTCACAGGTTGGCAAACGCCAAATCATCTAGGCCGACAACTTATTGTAGAAATTTCACTCCCATCAGTTTATGATACAGTACGATGATCATGTGTTGTCATCGGTGATAACTGTTTCACTTCAAACAAATCTAAACTGAACACCACTATATCATTATTGTTAATAATTAATCTACTTAAAATATAAATATAAAAAAAGCGATATAATGAAATCAATAATTTTTTTTTTAATTGGTTTTCTTATTATTATTAAAATGTTAACATTTTCATATCACTAATTATTTAGTATGTTAAATATCAATCTGAGATGAATGTCAAAGTTTTTATTATTTCATAAATTTGATTAACATTAGATAATAGTTAGCTGTGGATGATATACAGAAAATTATTTTAGAATTTTATATGTTTTTGTAACTAAGATAATAAATTCATCAAAAATCTTTAGTTGTACACTTCTTTTGTTTGTTTGTTTGATTTTTTTTTCATTTTTCATCAATATAGTAACATCTATATACGAAATAATCATTAATCATTTCGTCAAAATAACAAAATCGAAAAGATGCTTTTTTTTAATCTCGTCTACTGAATTATAGTTTTTATTCTTGTTAATACATAAGAATGTAATAAGTTATGCCTTTAGATGTATATAATAAAATATGTATGATATTTATCATTATATAATAAATTAAATGATAGCATCGTTTTGAAAGTACAGTGTTTGCAGCCATTGCCGTTGAAATATATATATATATATATATATATATATATGTACATATATATATATATATATATTACTTTTTCAAGTGGTATTTGGATTAATTTTCCCCATTTTTTGAAAATCATAATAACTATTCTAATCAGTGAGCTTATCATCGTTTTAAGAAAACTTGGATAGTGAAAGGCTTTAAAGACACTTTGCAGTTTGAAGATTGTTTAGATAAAGGATAATTGTTGATAATCAAGGAGTACCCTGACATTTCACTGAAGTATTTGAGAATACTTCATAAGTGCAAAACAAGTTGGTTGAAAGCGTTTCAGTGAATGGATGAATTTTTGACTACTGAGTTAAGAATGCTAATATTGCGTGCTATCTGAGTGGTCTAAAGATGTCTACATTACCTGAGAGTCTAAATTTTGACCGCCCATGTTACTATGTAAGGGCAGCCCTACAAAATACCAAACGTAACCTAATATATTACCTATGACCGACACTCTCCTCAGTAGTTTGTAACGTTATGTATAAATTAGATCATGGGAATATGTACTGCTGAGTACATGCAGCGACTAATATCCTCAATGGTTACAACATTATGAGTAAATTTAAGTTACATTGCGACTGGCAAATGGAACTTAGTACGCTCGTTTCATCCTATTCGGGACATGTCGGCTGAACGTACTGGCATCCCAGAGTTGACGTTCATAATAGAACTCGGACTCAGTCCGTTACGTGCCAAACGCCATAGCGTTCACCACTGAGTCCAGACAGTCTTGCTTGTGCAACCCCCACATAGGTATTAGGATGAACTTGTAGTTTCCTGCTGATTTGTTGGATATATTAGCAGCTTGAGATATTGGTATGCAGGCACAACCAGCCGACTAATCTCAAACAGGATGGAACGCGCGTCCTGAATTGCACGTTCCAGTCATAACCCAACTTAAATAAAACTTGTGAATAATAGCTAAAGTAAGGCAATCTGTTCAGGATGCACATATGGCAACAGAGACTGACCAGCTTCAGTCCATAACAAATCAACGGGAAGATACAAGTTCATCCTAATACATTATAAGTGAGTGTTTCAAATTCCCAAGTTTCAGATTATTTAATACAAAGTCAATTGTTAAATTTGGTGGTAAAGGCCATACTGGAATAGTCCTTTCGGAATATGCATGTAACCAAAGTGACAAATCATTTGCGGTTACGTGTATTACCAACTAGAAAAGCAAACCTTCGGTGGGTAACTGGAAATTTCGCCAATATATATTTGAGCTCGTTTCAAGTCGGATTGTATTTGGCTTAACGGAAGGCCCTAATCTTTGAACTGGAAAATCATAAGAACATGGACTGATCAATATGCTGAAATGCTATTTGATAACATGTAGTATCATGAAAGCACTATTTATGTCTTATTATAAACCTTTTTCAAATCCAAACTGTATTATTGACTATTCTCCACTATTCAGTACTTCATAGTATATTAAAACTACCTACCTTTAATCCTGTATCAGTAAATTTTAAAACAATCCAGTGATTATGTCATGTTTGAATTATCTAGCGATCGTTGTAGTCTCAGAATTGAAGGTCATAATCTCGTGACACTCTGTTTTTGTCTTCTAACTTGACATCTATTATAGATGAATATTACTACCAAAGGTATTGATTTTATATTGAACTAGAAAGAGATTAGATATACTGGTTTTAATATGTGATGAACAAATTGTTGCCATCCCGTTTGTATGGCTTGCTCTTGTTACACGAAATATTAGACTGCTTATCGATTTCATGAAAACTAGAATTTAACGTCTATTGTTCATCATCGAAAACGGTTCTATTCGTTCAGTCAAATGGTTTATTTCATCTACTAGTTTTACTCTTAGTTTTGTGTTCGAGATTCTCTACATTAATAATCTCTTCCCTCACTCGAAGAGTGAGCAGATGTTAATCTCTTGGAAATATATTTCATCTTCTTTTTTTTCTTTTCAGTGATGGTTCTATCCATTTATGCATTGAAACATTCAGTGACACTTGAAATAAATGCTAAGAAAGTGGTTTCATTCTATGTTTAGTTTCTTTAATTAAACATTGATCAATCAATACATACTTTGTTACGTGCTATTTACATTCATTCATATTCATATCGTATATTTTGTGAATTCATAATAATAGTTGTATTTATTATAATTATTGTTTTTCTTCTTGTTTTTGTATTTTTGTTTGTTTTCCACTGTATTCAAGTTGTCCTCCTTTCTCTCCCCATTGAATTAGTAATTATTAAAGAAACTCTGATAGACAAAACAATCGAATTCTAAAAGTTTGAGGATATCTATCTACTTATAAGCGGTTTTATGTTTTATTGCCAAATTCTTAAAGTGTTGTTTAGTTCATCTAGTTTCTGTTTTATTTATTCTGATTAGAATTGATTAGGTTGTACGTATGTGTTTTATGTTTTATATACATGAAAATACAAGTCTATACCTATACACAAATGCATGTGTAATACACTGCTTTAAAAAGAAATTGTGTGTAGTACTTCCAATATTATTTATCTATATTAGATTGTTTTGTACTTCATATTATTTAATGATGAAATTATGCTAAGGAAAGTGGTATACGTTTCTACCAGGTGGTAGATTTAATTATTATCATTAGTGTTATTAAGACTACTCAGCGTGAACAATTTATCTTTTTTATTTGATTATGATGGTTTATGAAAATTTCATTTGTTTAATAATAAATCTTGAATTATGTAATTAGAAGGTTAGGAAGACAATTAATGAAGGTTAGGCTGTATTCAACTGTGATGTTCATATTAAAGACTTATCAGTAAGTTAGCATTATATGATCATGTACAATGAAATCAAAGACCACTTGATAAAGTATGTATGAATAGAAGTGGAAACTCTACCACTAGACACCGGTTAAGTGTTGCAGATGATTAAGCTCCCACTATGAAACCTGAAGGGTTCAATTTCTTGGCAGAATCAAGAGTATACGCTGTCGAGGTGTCCCATAAGTAGGATGTAATAACTGTCTAGTATTCCCTGCTACTCACTGATACCCAACCAATATCAGTCTGAGAAGAATTAAAAAATGAATATTAAAGTATGTTAGGTTAAATTACTAAATCAGTTATGTTGAGTAGGAGAATATCAGATTTACTTAGCTTCTAATTACTTTATAATTAACATTTTTCAAATCTCCTATTAGCCATAGAACAGGGAATGATTATAATTTTAAAGAAAACAAAGTTTGAAGCAGTAAGTACTTGAAGATTCGCTTTTCAGAATATGTTGAGTTACCTGATTCGGATAATTTAATTTTAAAACTTTTGTTGTTATTCTCAACAGTATAATCACATTTTACTTGAAGTTAATATAAGCATCATGACTTTTTCACGAGTATTAATTCGGCTTACTTTTATAATCACGTCTCTGACTGTTTCTACTTACCGTCTGTTTGTTCCAGTTTAATGTTTTAAGTTAAGCGTATTATAGATTAACACCTTTACTTTTCTGTGCCAATGAATCCTTTGACTTATAACTAGTCAAAAAGACATTCTTCCAGATATTCTCTAACTTTTATATGATTAAAAAACTTTTGATACACAAACTTGTGTTTCATTTAAAGAAATCTGAAAGATGGTTAGAAGTCAACGATATTCACACACGCACACATACACAAATGAAATGAATCATTTTGTTGAGAGTAGTTATATGGTGTTGTGGTCAAAGTATGCTATGTAAATGTTTTGTCTGCATTATCGTTCAAAATCAATTATAAAATTTCAGAGTAATATGATTTCAATTAAACGCCATTAAATTTATCAATTCATATTTGAGCAGTTTATGTGTTTTTTTCCTGGCTTACAATACTGATGAGACTGCATTTAACATTAACTAATAAATTTTGGATATCACTAAGTAAATGATTTTTGAACAAATAATAATTCAAAGATACAGATTAAAGCTTCATAAAGTATCATTTTATATAGGCAACAAAAGAACTACTCATATCGTTGATATTCTATAATGCTTTAGAAAAAGATGACTAAAACAGGTAGGATGAATGTAAGCACTAAAACTAAGTATATCTGTCGAATATCATAAAGTCACTAGTTGGTTAGTGGAACAGTCCGTGTAATTGTTAAACTTTATAGTACATTTTATGGGGATATCAACTGATATCGTATATAGCTTCCGTTGATTTCTATAATATTATTTTATAGCATAAATGATGAATGGATGTTAAATTATATTCCAGTGAGGTAGATTGTTAGTGAATGAAAATTTATTAGATCGTACTAACAAGATAAGTCTAGAATAGTTTCTTTGTTTGGCTACATGAGAAACCGACTATTAACTTTAAATCAGGTAGTATATTACATTAAATAAACTTATCAGAACTCTAAAAAATGAATTTAAGCTTCCAGACTTTTAATATTTGCTTCGAATACAAAAACCTAAACAACAAACTCTACATTACATTAGGGTTTATGCTCAGCTATAAGTAGCTAATTAATGTGACAAAATTTCTCAGAGAAATTAACCACTTTTCGACCACGTGGCTTGAGCACTTAATTAAGTACTGGATATGTTTCACATCCCTGGTGGTTTTTTTGGGGTATTAAGCAGGTAAGACAAGCTTTCTGTATCAGTTTTATCGATCAGGTTCCAAACATTGATTGTCAGTTAAAATATCTTATTTTACTCTACTTGATTACTATATTGATCATTTCATAGTTAAAAGCAGAATTGAAATATATAATTTGATATCTCTGAAGTCATTATCTGACTGTAAGTACTAAATATTTTTAAACGAAGTTTAAAGGATCCATCTTAAAACATCACCAGGGATAATAATGTAGAATTTATTGATGGTTAACACAATACAATAAAAATTGTTTGTATGATGAATAAGTATCTCAGTAGTTTAACCTTAGATTTGATTAATTAAAAATGAGTGATGTATATATTCGTAATATTTCAATAAGTAGAAATTAAAATTTCTGACGATTGGTGGTTTAGTGCAAATCACTTCTTCAGAGAATAAATAAACAACGAATTGAATCCACACAATGGAACAAATCAAAATAAGTTCGTACGGTTGAAATACGAGTCTGATAGTGTCATTTCAAGTCATTTGTGTTAAGGTGATTTGAAGTGAGTTACGTTTCCATATGTTAGTGAATGGGTGTGAAAAATATGTGAAATTAAAATACATATATTACATTTTGATAATGCAATAAGATGACGAATTTTATCAGAGCTGTGTGATATATTTGCGCAATACATTTCGAACAATCTGATCACTTGTTAAGGCATTTATATATGAAAAAATAAAAGTCACTAGACAAATAAGAGTATAAGCTAAGTAAACAAAGATAATAAAGATAACAATGTAAGTCACATATATTACAAATTGATAGAAGTGACAATTCTACTAATCAATGGCGACTCAGTGGTGAAGAGGGTTAGGTGCTCGCTGTCAAACGGAAGCCGGCGGTATTGAATCTAGGGAGTGCGCTGTCGAGGAGTTCCACACTAGAACGAAACAGCTGTCCAGTGCTCCTTGATTTTCAATGGTGCCCTGCCAACATCAATCTCTAATATATTTAACCAACTGAAAATAAAATTGTATGCTAATATTCATAAAAAGCCTCTCATCATGCTATAAACTGCATCTATTATAGAGCAATTAATAGGAAGGTTAACTGATGAAGAAGATCATATCTTACGTCAAAAAGGTCTCAGATTCTGGCGAAATGAAAACATATTCCTTCTTATCTGTCGAAGGGAGAATTAGAAGCGCTATATTTATTACGATAAAATAAATCGATAATAATTACCAGAGCGCACAAAGGTACTACTACAGTGGTAATGAACAAAATAGATTATGAAGATAAAGCCTTTGAATATTTATCCACAGGACCATATCTGATGATTGATTCAATAGACCATACAACGATAAAGATTAAGGTGAAATCTGAGACAGGCCAACTTCTAAAAGGACTGAAACCATTGATTGGTGTCTCTCTATCGTTTACGTTATATCCTAAATGATGTAAAACTTCTAGTTTCTAAGGTTTGTCAGAAATTCATAAACCTGGTATCCCACTGAGACCAAAAGTTGCTTTCATTAACCCTCCAACTAGATACCTAAGCAACACTTTGAAACCACTACAACAAAATCTACACAGTATCGTCAAAGATACATATTATTTCAAATCAAAAATATTGGGTTTAAAAATTAAAGATATTGAAACGATGGTAAGCTATGATGTTGTATCTTTATATGCGAGTATTCCTATAGACACCTGTATAAAATTTATTAATGGCTGACTAGAAAATAGTCATACATTATCCAGCATCCCTAGAACTACCTTTTAAATCAACTCTATGTACTTTCAAACAGATTCTTTTCAAATTAACTAAAGGAGTAACAATCTGTTCCTGCGTTTCATTAATTGTACCAAATCTTTACATGGCTCACGTAGAATCTCATATTTTCACTAATATCATTAGACCACGAGTTTAGTTCAGATATATAGATGACACTTTTGCCATTGTTAAAAAGACTTTGTTTAGAACCTTCGCGAAACGAAGCAACACTCTTTCTCAGTAAACTAAAATTAACTTTAGAAGATGGAGATGAGCACAATGAGCTACCATTTTCAGATTGCCTAGTCAAAAGGGCTTTGGGTGGAACTCCTAATCTTAGTATTTACCGTTAGCTTACATATTCAAGTCAATATATTGATTTCAATTCAGCACACCCATTCAGTGCCAACTTGTCTTTATCACTAAACTTATTCAGAAGAGCCAATAAACTGATTACATCGGACGATGATAGGAAAACTGAATACAAAAATGCAATTAACATCTTACGATTTATTAATTTCCTAATGATTATTGTTAACAATAAACAAAAACTAAACGACTTATTATTGGCTAATAATAAATCAACTGAAACGTTATGAATTGGCACCGTCATTCTAACTTGTTGCTATAACACAACATATGAAATGCAATGGATTCTAAAACAGCATAGAATTCAAGCATCCTACAAAATTACCAACATTTTTTCGAGGCTCATTAGTTAAAATAAAGGACAATATCACTTTCACCACTACATAGAACTGCGTCTACAGGTTAGGTTGTATTGATTGTGATACTTTTATACTGGAAAGTCTTCTCGAGAAATCATAACTTGTGTCAGAGGAAATGAAAACTACACTAAACGACCTCTTAATAATCCTATCAAACTAGAAAAATTACAAATCAAATCAGCAATAGCAGTACATGATATCTGTCACAACCAGAAAATCAATATTAAAAGTATCTAAATTATCCGAAAACGTTTTTCCAATTTTAAAGGTAGACGAATAGCTGAAGGTCGTCACATATTGTTAAATCCAACTGAACTTAACAAAAAGGAAGGCCTTACTATTCATCCAACATGGACTTTCTATCCAAGCGACCATAATTATAGTACGTCAAATTCCATATATGTGGACATACATGCAATTTTATTCCCATCTCACACATATACTTCACAACATTTCACAACACGCTAACATATGCAAACATAACTCACTTCAAATCACCTTAACACAAATGACTTGAAATGACACTATCAGACTCGTATTTCAACTGTACGAACTTATTTCGATTTGTTCCATTGTGTGGATTCAATTCGTTGTTTATTTATTCTCTGAAGAAGTGATTTGCACTAAACCACCAATCGTCAGAAATTTTAATTTCTACTTATTGAAATATTACGAATGTATATCAGTCATTGTTTTAAATAACCTATCCAACAATGCTCAAATGATTTGAAATTATCAAGTCTTAACTTGGTAGTGATATATATTATCTAATTTAAGTTTGTAATTTATAATAATCAATACATGTATACTTCATAATAAAAGTGTGAAAGGAGGTCTAACATAATAAGTTCGCTGTATCATAATTAGTTATTTCAAAGAAGCTTTTTATTGATCTTAATAGAATCGTCACACATACTTTATCCTACCTCTGCTACGATTGATGATTTTGTCTCTCTCTTGATTAATCAGAGAACTTATTCTGTTTTATCCTGCTCTTATCTTTAATAACATTCAGTAAATACTTTGTTCAATGAAGTGGTTAATTATTAACATTGAGTTGAATTGAAGAATATAGACAGAAGTTGTAAAGATGAAAACAATAAATGACCTAGAAAAAAAATCAATGTATTTTTTTTATCTGGAAGAAGCTGGTTGAAAGAAAAGGAAATTAGTTTCTTTTTTTCTTGGATTTATGTCATACTTTTCTTTACATAACTCTATCTCTCTGCCTCATCTCTACTAACTTCATATTTTTCTTTTACAGATGCATGCATTAACAACACGACGATTGTTATATTTATCAACAGTAATACCTTATTATCATATAAAATATTTTACTAGAATTAAGTTATTTAATTGCAATAGATGTACACATATGTATACAATCTAAGTGTGAAATATCTTTGACGGTTAACTGTTATCAAAATGATTATTATCGGATATCACTAATAATAATAATAATAATAATAATAATAAGTGTAGAGCCAATCCAGGAAATAAAACGACTGAAATGAATTCAGCTTTTAGAAGTTTAAGTAAATGGAGTCATTAATGGAGATAGTTATATTCATTCATGAACATAGTTGGTTAAATATTGGTTGATATTAAAACCATAGCTATAAATTAATCGTTAAGATATGAGATCAGGAGTTTG
Organism: Schistosoma mekongi; assembly: GCA_034768735.1. NCBI lineage: Eukaryota > Metazoa > Platyhelminthes > Trematoda > Strigeidida > Schistosomatidae > Schistosoma > Schistosoma mekongi. Next base: position 29,063,359 of record CM068309.1, read on the forward strand.
ACTTTAGTACGGTTATAAATATACATTAGCGAGGAATTGCATACTAGGATGTAATATATGCTGCCTGTTTTCTATGGTTTTTAGTAGTTATCTAACAAAGATCAATCTATGGTGTAAGAGTTCAAACTATTGGAGTGTAATGTAGGCCGGGGGATTGTCAGCTGGAAACCATGAAAATTGAAATTTTTCATATTGGGCGCACGTCAACGAAGAATACCTGCAATCTTCAGGAAATTGATACTTCCTGGCTGATTCGATCACCTTCCATCACTATACAGCATCTATATTGTTAAGTAATTTTGACTAGTGACTAAATTGCATCTCAACTGAAGAAAATATAATTCAGTTTCATAAAGGATTTAACGAAAATGACACTGGTCGCAATTCAGTGAACAATTTGTCTGTACTGCAGAGTATTCGCGAGTAATGTCACGGCTGAGTTTTTTATTAGAAGGTTGTTGAGTCGTTCTCTTTGTATTCTGTTTAATCAATAAAGATCTTTGTTGTATCCGATTAATTAGAATTGTTGACACCCAGATGAACATACACATTTCTGCTATCATCATGTTTTTGAAACTTAACTATTGCACAAAATTGTTGTCAAAATAAATAATAACTCACCGCTTGAAGTAATTTTGTACTTAATTTTCAGACAAACACCAGCCGTGCGCTTATGAAGTGATAGGAAAGCTCACCACTACATAAACAGTGATACAATGGTCTAAAACAACAACAGGTACAGCGAACACTATACCAACTGTATACATTTTTATTGCATGTCTGCCCCGTTTGATGTCTACATTTCTGAGACTACTGCTTATATGTTAAGCTATTTTATAACAGAATTATTGCAATCTTTATAATACACTACTTAACCAGAAAATGTCAGATAATTAGTTCTTAAAGAAAATCATATTAAATTTTTGTTTATTTCCTCCTTTTACAATTGTTGATTAGGCTCATGCAAAATTATTAAGAAATTTGTCAAAATTCAGCCGAATGCCTGTAACCTTAGTGATGCTTACTTATATGAGTGTAGTATTATGTATTGCATATTAGTGAATCAATTTCCTTAATACTGTAGATTTACGCTTCATACAATAAAAATACTAATTTCATTTGAAAATTGTTTAAGAAATAACTATTAACAAACAACTGTTTTATTATGTAACAAATGATGTATTTATACAATTTCAATCAGGCGAAAATTCCAATTTTTGCTTACATTAAGTCACTTCCTCCGAGTAATTAAATCAGCGTAACATCGAATTGATTAAAATTTTCTACTCAATAGAATTGTATAAATACATTATTTGATATAAAGTATCCTAACTGTTGTAGCTCGTACGTGATAACTTGACTAGTCGCAAACAACTTTAGTACTTGAACGCCTTGAACTCTCCTAGTCGCAAATTCAGAAGATAAAAGACGAGTAGACAGGGACTTTATTCCGGTAAAATGGAGAATTAGTTATGTACAAAATATTTGTATATTTATAGTGCTCTGAAACAACAAAACCAGTATTATAACCCATCCAATCTGAACTAAGAAGTCCAAACTGTTATCGAATCAGAATGCTCTATGTCGAGATTCTGGAAGGTTCTATCGATAAGTGATTGGACAGTAGGTCTCCAGCTCCTTCAAGGTTTCTGGAGGCTTCGTTGAGGTTTCTGGGAGCCATCCCTACACTAACCAGTACTCAATTTATTTCAAATTTATTCCTAATAATTTGTCAACGAATAACAATTGACCGATTTCTGTAATGAACATAGTTCATCTACTTATAGTTACATAATCTATGTATAAAAACCTACTAAATCTAAGTAATTTTATTAAGTTCTCCTGTGAATAGATCAGTAAGATGAGCATTTTTGATTGTGTTGTTCGTCAATATTTAAAGTTAACTTCCTCTTAATAACTTTAAATATTAACAGATTTTCACTATACTACTGAATGGTAAACATAATTTTATTTGAAGTTGTTATTAATTAAGCATGTGATAAATAATACTTAACTAACCAAATCACTGGTTTATTAAAGTTTTGCTAATGTATACAAGTCATGATGGATTTCAGGTAATTCAAATATGTTAGTACTAGAAAGAGGAATCCTGGATTAAAGCTAAAATATTTACGCTTGGAAAAATTATATGGAGGAATGATGATGTAGAAAAAATAATTCACATCAATCATTGTATAAAATCGAAAACATTTAAATTGTTTCGGTTGTTTTAAAATCATACTAAAACGTCCCTATCTATGTAACTCATGATCCTGTTTTCTTTTCAGTTTTCGTGTCCATTTTCATCAAAAATAAACAGACAAGCATAAACTTCGTAAACATAATGAATTTAATCGACCCACCTTCTATTTGTTTAATCAAAATAAAAGATTGTTGAAATTCATTTGCAATTTACGAATTTCTTTCTTCCATTTATACTTTGCATGATTATTGGTTTACTAATGAATGTAATCACGCAATGGAATTTTATATATCAAGTATTCAAAACTCTTAGCAGACTAAAGTGCACTACAGACCGTTGAAAATAATGGTGAGAAAGAGAATAAGTCTGCTAACATGAGATTGATTGAAAGACGTAGGAAAGGAATCACAGAAAATACTAAGAGATGGGTGGAAGAAACAAATTATGTACCATTAGGATGAATACTTAATGTAATATTAATTCATACAAATGTAAGCATTTAAGGTATCCTTTGGTTGATATTCAGGATTAAATTCCATTTTATCTTCTGTGGTATTTATATATTCCGAGCCATTTTTTTGGTTTGAGATAATATCCAAGATGCATGCTTTACCCCATTTACGAACTTATTAATTAATTAAATATCATTCCACCATTCCAGTAATGATATATTTCAACTAATAACAATAATCTAAACATCACATTCATTAAGTAAGTGGGTGATTCTATCAAGTCAGTAGCCTAATGAATAATGATTGGGACGTTTATGACTTGTTCCAGTCAAAGTGTGCAATCAAACAAAGATAAAATTTCTGAATTCATCAATACATCATTCCTTGCAATTTTTTCATAGTTTATTAAATTGCTTTTAAAATAACATGACTAATAAATTTTATTGTTCGAGTCCGAATAGTTCGATTAATTAGTTTGCTGACATTTATATTGTGTGCCGAGTAGATATAAAGTGCATTTAACAAAGTCGTAATGTTGACTAGGTTACTTTAACGTAGAGAATACAGATATAAATTAACACTGAAATTAGTCCATCACTTAGTTTCTGTTTATTTAATATTAACTAGTTAGGATTCTTAGTATAATAATAACGTCTGTAGGTAATATACTTAAGAAACAATTAAAGACGAACACTTCCGTAATCGCAATCAGAATATATGAAAGTACATTATAGCTCATTTGACGCCAAATGTTAAACAACAAACCGCAATTAACGTATCACTTAATTTACAACATCTATTCTGAATGCAGTTTATTGATTCAGCGTTGGCAATCACAATATATTCATACACTTAAATTTTATAAAAGTAAGAAACTAAGTATATAATATACGACTATTGTTAGTGCCAATTCATTATATTGCTACATTCTAAAGGATTCATACTATAGGTAAATCAGTGTTATTTGTCTAAAGAAAGATTTTTCATGATAAAATGCCTTTTAATTGACTTTTTATTAATAGTTTGGCTGTTCTACTAAACATTTATATCGTAATCGATGAATTGAAACTGGAAGACGTTAAGTACTTAATGCTAACTGTATCCTACTTATTACACATAATGATGAAATTATTCATTTGTAGTGACTCATCTAATTTTACTTTTATTTTTATCTTCTCTGATCACTTAAATATTTTATTGTACATCTGATAATTTTGTTGTGTTTTTTTATACCAAATTATGTGAGATATTTATATAAATGATTAAAACTTAAATTATCAACAAAAGTGTACCATTAATTTTGATTTTGGAAGGAATAAGTAAAGTAAATTTAACTATTTGTAGAAAGTTTACAGCTGAATATGAATAAATAAACAAAGTCCAGTCCTTTCAGTAATGATCAATTGAGATGATTAATTTTCAGTATATGAAAAGTTATTTTAAAAGATAATCCAATGGAATTTAAAGAAATTATCTCCATATATGGTAGCAGATATTTAAATAATTACACGATTATTTATGTAGCAATAATGTTTGTTGACATTTATTGATGGCTTCTTTTGAAAGTTAATTTTTTTGCTACTCTCAGGTATTGTTCACCTGAATGAGCACAATTATATGCGATTTTGTACCAGATCACTGGTTAAATATAGCCTTATAGTGATTTCTGGATGCCTATTCATCCTTGCTTTTAAGGCTTTGCCACCGAAGATAGAGGTCACTGGAACAGTATGTAGTACACCATTTTTAGTTTCAAACTTTTCTATGATATCTTTATGTAGTATTAAGGTGTTTTAACTTAAAATGATGGTTATTTGAATGCGATAATGTCACCAGTAGTACGACTATGCCTCGGATACTAAATTATTTTCTCTTAGCGTTATTACTCTTCAACAAACTTGTTTCAAATAGTTGAAATTGACTGGAATCAGAATATAGTAAATACGTAAACATAGTTGACCTATTATGCCGCGAAATTAATTATATCGTATAAAACAACATAATCATTGAAATATTCAAAAATCAACAGATATCTTTCTTATGCTACAGATAATTATTTGTATAAACCAACGAGTACTGTAAAAGCGATTACATCGATAAAATAGAAAGAAAGGCCTACCTACATTTTAATGAACATGCTCAAAGAAATTTACGCTTCAGAGGATTAAAAACATCTAATAGCACAATCGCCAGACATTTGATGGACACAGGGCACGAGATTGATATTTCGATAGATAAAAAACTTTAAGCCTTCTACAAAAGGTAAAGTGATTGCTATTAAACGCTTGAAACCAAACCTGTTTCCATAATGTAATAGTTATCAGCCTTTCATTACCTTAGTAACTTAAACCTTATCGCATTACATCACTGTTATTATTCTTTCTTCAAATTCAATTTGTTTTAATATGTCAATGTCACTTTTCTTCAGATCAGATTCCATTTTTGCTATATTACAGTTTTATATTGTTAAGTTAAACCTATTTAATTATGACATCATACCATATTTTATGTCTAATAACTGAGCTTAATTCACATCATTCTCTAGTATTGCCAACTGCTTCTTAATTTTCTTATTATGTAATCACTTAAACTCTGGTCACTATATTACTAGTACTTTCTGGTACTTACTTTTAAGTTGGATATATATTTGTACCATTTTATCCAATATATTTGTTATGTTTACATATCTAACATGTTTATATAACTCTGATCTCAACCAAATTCAGCTATTCTTATGAGTATGTTAAACTATGTTTCAAATATTAATTTCCAGGTTGTGTGTAGCTGATGGGAAAACAGTCAAATAAAGTGAATTAATCTCATTCTGCACCAACTAATGTTCTTGCTATTTTGAAATTAATAAAGGGAACGATATGCAACATGCCTAAAATAGTAAGATCTAACGGAACAAGCTTTCTAATCAACATACTTTGATTGTTACATTTCGTTATATAAGCCAAACAAGCGAGTCTAGGTTGTAGTTATGGTCTGTTTCCGAAGGTTTATTAGGTGGTGTTAGTTATCTATGAAATCGACCTACGATATTTAGTTATTTTGGATACCATATACATGAAAAATTTACATCCGTGTCTGACAATCTACAAACATTTGTAGTATGTAATACATTAAAAGAAAATCATTTTTACCATATTTGTTCTAGTGAATAAATGTTTCAACGAAACGTAAATTCTTTCCTGCATATGTATATATATATATATGTATATAGCTTTACATTGATATGCTAATGTATTGAATAATGTATCCTAAGAAAACAGATTAATGATGAATGTAATAGAGAGCTACTATTCATCCGAAACCTAAAGTGACTAAGTGTACATACATACAGATACAAGGAAACGGATATATATATGTAGCATGTATATGATTTAAACCACATATATCATTAATTATTAGCAGTGTATGTATTTAACTCAGGTGGTCCATTATATAAGTTTTATTAAATTTGATTTAGCATGAGTATATAAAGTGCTTAATTCATGATACACTCTATTGTCTGATTGTTACTGAGATTGTCTCTCTACTAAACCAATCTATTATATAAGTAATATGAAAAGGAGCAAAACATTTACAGTTTATTCATATGACTATTTTAAATTATTAGTAGTCTGATCAACTATGGAAGCTGCTTAGAAGTTATAAGTAATGTCATTTTAAACAAAGTACCCATGAATTATCTTACTGAGTATTGTTTCAATGGATAATGAAAGGCATCTATTGGAACATAACAAAAATAAAAAGTGTGGTTCATTAATGGGTGCTCATTTTTACAGGGTTTAGTATTAAAGCCCTGAAAATAATTTGTTAATTATAAAAATACTTTGCACAAAATTATAATGTAAATTCCATGAAATAAAATACAGTCACCTAAGTTATGGAGGCAGAAATAAATTTATTAGTATTAAGTGCTAAGTAAGGTATTGGAAACAAACTATTCCAGAAAAAATACTGAGGATACAATTGTTTGCGCTGATTGATCACCAAGTCATTTAATGCAAGTTAAGTTCTACTGGTTAAATCGCAGTATAATCGCCAGTATGGATCACATGAAATCTGTTTTGACATTAAGGAATTCAAATCAGTCTACAGTGAACGCCACAAGACAATGTTCGCCATAGATAACACATGTCAACAAGGTGTACCTGCAATATTTTTGGAACTTATATACTCGTCATTATTCCAACCTGATTCACCTAGGTAATTTACTTGATCTACCCTAGACGTGGATAAATTCCAACCACAACTATAGATAGTATAGGGTTGAACGTATTACATTAATGGATAGAATGTAAGTTCTGATTGTTTGTTATAGTTTCTTTAGGTTGAAGACTTCAACGCGCAGGTCATAGTGTGTCTTTATTTATATAGTTCATTAATTGCTCTAATAATTGGTTTTTCAGACACCCGATGTGGAGTAAACTAAGCATTTCAGGCTGATAATGAAAATCTTTTCAAATGGAGAACACATGGAATATCAGATGTACATGACGACTATATATGTTTGAAAATGAATTTGTCGAAAGAGATAAAATTTCTGTTCTAAAGAATAATGGAAATCAACTAACAACTTTAATCAAGAGTTTTCAAACACAATGGATAAGCTTTTATTAGAGTTTGGTAAGAAATAATGCGTTGATATCATCTAAACGAAATTTGCTACGTCTTGAACCTTATATATGCAATTCGCAAGGTAAAGTTCAATGAATAGCGTTCCGTACATAACAATCTAATGACGTGTTTGTCACTCAAAGCTTATCTGACTGGTAAATTTTTTTAACATAAGAGATTTGTTTCGTTTTGGCACACAAAGTACCTGTTTAAGTTAACTTTGAAATACAAAACTAAATATAATTCCTTTAGTTGAATACGGAAATTTATATCCTTTTTCAGTCTATTCTCTTACTACTATTAAGTAGTATAAAAATGTTGATAAAATTTACTTACCTATGATAGTTACTCTCCATGTCATATTCAGATCACAATTGGTTGCCAATCTTTTGCTAAATACCCGTATATCTGGATGTAATCGGCCGATTCGTCTGGCGGAATGTTTATAGAAACTCGGCTTATGGCTTACATTATTGAATTCGTTATGTTGTATTTGTTTAAATGTTAGGCCATTTAAACAAACAGCGGTGTATAGTAAGGAATGATTCATATCTATGAGTTTCATTAAGACAAAGAATGTAAAAACACATAAAAAATATTATTAAAGGTTATATAAAAGCCTTAAATTTCTAAATGAAGCACTAAATGACTTATTCTCAACTCTTAGGACAGGTGAAAAGTAGTTCACAAATGTTTCTTCATCCACAGCACCAACAACTAAAATGAAACCTTATTTCCGTAATATAAGAACTGCCAACAAAGCATGACTCTGAATTCATTATTTCGATAAATAAAACTTGACATGTTAGTGAGCTTACCGCTGTCAAAACAAAACAGAAAAAATAAAATACCCTTATTTTCTTTTGCAAATTTGTAGTACATCCTCTACGCAATAATCAATCTATTTTCACCAGGTTAATTCTAGATAGAGCTAGTTTACACAGTCAACTACAAGGACGCCTAGACCATAGAGTTGATGATGTAAATAGTGACGAAAAGTGTATAGGTATAGTTGTTATACTTGTTGGTAACAGATGAAGATGCCTAAGTACACAAAAATACCATTGGCTAACTTCATTTCTCGTACATTTTTTCAAATCATAAAATACTCTTATGAAGCAAATAGTATTGTAATAGAAAACATTTGTTCCGTGCTACACACTTTTAGGTGTATAAGTTTAACCTTTGGACTAGATGAATTATTACTAATTTGCTTACAAAATTGACTTTATTGATTAAATATCACCATTACACACAACCCTTTCACGTAATCCTGTTTTAATAAATGACCCTTTTTAGTGCATTGTTACATAAACGTTCGTATTTGTCTAGGAGGCATTTTCATGTATTTAAAGTTCATACTTAAAACACATACTAACTTACGAGATCTTATTTCAATGGTTGATCGTTTTTGTGAATTTTTCAATATATACAGAAATGCATTTGAAGTGGATTTCTGTACACCAGATATGATTTCCATTGGTATCTTAGTATGTTCTGCATAGATTGGTTGTGCGCGATGTATGTGGCTTATATTTATTTGACAAGTTTGATTGCCCCAGTTAGCAGTACTGTATTGAAATGGTTTAGTAAACTGAAAAGTAGATTTCGTAATAAATTGGTGAGTCTAATTGAATCACCATTCAGTTTCCAACATAATTCGCTTTAAAACAATAAATGCAAGCCTTTCAGCAAAACAAACGTTGGTTCTCCAGTTCTTTTTGCGAACAAATTGTTGTAACCAAAGTAAGTAATCATATTTGCTGACGAGACGAACCTGCTTAAAAATTCTATCAACCTAGGACTATATAAAAGATGTTAACCATAGCCACCAAAACTAGATTATTTGCCAATTTCGATATCACGAATTGATCTGAATCAGAGAACCATTGATCACCTGGGAGCACTAGATAGCTATTTCATCCTAGTATGAGACTCCTCAGCATCCACGACCCCATCAAAGATCGAACCCAGAACCCTCCGGCTCTGCGGCGAACCCTTTAACACTGGATCACTGAGTAGGCTCCTTACGGTTGACATTTCCAATTTACGTTGAATCGTTGCTTCGAATCATGCATTCACTAAATTACATTATTATTATTATCATCATCTAAATAATTGTCATCACTATCAACACCAACTTTGAAATTGGCTTTCCCAAAATAATTTATGAAAAATAAAATAAAACTATAGTTGAAGTAAAAATATGCTCTGCCTAAGTAGTTGACTTACACTTTAATTTCTACTATTATCTAAAGAATAAATTTGTTTGACATAAACTACTTGTCAAATATAACAGATTGAGCTGACTAGCAAACAAGTGAAATTTATTCACATTTATGTGGGCCTGAAATGGTTTCTTCAATACAATTATTTGTCATGAATTGTATAGAAATTATCCTTTAGCTCGAATCATCTAAATGTTATCCCTTTTTTAATCATTCATTAATAATCACTTCATCCAAATGTATTCTGTTTTAGCTTATATTTTTTCCTGTTATTAACGACGACATTACGAATAGGATTGATATTTCATTACTATTGAAGAGAAGTGTATACAATTCACTAATGCAATACTGTGGAACAACTTACTTTACTTAGATGTCATCGGAAGTTTTGACTATTATTTAAAACGAATAAAACAGGGCACTAACCTGAACAACTACATATTTCTCTTCTCTATGCTTTTGAAGAGTAGGAGGTTCATTTCCGAAATCTGTTATGACCTTCAACTGATATAATGATATCTCTTTTTCAGCAGATCTATGGACGATTGCATCATTCCATATTGGTAAATCTGTCTGATGCTCTAAATAAATATTTCCATCCCACAATAGTAAGACACCATGTTTTTGAAGATGTCGCTCTAAATTATGCGACGAATCATTTAACTTGCTTGACCTATTTCTCGGATATCGTCCAGTGTTCGTTAAATAAATGTCATATTTCAAACGAGGACTGCTCCAAATTAACTTTGGTAAACTTTGTGTTTGAAGAGTTAACCAAGTTTCAATAGTGTATAGGATTTTTGGAGGACTATATCGGACGTGACATGTATAAGTTCCATTGGAAAAGTCGAACTCAGGGTTTAATGTGAATTTTAATGTTTTACCTAGAACGAAAAAATGACAATCAGAAATTTACCAACTTAAGCTTCTATACTGCCTATTCTATAATATACATATGAATACATTCATTCAACATCAAACTTAATATTCAAAATATGTTCAAAGATCCTTTCTTTGTTATGAATCTACTTATCTTTCGTCACTTTTGTCATCAGGATACATTTGACTAGATGCTTACTAATTTATTTCATTGTATTCTTATTATCATATTCATACACTCGTCTTTAATCATCGATTGTTCCAGTTTGCTACGACCATGTAAGTCAAATGTGTCAAAAAATAATTCAAAAATCTAGCACCTTTCGGATATGTTTAGGATCATGTAAGTCCTATTATTTTCAGTTGGTTTAATGATTCATTTTAGTCGTTAACAAGAACCCCATTCTATTATTTCTACTCATTATGGATATATCCAGCAATATATGAGACTTGTTTGCCGATTGTTTCAACACATTTGTGTAAAACTAATTCTTTGGAAAATGAAATCTATGACAAGGAAATTTTCATTAATAAAATATTTAGCTTTACTTCTATCTCCTGCTTAGCTAAAATAAGTAGAATGTAATTTAGCATGAAACGAAAAAAGACTGCAATTAAACATTACCTTGTAAGCATATTTCAGTTGCATTGGAGTGTCGGCTTGTATATGCTTCACATCGAAAACTAAAGTAATCAAGACAACTTGGAGTGGAATAGCATTTAGTACCACAACAAACAGGATCTAAAATATGGGTGAAAATATTGACTTTAATAAGTCTAATAAAGAAAGATAATTGACATGGAAATAACCGAAGTCAAATGTCGGCGATGAGGAATATCATCCTGTGTGTAACACATTTATGCATCCTTTGCAGTGATTTCGATCAATAGTTATTGGGATGACAGTTTAGTAGACCGAATAATCCATCCTGACATCTTTACTATATTGTATTTGTCTTACATAGCAAATCTATAATGTTTAGTTAACGGCAGTGACGAAGTTTTTCCAAGTTACCATCAATTACTAGTCACAGATAGATAACGATTCTATAGGTTACACTAGGCCGATTGCAAAGTGTTTCTAAGACATTGGCCATATGTTACGTCAAAAATGCGATAGGAAATTTGTAGTCAATAACAATTATGATTATTTATGAAGTTGCCCGTATGAGAGTAGAAAATAGCAGTTTGAAAGCCACATCATTTGCATTACTTAATGTCACAAGAAACGTTTATTTTACTTTATGAGCAAAGTACTGAACAGGCCTTTACATGTGCTTGATGTCTTCACCAGCGTTAAATGTTATTCTGTCGTTTTGGTTCCGTTTATGTGCATCTGTTACGTAGTTTCATTTACAATAATCAAAGTTTACGTTCTCTATGTGTAATACAGTAAGACCATATTAAACTTTAGGCAAGTGAGCATATACTGAATAGACGATTTTTGATATTACCTTACTATATTCACCTCACGTTTGAGTTACTAACATTGGTATCATCTATACCCAATCCATTGAGCATAGTAGAGTATATCGCTCATCAGTTGGCACCCTTAGGGAATTTTCAACGTCAAAGTGAATTTCCTATTACAAATAACGTCAGCTAGTAAACTAGTAAAGTCAATGAGCATTGGTTAGCTTTCCACAATCATTTATGACTAGCTTCTTGGTGTCTATTCGTTAACTAAGACCAGTTCATTAGAACCACCAAGTGTCTTGAACACCAAACCATTGTTCATTGGCTATAGATAAGATTCTGATCTTAAGTAATCATAACTGATAGAGTTCAATAATGTTAGTATTTTTACACGCATCGTGAATGACATTGATTGATATCCGTATTATATAACCATCTGACTGACATTTCAAACGAGGATAGATTGATACTGGATACTAGTTTAAAAAATCAGTAGAATAAGATATATATTAACAGAACTATATTACATTTGCAAATAATACATACCATTAGCTTTCCAAATATTCTGCTCAATAGCATTAACACGTAATAAATTTTCATAGAATATTCCATCATCAAAATTACTATCATTTATAGTCTCACCGTGATTACTGATTATGCTATTTTGAGTTTGTTTCATAGTGACTTCTAAATTCATTTCAATTTTACTTTGTAAACAAGATTGTTTTAAACATGTTTGACAGATACGTCGTTGTGTATCACAATGCATATCTTTTAAATAAGATTGACCTTCAACAATATTTTCTTGAAATAATTTATTGACTAATGGTGAATTAATCGTACAATAAAAACTGTTCAGTTGAGGCGGTAGATAAGATGCCTTCTAAAATGGGAATAAACAAGATAAGTATAGTTTAATACTTTTATATGAATGAATGTTTTCTACTAATGGAAAAAAATATGTATGCACTTGTCGACAGGCATTTTATAAATCATGCGAGATTCCTCATTCTAAATTGCAACATGTGTACTAATTTACATTATCATATGAAATATTAATGACATAACAAACACACATTTTCAAATTATTAATAGAATTGAGGTGGTGATTTTATGGGGATTGCTATCTTTTATTAATTGAAAACGTCACAGATTGATGTTGGTAGGGTACCTTTGAAAAACAGGGAGGACTAGATGGCTATTTTTTTCTAGTGTGGAACTTCTTAGCAATGTGCATCCCAGTGGCTACATAATATTCAGTCATCAAGAAATTACATAATTAATGAATGTCTTTTATTTAAGTCTTGGAATGAGTAATCTTTGTTTTCACCTAGTGTGCATATATGCTAACGTTGTAGTAGTAAGTGAAATTCAACTATATAATAAGAATTGATATGCTTTTATTTTAAGGCACCAAAATGAATACATGACATTTTTGTATGAATTTAATCTGTCTTCACTTATGTAATGAATTACCTGTAAATAGAATGTTTTACAACTTTTTTTCATTTGTTACCGAGATATTTACTTTTTGAATAGATTCTAGATTAACCTAATAGTTTAATGTCCTTACGAAACAGTTCTAACACAGTGATAACTTTTACTGAAACAGTAACGTCGATAGCTACTTGAATATCTTTTGATAACAACTCGACTTTGTATAATAAAAATTATTGGTCTACCAAATATGCCTTATTTAGCTTTGTGGTATTTTGAGTCTGATACATGTGTACATAACTTTTACAAACTACATAACGTAGAATGTTAGTATACTCACTTACTAATCGTTATTACTAAGTACAGTGGAGACGTCAAAAATTGCCATCACTAAGTGATATTAGACAAGCAATTGTTAGGTGGAACAAATTGCTGTAAAGAATTCACATTAGACGCTAGAATCTTGACCAACATCAAGTGTTTTATTCCTAATATCAGTCAGTTGGTGATATTACAAGTCTTTAGTCAGCGTAATTTGTTGGTAACCGCTTCACATTCGACATCAATAAACTTCATTTATTATATCCAACTAGGACTACAAATGTTATCCATTAAAATTTGCCAAAACTAGACAGTGATCTAGTTGTTTGAAGATGAGACGCTTTCCTGAAAAATGAAGGTGTTACGTATAACCGCTAACGTGTTTGTGAGTGTACACGTCGTTTATGCTCTTTATCATTACTTAGAAAGTAATATTTAAAATGTGTTTAGAGAATCCCAAGAAAGGTATTTTTATCTTGCTAATTCATAAAATATAAATACGAGTTATCATTCGCAAATGTGAGGGAAAAACCGTTGTATCTTTGATAAAGGTTGTATTTATCATAGTTGACATACAGGAAGATCCCAAACGGAAAGAAATACATCATGGATTTCCCTGTTAACCGTAGACGAATTACTCCTGAAGTTGCAGCATAACTTTAGATCAAAAAAATCTGCTTAGGCCATATATACAGCAACAGATATTTGTTAATTTCAGTCCACAACATTAGTAGCAGTAAATGACAAGGTCATACAAATAAGCTAGTACTCGTTGGATAAGTTAGTGGCTCTTTGGACTCTGTAGGTATGTAAATGACACACTGTTGTTTATGTCAAATTATACTAGGTTTGAGTCTCAAAATAAAAACTGATATTAAGGTGCTGATGTATCTGGCAATCGAGTACGAAACAGGTCCAAGAGTTTGTTCTAAATTCTACACACACCGTAGATACTACTCTATCGTATTGCTTGTTTGCATTTTAGTTATGTTTTCGTTGACAGTATATCTCATTCATCAACAATTAAGCCTACTAACTGAAAAATTCACTATCTAAAGGATAGGTTTTAAAATGGCCAGTGTAAGTGTATGTTGTGGGGATTGCTGAAATGCAATTTGACGTTGGGTAGACAATCAATGAAAGCTAGGGTGTACTGAGCAGCTGTTTCATCCTAGTATAGAACTCCTCGGCGATGTGTATCGACCGCCTTAACGGAGTGTCAGTCCCATTACCCTCAGCTTTATAAGGTGAGGTAAAAAATTCGCAGCCTAACCTAAAACCGATGAAAGGATGCTGAAGAGTCATCAGCCAGGATAAAACAACTGTTCACTGAATACTAGTTTTCAATGGTTATTTAAATCAGGTCATTTAGTGATGTCAGATATCAATTGCCTTTATATTATTGAACAAGAGTGAAATTTGAGATATACTAAGCAAATATGTATGAATTTATTAGACTCCAAGTATATGTTCAACATCAGAATAATTGAAATGTTTTCTTTTTAATCTATCGACAGATACAATAAATATAAAATCTGATTGAATATATCAAAGATTAATGTTGGCAGGGTACCATTGAAAACCAGCGAGCACTGGACAGCTGTTTCGTTCTAGTGTGGAACTCCTCAGCAGTGCGCACCACAGATTACGCACCAGGAGCTTCAGATTGACGGCGAACGCCTAACCATCTGCACCAGTGGCTCGGCATCCAATGGTAGAATTCCTACTTTCGTCAATATATAATTCTAATTAGTTTAATGACAATGATATTGTCACACAATACAAACGGTAATCATGTTACATACTATCATAATTGACATACTTCATATCTATTTATTCATGTAAATATCAAACTGGTAACATTCAGACAATAGCGGTAAAATGTGATTTTTTTAAATTCTTTTTTGTTAAATACGTATATTATGTAATATGTCTTTCAAATTCAAATCAATTGTTAATTATAAAAAAACTATAATTATCCATCATGCAATTTAATGTCTTATACATTCAAAATTATTATTGTTAATTTTTTTTAACCGGAAACAATTGTTCATAAAAGCAGTACACAGTTACAATCATTTTTAACAAGACCTCATTATAAATATGCATAACATTTTCAACTAATAAAAATTGAATTTTTATAGTTTCATATTATTAATTTCAATGTAACAATAATCATATTTTTCAAATATGTTTATACAAACTAGGTAGAATAAAGCTAAAATATCAATTAATTACAAGGTTATTTTATTTATTTATGCAATAAAAATATAAATTTTGTTACTAAGTGGGTGGGTGGGTAGGGGGGTGCGGTTATAGGGTTTGTAGACAACCAGCATTCCATACAAAAATAGTATCCATGCAATCAATTCAAATTATTCAAAATCTTATCGAACTTGTTTTTGTTTTGATTGTACATTGTTAAACTTCGTTGGTTAGATGAAAATCGTAAATTAAAAATGGAATTATGTTTTCATTTTGCTGTTGTTGTTGTTGTTAGTAAATTATCATTCTTTTAGTAAAGTGTAATAGTAATAGTAACATAGTAAAATTTTATATTTAAAATATAACTTACATCTGAAATTAGTTTAGCATTATGAAGCTAAATTATTTATAAAAACAAAAATTATTAAAAGAATAAAGCATTAACTTAATTATAGGAAAATGTTTTTTTTTTTTGCACTAATTTATAATTTACAATCATAGTTGATTATGTATGATAAATTAACTTATTAGTTTAATTGATTTATGAATATGAAATACATTTCAGTAGTATTTGTCACAGTATATTATTAACTACATGTAATACAATACATAATGTCATAAAAGTCAATTACATTTAAATATTTCAATATTAACATATGTTTAGAAAATATACTTATTTCACTATAACCTGTATATCTTGTAACTAAACTATATGTATTATAACAATAAGTTGATTTTTTTTTAGATGAATTCATTCTTGAAGTTGTAAAACTGTATGTGTATACAATTAGGATAAGCTTGCAGGTACATCCAGCCGATGAGTGCCAAATAGGACGAAACTCGCTTCCTGACATCCACTTGATAGTCACAATCGAACTTAAATATGGGTTATGTATACATACACATTTTTCATGATAACATTCAATTACATTTGGTAATGACAGTAAGTGATTGAACATTCTATGTACCTATATTAATTATTGCTCTAGCTATCAGAAGAAGGCTTTCAATATGAGGTGTTATAACTCATCAAAATGAAGACCAACACCCAGGACAAGGTTTGAATAGTTTAAATTGTTTTTCTCTGATTAGCTTTTGTTAGCGAGGTTGTCTTATACAGGATGAGGTTAGGAACCCCACGTCCAACCCTCCTTGATCTAGGATTAGTACTGGCAAGTGAGTAAGCACAGTAACAATAAAAGAAGCGTTATTTATAGAAACCTGGAAATATAAGTGAGTATTCATTTAAATATCACTGAAATTAGGCAAAGTCTACCAAATGTGATGAAAGATTGTCAGTAGTCTACATACCTTTAACAGCAGTCATTATGAAATTAAATTTTCTCTTTAAGTCGAAAATGGATTTTACCTTTCACTTTCCGAAATATTAATGACAGATAAGCTTTTACTTACAGAAAACCATTTTGGAATGGTCAGTTGTCAAGATAGTATAGCTGGATCCTCACCAGCAGAAAATGAGATTACACCTTATACTTCTTACAAATCCTAATTATTGGTGGCCATGGCAACTGATGAAGTGTAACATATTTCCAGGAGGATGTTTGGTGTAAATGGATATCCATCTAAGTTTATTAAAAAACATTAAACCCTAAAATTCTACAAAATATCCGAATGTTTACCAATCATAAAGTACTTTATATGTGTGTTAATTTCGATCGAGATAAAACTGAACACATCCAAACTGGAAATATTTTTGATTTACTGTATAGAACGTTTTTTGAAGCTGTGTTAAGATTACTGTTTTCTAGTTGTTTCTTGTTCAACTACGATGTAATGGGCAAACTCCAAATTGTTGTACTTTTATGAATTCAAGTACTTCAGTGGAGCTAGCTATATAAGCAGTTCTATCTAAACGGGTTCAAGCTTATCATCTACCATGGTTGATAAGAAATGGCAGTGGATTAATTAGAAGCTTAATTATCGAGAAACACTAGTCACTCGATCAAAACAGATTCTTCGTGTAAAATGATTTATAAGATCAAAAACAACCTACCAATTAAACTTATCTTTCGTCTACCTTTAGTTTCTGAAGTTTTGGCTACACAACTACTGGAACTAAGATTATGTACTCAAAAGGAATTTGTTCACCTTTTACTTGATTCTAAATTCAAAAAAAAATTCTTCGCCAAAGGCCAATACTGTTTTCCTGCCTTTCCTCAATAACACATTGCACTGTAAAGACCTATTTACATTTGTCAACACAATTCGTCTCGACTTTATGGAAAAAGCTTCATCTTGACATACTACATGGCTTTTTTTCATATTTATTAGTCGCTTTCTAAATTCTTTGATATTTTGATGGATACTTAACTACATTTCCAGATTCATCTTAATAGTGTTTTCTTTATTGTTGCTATGTTCATTCACTTATTGTCATTAACAAATATTAATGATTATTATTATGATGAATGTATACATATATATATACATATACATAAATATGTGTATATGCTGCAAATATATTTTAATAGTGTTTTCTTTATTGTTGCTATGTTCATTCACTTATTGTCATTAACAAATATTAATGATATTATTATGATGAATGTATACATATATATATATATATATTCGCGATTGTACAGATTTGAGAATGAATCCGCTGAAACGTAGACTCTTTGTTGGAACATATTGTGGTTTAGTCATGACACTAATAGTCTTTTTCGTTTATTCATAAAGTATATATATATATATATATATATATATATATATATGAATAAAATAATATACTTAATAACTCAGTTAATGATAGGTAAATTCTCTTTCCATGTTGACGTCGGTTATTTAAATAAATTTACTTTTATCTGCCAAAGTATTTAAATTAGGATAAAAGGAAGGAGGTCTATTTTAGATTATTAAACGTATTGTAGCAAATCATTATTGAAGAGGAATAAGTATTTTTAGTAGAGCATTGTCATGACATAACCTTCTCAGAGGATATCAATTAGATAACTTGAAATTTTTTGAGGTGATTAATGATCATCTATCCTCTAGTTTTCTAAAGTTTATTGATATGAGGAGTCGAAAAAACGTATATACGCGTTCAGAGGTTAAACAACCTTTCTCTATCATAGTAACATGACCATTTTTCGAATTTTAAATCAATGAAGTCACTATTTTGACATTTGTATAAAGAAACTAATCTCATTATAGCGTTTATAGAATACGAATCTTATTTTAGGTCACATTTTACATGAATCGTAAAATTGTTATTTCTGATTTAAAATTTTATTAGCTTCATATTAGAAAATTCTATTTCATGATTTGTTTTACTTAGTCACAGTTATTGATTTGGAAGTTTTAGAGGAAATCCGGGAAATCACTAACAGTGTCATCAGATTTTTTATCGGTCTTCAATATGATGTCAATCAGTGACATAAAGACCTAACAAATAAGGGTGCTTGTAATTTGTTATTTAAATTGGTTGAGAAAATTTTCTCGTGAAAGCTATTGTACAATAAGATATTGAGATAGTTGTAAATGTATTGCGTTCTTTTTGGTATTTATATACCAATATTTAGAATTTGAATCTTTCTCATTATTCTATTAGAATAAATTCATTGCTAGAAAAAATCCTACTGAAAACTGTTTGAGGTGATGTTATCGTAGTATAAATCATAGAACACTAACGATAATTTAAAGTAAGAACTGAGTAAACACAAACTAATATGTTATACACATCTGTTTATCGTTAAGGGAACTTTATGACTGTTCTAGCTATAGCATAAACAGCCAACATTTTTCTGGCTATATCATTTCTTCTAAAATCTTAACAATTTACAAGCAAGTATAACTAAACATGTAGTAAAGGGGTATTTTTTCTATAAATAACAGATAAGGATGAATGGTTGTATATCCAGAACCCTTGAATACATTCGTTAAGAATATCAGCCTTTCGTATTGTGATTTATAATTCTTAGCAAACGAACTGAATTTAGAGGTTAACTAATATAAATACATCACCTGCAAATTTACTATATAATTAATGTTCATCACAGCGAGTTTGATTAAAAGTGAAGTGTACAATTGTCTTCTTAGGTAAGAAAGTAGTTTTATCTCCTCTATGTTATAACTAACAATTATACAAATTATATATACCTACCTATACCTGACAATCGATTATTTATTACTCGTTTCTAAATGTAGAATAGAGTTAGTGTATCATACTTATAACTCTGAAAAATACTTTTCAGACTTTAACTGTAACAGTGCAAGGAAATGTTCTATCCAGTTAATGATTCATTAAGACAAAGAATAAAACTCCACAGTTATCTGACAACTTTAATCATGCGTGAATAAATTAAATGCCAATGATGTATTATTCATAAGAATAGACAAATATTTATATAAATAAACACAATGATTTAGGTATATAGAAACGTAAGTGTATACAGATGGTGAGAAGGGATTAAATAAAAGTTTCACAATTCATTTTATTTTTCCAACATTTATATTCTCATCATGATTGTATTGTACAAAAAAATCAGACATGAATAGATAGATGAAAACGATGACAGGATTTCAAAATTCTAACTATTCACAGGTGAAATGTAAAGTAAGTTGAAAGGAAAAAAACATACCATATCTACTGATTAAATGATTTGAAATAAGAATTTTTCATCTTTTTATCATTTCGTTATAGTAGCTGTTTAAAAGCTGAAAGTTAAATGACATTCTTATTATTATGGTTTTATCTAAGTAATGCGTCTTGTTAAATAGATGGAATAATGAAATTCGCAATGATATTAACTGTTTTTTGTTGTTATATCTAGAAGATGAAATAAAATGACATGAACCTTAGTTTGAAAGAGAATTTGCATCAAGCGATATTTTCATTTAATAATAACGATAGCTTTTTAATAATAATAGCTTTATTCAATAGTGTGCTTAATACAATATGAATTTTCAGCATACAATGTCTCAATAAGTTACTATTTTACTGTGTACACATACGATTGGATTTACACCAGTTCGTGTTCACAAAAGTAGCAACACCTCCACACCACACTTTTACTTGATGACAGAACATTCCTGATAAAAAATACGTCACGTAGTCAGGATTTTTGAACTATGATTAAACTACAGTTACGGTAAATGTTAAAACTAGGGAGAAACTGTAGGTAGTCCAATTTTTCAATTAGTGATCTACAGTTAAGACTAAGAATGTCAGGAGTAGACGTTTAATGAACATTGTTCCTATTTAACACATGTTACCAGCCACCATAATGTCTTCGTTTAGATCTAACTGAATTACTCATGACAGGTTGTAAACATCTTATAAAGGCAAGTGAGTACACAATACGATTTCTGAACATGACTGAGCACTTAAGACAAAACGAAACAGTAACTTTTTGAGATATTTAGTAAAAAGTGGTAGCCCAAGATTTCAAGCAGGCGGCCAATTATATCAAGGTGAAAATTTTATGCCTTATGAATGTAAATTATAGATTTAGTTTAGAAGTTTTCAGTAAATATTTGTTACACTTTAAACGATATAATCATTTCTGTTATATACTATCATTTAACCAAAACAAAAGACTGAATGTAACTGAAACCGTAAAATGGCTTTACCTTATAACAAACATTATATAATCTAACCATACTACCTATATAACTATACCAATATAACTTACGTTTCACTGATAAAAACATCTATTATCTATTCTTTTATCAACAGATCATATTTGTTGTTACATGAGATTTAACTATTGATTTCAAATGGTCAATATTAGTTGTGCAAAAATAAATTATCTGTTAATTATTCATTGTTATATATTAAGTAATAAATCGAAACTGGCTATGACATCTTCAGCAACATTAAACTGCCTTTGTACTCAATTATCGTGGTTATATGTCTTGTCTAAGAAAAAAAAGAACTAAAAAATAGACTACTACATAATTCATATTAGGGTAATATCACTAAACAGTATGTTGGAGGGGGGAGGGGAAATTAGAATTAGGATAAAAGTAGGAACAATAAATAAAAAAACTGCTTAACTGGGTATTAAAATGAAAACACGCATAAGAAATTTATTGAAAACAACGTCCTACACTACAGAATTCCATATCAAATCAAACAAACCAGCACTACATTAAAACAGAAGCTTGCTCATTTTCATATCGGTTTACTGAATATGTAATGCATCAGGATTAATTTCAGGTAACGTGACAATTTTATTCGACCTCTCTGTTTATAATAGCTTGCAACTAGATCCTGAAATGCTGAAGTTATGTATTTTAAGCTTAAATAAGTCTTCGCAATTCTTTTATAGGCATGTCTTCCTTTCCTTAATAAAGCATATTGACATGAATTTTCTTGATAACATTTCTTTTAGTGAATGTTATATTCGCACTACATTATTGTTATTACTTTTATCCTGATTAACCTGACTTCATTGTTTCACTTATTATGATACTTTTAACATGATTTATCATAGATGATGTATTTGTAGTCCAAAACCTTAAAGAGAAACTAACTATTTATTTCACAAACGACTTTTTACATTGTCAACCGACACATATGAACGTGCTTAAGTCGTAATTGATGTGAAAGCTAACCAATTTAACCTAGAAAACGATAATGTAGTTTAGCAAAAAGATCTATCTTCTGCCATTTCATTATCAAAGTTGCACAATGGTGTATAATAATAATAATGATACAGTTTTAACTAGTTCAACATTTTGAAAATAAGAAGTGTGCAATATTTATCATTACTATTCATTATAGCTTTAGTCGTTTGTTAGAAGTCATGGCAACTAAAAATCTGGTTTAATTACACCAAATGGCAAGATAAAATTCTGAAGATGAAATGCATTCAGTATGATAAGATAAATTGTAAGAATGAACGACATTCGACAAGGGTAGAGTTGTAGCCATTTGGAGTAGATAATATAGTGGGGGGAGGGTAGTTAGGTGGGTGTGAGTGGATAGCAATGATTTAGAAAATCAACTTAAAGGTGTGATGAACATAAAATTAAACATTATATGATATTTTAATATAAAAAATTACTTCGGTGGTAAAATAACTAGCTAACCAATTTTCTTTTACATTTAGTTCCGGTTTCTTTATGTATATGGTGACATCTACAATGATACGTAAGAGACGTGAACATAATGCTTTCTGCTTTATAGGTTGCTATGAAAGGTAATAATTTTTAAAGTGGTAGCTGGTAATGACTAGATGTTCCACTTTTACGCCTATTATACAACCGTCATTACCTTCCGTAACAAGTGGAGCAGTGCTCTTAAACTTTCTTGGAAAGAAGACTCACTGAACGATTATATACCTTCCCAGATAGAAACTAGTGAATTGATTGATACAAAATAACGAGATCAAGTGGAGTAGTTTGTCCACTGAGTTGTTTGTAAGTAGAAGTCAACTAGAAAACAATCCTCAGGTTTGCCGCGGGGTTTGTTCTCTCGATGACGTGGGTGACTTTTTTCTTGAGGCTGTCGGTCAACGTATCACCTTTTAAGTCGACATTTAAGAAAAGTAACTTATATGATACTGAGAACATTAGTTCCTCAAGAGGTTAAGGTTTCGTTTTTAGTGGTGGGAAAGTGTTGTCAATTATCGTCTTTTGTAGAACGTTAACACTTTGTCTACGTAATCATGAAAATAACTTTACTGTATTCTTGAGGATAGAGACAACATCGCTAGTGGCGTCTCAGACTGTGAAGCTAAATGACACCAGTGCAGGTCGCATAGCAAGCATTAACACTTCAATACTTAGAAGTATGTCATAATAATGACCCTTAATTAAGTATAAAACTTAAGTCAAAATAACATTTCGTGTCGACTACTTCTAATTAACTAACGTTTATCTTCCCTCTTAATTACATGCACAATTATTCATCATTTAGTTGTGGGTATTAAAATGTTTTATAGTCGGACTGTATTTATTTTTATATACAGATATATATAGATAATGATCTAGAATTCATTATAAATCGTCACATTAAACATTAAAAAAACTCGCATACTATTTACTGAGTACCATACTTCAAACGCTGATTGTCTTAAGCAGGATAATTATTTCTACGGTTGTTGAAAACCAACAAGGCTTAAACAGGAAACATCAGTTGTTTTCCACAGGCAACACTTCAAAGAGTACAATCGCAATTTGTAGCTTATGAATGAGGAGGCTCTTTTCAATAATGAAAATGAACTGAATATTCTGGTTTTCAATAAATCGGTTTAGTTATTTCTTGTTGTTCATCATGATTTTCTCTCATTATTTCGGGCATTTTATTAGACAGAAAATAAAGAGTATTGTATATTTATGTGGTGTTTACAGTACATCAGGTGTGAAAGAGTGGTAGTATTTATAAATATGATGACTTTTTTGTAATTATGAAGACCGATACTTACTTTGATTTCAACATGATGATGGCATATTTATCAGACATTAAGGATTGGTGACGTCAATAGGCAACAATGTTTCACCCAAGAACAGTCTGGTAAATAACAGAACACTGCATTAAATGAAAAAGTAAACCAACCACAATTAGAATATAAGTAGGCAAACTACGATTACAAAAAATTTATACAGTTCTCGAATTAGCGTTTTATTTATATACAAAGAAGTTTTTGATGAATTTTGAGTGGTCTTACACTCATTTCATTTAAACATCAGACTGTTAATTTTAATCTGAAACACTAAACAGACCTGTATACGTTTATTGAACTCCAGTGTAAAATATCCCTTTATGTAACTGTTACACATAGTCAATCTTTGTCATTCCATTACTTGTTAATACAAAACAAGGTTTTATGTTTAAATCATCATGTGATCAGTTTACTTGTTCTTTGCATTGCGAAATATCTACTTTTCCAATTTAAAAGTTTCTGTATGTTATCTAATACAATTTACTATTCTCTTTAATATTTTCCAGGACTTTTGTGAAAAGACTAAGTACCTGTAGAGTTTTTAAGACTATTAGTAAGGTAACTTAACTTTATTCTGAAGTAACTGTTCGCATAACGACTATTGAAAGCCTATGAATATATGGCTGATAACAGCTGTGATTTCAATCCATGAGTGCCATATTCAGTTTCTGTTGTAGATTTTCTGTATCTATAATTACTATAATTACTAATAATTTAAAACTAAGCAGTTTTCTCTGAATTAGGATAATACTTTTTATATATATCTATCTACACTTGACTACTAGTACATTACAGTAAGGAACAGTCGTTAATGGTAGTGTCAGTGAAATTTCAAAACGATGATTTTATCTATTTGAAAATTCATTCCGGTAGATGAAGGTACCATTAGTATTCATGTTGAATAATTTAATCTATAACTAAACGTAATATTTGTTTGATTGAATTTGTCACAGATTAATGTTGATAAGGCATCACTGAAATCCAGGAAGCACTGGACAGTTGGTTCGGCTTAGTATGGGACAGTCAAGCACTACAAACCCTAAATTCTGCTCAAAGAGCTTCGGGTTAATGAAACCTCTGAACCAGTGGGCAGCGTCCAATGGTAGAATTTCCACTTCTAATAAGTGATATAGAACGATGATAATCCATTGTCGTCGGTGAAAACTGTCTCACTCCCTACTAGTATAGACTCCACCAGTCACGACTTCTCATATCAATCTGTGATTAACTCAATTAACTAAGCATAATACTAATCTCCACAAACCGCCTCAAATATTTGTTTGTCCAGTGTTTTTAATGTTGATCTTATTATTTGGGTAAAAGTAACCTTTGATGGAGAAATACTAATTAGCATACTAATAATTTATGAAAATGAACATACTACTCATTAATAATTGTTTTCCATTTTTATCATTTTGGCATTAGTATAGTACTTAGTTTGAAATTTGTATAATGTAAACTACTATTGCTGAACTAATTGTTATACATCTATGTGATGTTTTTTTTAAACGTCATGAATAGCTTATAAATAATTAAATCATAAACAGAATAGTAACTATGATATATGTATACATATACGTATTCATAGTATCGACATAACAAAATACTAAAGATAATTTTCTACAATTGTATTTAGATATATTACTTATTAATATGCTCAATAATATTTATCATAAAGTAATAAATTCCTAATTTATGTACAGTATAAATAATCCCTGAGCATGTGATATACGCATAGATACGATTACATTATTTGTGTAGAGTGGTTAGGCTTATTTATTGTAAATATTACAAGTTGATAGTACATCGACTATCTATGAGAGTAAAAGGAAGCTACGTGATTGACTAGCATTTTGATAAAAGAATTTCATTAGAGACTTAACCCAGGACTTAAAGAGTTCCTGACAAGCTTATTATTTCATGGAAAACAGTTTCAGTTAATTCGTAGTAAGGTATGGCAATCATTTATGATTCTTTGATATCGTCTTATTAAATATAGCATTCAACATTTTATACAATAGCATTTATACATATATATGATATTTTATTCATGCTATCTTATAGCCGATAAGTGGATACTCTAAGACGATATAAACTGGATTCTTAGTTAAAAAGGTGAAAATTATAATGAACAGCGACTATACTTGAGATATGTGTTTTCTATATAATTGACATAATCATAGACGGATATTACATGGAGTCTAGCATCCGAATAAAATTTACAGTAGAAAAGGCCCTCAGAAATGGAAAAACGTTCTTCATATTAAAAATCTGAATGACAGATATTATTGAAGTTTGAATAGTACAGGTGTTTGTTTGAAGAAATATGATTATACAACATACATCTGACTTATATATAATAACACTCCATGTTCTCATACTGCAACATCACAACCGTATTTAGGACGTTTTTATAAACCTTTTCTTATGCGCTTTTATCCTAAAGTTTTAGATATCAATTAACATCATATCATACTCATCAGCATAAACATTTTGTACAGAAGCCAACTTGATTATTCTGTACATATTCATACAACATAGTATCAAGAGTAAACAAATTACCTTGTGTACTTAAACCGTCAAGTTTCTTAATGGTAACTAGCTACAGATTACAAGATAAGTGCCTCATTTTATACAGAATTCACTATATAAACAGCTTTTTGTTTCGTTATATCGGTGTTCATGTTGAGACCAGAAGTCGGTTGCTGCTGTTTAAATACATAGATAACACAACATACTCTTTTATGGTAGTGCCTCTGAATAACCCAATATCATAATGAATAATGACTTGCAGGTAAGTGATTTTGAAACTGGGAGATATATATTTATCTAGTTGATTAATTCCTTATGCAACAAACACCCACTCAGGATTCACCACTGTATCACAGCCACCACTCGTCATACAATTGTAAATTATTTTACCCGTAGTCAGAATTTCGAATGATGAGATGTTCATCGCTAATATAAACTTCTAACTGGCTACATAATTTAAACAAATGCAGTTGTGTATTCTTTCATTAGATATCAATTAATGAAAGTTATTTTATATTTGTTCATATTTATGATACAGACTTTCCGAATATTTGATTGAAATCGGTTAAGGTAACTGATGAGATGAAACAGTATCATCAAGTCACACTTATATATCGACCAAGCAATCAGTCTGATAATTATGCCTTGTTTTTGTAAACTTGTAATTAACCTACAAAATCTCTATCTTATAATCTTTCGTGTTGTAAACAACAATTGATTAAATTGCGTACATATCATTTTACTATAGTATACTGTTAACTTAGTTGACTCGATGCTGTTCTACTTATTGAAATCTATTTATTCAGGTTTTATATCCACAATTATCAGTAAAATTCATCCATATACACCGTTCATATCAACTTAGACGATTAATCATACTACTAACAACAAATAAGTAACATTTTTGTTGTTGTTACTGTTGTGTTTTTTTAAAATTACACATGTTGTCCTAATGAATAAGCTGCATTAAAACATAAATAATCTGCAAAAAATAAAAATAATAGATTCTGTAAATAATTTAGAACTATTTTATGCCTGAAGAAGGCATGTATAATCTTCAATAGTAAACTACTTCAGTCTAAAGACAAAGTATTCGTGATTGTTATTTGTATAAATGAAGAATTGTTTGTTATTACAAAATATGAGGTAGTTAAAGTGAGTTTATAAATAAGTAATGAGGTAAAAGATAAATAACTAAGGAACAGATAAACGAATTCCTTCGACAAACACATTATCATTTACGTGTAATTTATTAAAACCTTGAAAGCAATAGAGTATTCTGTGTACGGATAAAGTGTGAGTCGTGTGTACATTCACTATAATCAATATGTACATCCTATTGCATTACCAATTGTTGATAGAGGAAAATAGGCATAGTCGATTACTGAGGCCCGGTTGACATATGAATTACTAATGCATACGACAACTGTAATTCTCATAAAACTTAAAATTATTGTAAAATATTATCTGAGATAATGATGAGAATGATATGCCGAATTCAATTGATGCTCTACATTACATATTAAAATCTGAAGTAATCTAATGTCTAGTCAAGATATTTTCATTTTAATGAGTAGGAATTGTTTACTTGATTGTAATATAAACGATTATTTGAGCATTTAAAACTTGGTGAACATGAAACAACGTATACAGATATATTTGTAACATTAAATATGATTTCTAATTATTATATCTACATCATAGCCTCCCATAAGTTAATTCAGTGTTTTTAATATATAGGTTGACAGTTAACTTTCTATTATCACATCTAGTTTTCTAAGATAGAAATAATGTTTGAATATCAAATGTAATCTAAAATACATTTAAACAAATACCTTATACAATAACCTCATTCACTGAAATTTGAGTCAGAAATCTTATCTATGTATTGTACTACAACATTAAAATATAGACTATAATTTATAAGATAACATATAATTAACATAAATTAGTTTTCTATATTGGAGAGTCATCATGAGAAATCAAAACTCTACCAAATAACATGAAAGCTACATTAAACTACCTCCTAATAAGCCTGTTGAACTTGAAACATTGCAAATTAAATCAGCAATAGCAGTCTTCACATGCTATCTACCACAACTGTAAAGTCACTATCAAAAATACTCAAATTATTTAAAAACGTTTTTCCAATTATAAGGAAAGACGAATAGCTGAAGTGCTTCACATTTGGTTAAATTCAACTACACTTGACAAAAGAGAAACGCCTTCCTATCCACCCAATATAGACTTACCGTCCACCTGACCACAATTAAAGTACATCAAACTTCATCCGCATAAACATACATACAGTTTTATTCTCACCTATTTGCATATTCTAATTTCACATCACACTAACATATGCATACAAGTCTCACTTCAAATCACCTTGACCCAAATGACTTGACATGATACGACCAAACTCGCATTTTGATCATACGAACGTACTTTGATTTTGATTTGTTCCATTGTATTATTTAATCTTGTATTGATTCAATTTGGTTATTCATTTCTCTGAAGAAGTGACTTGCACGAAGCCGCGAAACGTCAGAAATTTTAATTTCTACTCATTGGAATTTTACAAATATGTATCACTCATTTTCTAAACAATCTATCCAATGCTCAATTTATTTGAAATTATCAAAATTAACCTTGTTAATGATATATATAAGTTAGTTTTCTTAACTAAGAAACATGTAACAAAATTATCTTGCTGTGAAAGTTAATTAATAAACTATAAAACGCTTATACCACTTAACAAATACATGGTTTAGTTGTTTGAAGTAATTACGGATTACTAGTGATATGTATATATAAGGAAGACAAATTTGGAAACATACTAACACACTTGTGTAGACCTCATGAAATTACATATTGTATGAACTTGAGATTAAAATATAAAGCTAAATATCATAATCCAAATGTGGCAGTAGAACAAACAATTAAGTTCAGGCACTACTCAAGATCTTGTCCCAGTTTTAAAAAAAATTATCGACGAATCTCGATGGCTGCTACGGGTGTAAGGACAATTGTCACTTGTCAGAAGTCTACTTCTCGTAATAAGGATTCTTTTTCATGGGGATGATAAAATAATTTCCGTTTTTCTATCTAATTACATAAGCTCAGCCTGAAGAACAACTTCTAGAAGCCAGTTACACACAGACTTATCACAAATATTTTTGAACATATTGGTCCTATCCCTTTTAAAGCCGTAATATCAGAGACGGAAATCCGTGTGACAAAATGAGAGTGGGTAGCATTGTCGCACTGTTGATATTTGTAGGGAAATATCGTGCTACCACCACACACTTATACAATCGTTAGCGCGGCTCAAAAATTAAGTCTAACGGTATTAGTCCAGATTGATAAAAACTAAAAGAGTAAGCTTTCTAACTAGCATAATTCAACCAGTTTACTACTTTAGTTGTTTGCATTATCAATTCTATAAATGATTAACAGTAATAACTTTAATTTCAGTCTGTAGGCAGCTTTATTAATTGTGCGTATTTTAATCACAACGTCGTCAAGTTTCCTATCAAAAATCTGAAGACTTAACCGTAGCATAGTATACAAGAATGATTTCAATCACATCTAAAACACAACTATGTTCTCTAGGTTAATGAAGATAATTTTAGCAATTACGAATGTTTTGATTTTAAATTTCAGACTATTTTACAATAAAAGGTTTCATACACTTTAGTGTATTATATTCAAAATATGTATCTAACCATTCCAGCTTTGTTTAATTATATTTTTAACTAAAACCAAAAGTTCAACTTGAAAATTAAAAACAAAACATGTTTATGACATAAATGTGATGATTACGTTGTAAAAGAAAGAAAACATATGCAATGACAAAAAATGACTTACATTTTGCGTACATTGTCCATTTATAGAACGATCATAAAATACATACCCATTTGGATAATTAGCTGGGCATAAACGGGAAGTAACAGTGTTTGGCTGGCATATATGTCTTCTAGCAGTTGTATGTCTATCTAGATAAGGATGCATAGTCAAATAGTATTGTTTAGGCAAAGGATACCTGAAAATGAAAAAAATAACGTAATACATTTGATTTTTTTTAAGATGGCTATTGTTGTGATAAATTTATTTATTTAAAAATTCCCACTTGTATTAAAGCAAAGCAATTGTGAAAGTACAATTTTCTTCGCAATAAACTCTTTCAGGTACTACATCTATGCACGTGGACAAATAAGAATCCAAAGTGAATATCCAAGTTTAAAGCAGAAAAACTTTTAAAATTCTATGGATTTGGGATTGTAAGCAGGGTAAAGTTGTTAGTATCAAAATCACTAGTTTATGAAATCAACCTCAATCACTTCATCATGTCTGTCTGCCAAAGTCGGTGAGGCATAAATGTGCCAAACACTAAAACAACTGAAAATCCAGAAATGTGCGTGCAAAGGAGACATACACAATAGACTTTTTACTGTGTCCAACATCAGATTAAGGGAGTCATTAATCATTTTGATGGTATTACCTAATTTGTTTAATGTACATTTTGATCTTCCGCTATTTCGTCCGTTTCTTTTCTTCTTAAAAATTATGTTTAATGCTACTCATATCAATGTATTATTATCACTCCTTTAGTAACGAGAACAACAACTCATTTTACTATTCAATACTATTTTATACATTACATTAGCGTTTTTCAAAATATTTGTTCGAATTTGTATACATGTAATTGGGATGAACTTGTATATTCCCGTTGATTTGTTATAGACTGGAGCTGGTCAGTCTCTGTTGCTATATGTGCATCCTGAGCGGATTACCTCGATATAGCGAATTAGTCACAAGTATTATATAAATTGGATTGTGACCGGCAAGTGGAATCCAGGATGCGCGTTTCGTCCTAATTGGGACTCATCGGCTGGATGTACCTGCATCCTAATGTTGACGTTCAAAGTGGGATTCGAAACGCGCATCCTAGATTGCAAACAACATATTTCTTACCCTTCCTTAAAAATGTATAGCTACCTAGACATCGTATATATATGTGTATATCCAAAATAAATTATCATTACTCACGGTAGATTTTGAGCGAAGAAATGTCTTTCTCATATTATCACCTTAACATCATTTTCATGACTCAGAACGAATTCAGAAATCATCACCAATTAAATAGCAGTGAGTAAATTATCTTAATAATAATGATAATAATGGTAAAGCGAAATGCAAGTCTGCTATATAATAATACAGATTATGTGAGCTGTGAACTGGAAAGCATAATCACTAAAGCCTATTTTTTGGCGATATCGAAACGAGTACTGTTAAATTGTAGTTGCCTAGAATTCGGTAAATATGACTTTCATACCCCACAAATTGTCAGCTTTCAGGAACTTATTAACTGCTGTCATAAGTATTTCTAGCCTCAAGTTATCGTAATCATACTATTAACTTATTACCTAGCTTCCGTAAACAGCCCACCTAGTTTACTCTTAAATGTTTTTTTGTAACTTCGCTTATATATTGACTTATCAATTGATGCATATAATCAGTTGTTTCTACTCGATAAGTGACAGTATCTACTTCTATTACCCGATGTTTTTCTCTCTTGTATACTGCGTTGGCAACAGTTACTTCATCGTCGTGGCAACCAGTGAGCGTTCATGTGTATCACGTCGTAGTTCAACTCCCATTGGCTACTCTTGACAGTCATAGTCACACCGTAATGTAGGAATGAATATTTTTAAAATAGAAATATACGTTTAGGTTTAAAGCTTAGTAAATTAATTACTGCGATAAAATAAGAAAAAAAGATGAAAATTGAAGGAACGTAAATCAGAACTAATTAACCAGTTCATTGATGTAGTAGAGACTGATGATGAAAGTTGTGCTTCGGAACGCAGTGTTTACATAGCTGTACAACAACAATAAAACAATCATACATTGAATTAACTAAATATGCAGAAAAGGAAATGAAATCAAGAACGTTTTCCTGAATATCAGTGTGAAATTATTGCCAAAGATCTCTTATGGTTTCAGCTGTATGTATAATATTACAACTGTCAACATTCAATGAAATTTCATTGTTATCACATCTTATGAAACCGGTAACCAGTAATCTTTGTTAGTCGTAATTAATGAATGTATCAACTAATGAATTTTTATCTAGATCCTTTTGTTTTTTCTGTGATAAAACAATAACCACAATTTGTTAACTTTGTGTTGTTAAGCACAAAAAATAAGCTTTTTAACTGTCTTTCAGATTAGTAATATATTAATCCAACACTAATATTTTTAATCTTTCTGTATTGTCATCTAAGCTGAATGATTTAGTTATTAAGCATTCACTGTAGTTTTGAACAAAAATCATTATCTCTTACTATATCTGAATGTAAACTGTTCATTTAGTTTATAAGTTCTTATTCAATCTGTTATCTTGACTCATTCAGTTAATAGTCTTTTCTCAGAGGTTTATTCAACTTCCTTTATCTTTACATAGTATTGTTGACCCCTAACTGTATGATTAGTTTTTCATTTTTATTTCAATTCATTTTTAATGTATCTACTACTTTAATGATGATCTTTTTCTTTTGAAAAAAATGTAGATATGATAGGTAGATAAATAACAATTTATGTCAGTATTTACATTGAAAATAATTAATTTTTATCAGCAATGTATGACATGAAATCCTCTGGTTACATTGTAGATAATTTTATTTTACATTGTGATCTGAATATCACATCTCAACATCCTACTTTTAATAATAATAGCTTTATTCAATAGTATGTTTAGTACAATGATGTCTCGACAAGTTACTCTTTCTTGATGCACACATCTGAAAAATGACACATTTATATATATATTATGTCAGTAAGTCAGACTGTTCAATTCGAACGTGAAGAAAGTCCTGCTGTATGGAGCTGAAACTTGGAGAATTACTGCAAACATCGTCAGACGGATACAAGTATTTATAAACAACTGCCTACGAAGAATACTGAATGTCCGTTGGCCGGAAATTATCAGCAACAACTTACTATGGGAGAGGACAAACCAACTTCCAGCCGAAGAGGAAATTAGGAAAAGACGTTGGAAATGGATAGGACATAGATTGTGGAAACCATCAGACTGCATCACGGGACAAGCATTAACATGGAATCCTGTTGGGAAACGGAAAAGAGGAAGACCAAAGAACACGCTGCGTCGAGAATTGGAAGCAGACATTAAAAGGATGAACAGCAACTAGAAACAATTGGAAAGGATTGCTCAGGACAGAGTTTACTGGACAATCCTGGTGAGCGGCCTATGCTCCTCGGCGAGGAGTAACGGGCATAAGTAAGTAAGTAAGTGTGTCAGTAAAAATAAAGACTTAGTAATACCAAAACTACGTAATCACTTTAAATAGTGTATTAAACAATAAAATCCCCTTTGATGTTAGCAAAACATGCGTACACCAAGATAGGACGGAAGTAAAAGCTACACCAAGATAACTAACATTCGACGTAGTCTTAAGTATAGAATCTCTAATTTTACAAACATCGTGCGAATTTATAAGAGCATTTAGGTCTTCTTGCATACGTGAAACTGAAATTGACTATGTGGCAATTGGAGGGATTAAGTTGAAGACCATTAAAATTAGACCGTCGTTCAAAATTCGCTAAGAAACATTCCATATCACAACAATTTAAGGTATAAGAAACAGGCATACAAATAGTAAGATCATCTGTGTATTTAAAAAAGTATTTTTCATAGAAAAGGGGAAGTCATTCAAGAGAAATGAGAAAAGAAAGAGGAAAGAACAGCACCTGGTGGAACACAAACTTTCGTTAATAGATAAGTGAAACACTTTCCTTTGTTCAAAGCATATTGTTCACTAATGGAACAATAGGAATACAGTCAGTTGATTATCCAGTTTGGTATGTTCATATTCTCGAGTTTATTCAGTAACGTATGTTACCAGCTACCATGATGTCTTTGCTTAAATACAACTGGATTACTCATCATAGATCTTAGACTTTTTATAAAGATGCAGGAGTACACAATCCGATTTCGCGACATTATTGATCAATTAAAAAAAACGAAAAAGTAACTTGTTGAGATATTTGGTAAAATGTGGTTGCCCAACATTCCAAGCAGGCTGCCATATTGGCAATATATTTTTATAAATTAAAATTGAATCAAGTAGTAACTTAGTCACTAGCCAAAATTAGAAGTAAGCATCACAAATTCATATAACAAAAAGTTATGAGGAATTGAACGTTTACATTTTTCTAACAGACAATGTTATAAACATAAACAATTGGTAGAAAAAAGTGAGATAATTGATCGAGTGGATAATAACCAAAACAACTATCAAGCTGCACAATCTTTTTAGAAAATTCTTGGAAAAGTACACTTTGTAATAGTTTGATGTTCATTGACTTATGTCGATAACAGGACCAAGATATGGCGCCGCTATTTTTAATAACATTTTTCATTTGTATGTTTTATACTAATAATCCTAGTGATTCTAGCCGCAGATTAATTTGATTATTTTGAGACCGTTGATATTTTACTCGTATGAATCTACCTTATGATTGTAACTTTATTTTGTTTCTGCTGTAATAGCTTATACCGACTTTTCTGAACAACTTGTTTTGTACAAAGCATTGTAGTCAAGTATATAATTTCTTCTCAAAATTATCAACTACGAATGAACTTTACTGCACAATTGATACTGTCATCTATTATATTAACATTAAAACATATCTAACCACTCCATAATCAAGTTTCATTACGCGTTATTAAGTTAAAACTAGATAAAAT
Source organism: Schistosoma mekongi (assembly GCA_034768735.1). Classification (NCBI taxonomy): domain Eukaryota; kingdom Metazoa; phylum Platyhelminthes; class Trematoda; order Strigeidida; family Schistosomatidae; genus Schistosoma; species Schistosoma mekongi. The sequence goes on from CM068309.1 coordinate 29,098,836, forward strand.
TTAAACATTAGTTGCATATCAAGTATTAGATCGCGTAAATTTTATAGTGTATGTTTAGAAAATGATTAACACTAGTAGTGGTTTTTCTTAATAAATGTGCTTACTTTCCAGGAATAAAACGACTAAATGCATGCAGTAAAAACATTGACAATCACCTTAATGTTGTCAAGGGTTTTAACTACCGGTTGTTGGATTAGATAAATAACTTCAATTTAGTAGGTGGTAACAATTAAAGTAAGTAAATGAATACTTCGCATAACTTTTCAACGAGTAGTTTGTCTATTATTTCAATCAGTTTTGATTGATATTGATTACTAAATAATAATAAAATACTTTGAAAACCACTGAATATGATACATATTATGCTTTTCATCTTACAGAATAATAACTGAAATGTCATAATTAATGTGCATATCACGACTATCAACTATATAATGAATGAAAATAAGCATTTGAAAATGTTCATTCACATAAGACACACGCGATATGTTCACAATAATCTTTTATTTCTTCGCAATTATCATAATGAAATAAAAACTAAATAAGATTAATGGAAATTAGCATTTAATTAATTTAAGATCTACTATTGTTTATCAAGTAATCAGAGAATAATTAACTTAACATGAACCGTTAAAATATAACAGAACAATTATTATTCATGTAATTATTCATTAGTATTATCATAGGTATTGAACATTTAATTAAATTTTAATTGTTCAACTTAAGGTCATTCAATCAACTGAAAATTAAAACAAAATTAAACCATATCAATTCATTATATAAATGAACAATGAATTAAAATATTATAAGGTTAATTAATATAAACCCTAAGAAAACAGCTGTAAATTTGTATTTAATTAATTCATTCATGTAGATTATTATTTATTTTTTAGGATGACGTAACAAAACTACTTTGGTGAATACACTTCTTTGTTTGAAAATTGAAAAAATTAACCTCACTATATTGAAAATGGCCTCAATAAAACCTACCCTTCTAAGAGAGTATTGCCAACTGACTAATGATCTATTATAAAATGAGTTCGTGAAATTCTACTCTGGAGTAACTGAAAGTGGAAATCAAACATATCTAGAGTGAAATAATTACCACTTTGGACGATCGTCATACGGAATCATGAATTTGTAAGAGTGAACCATGGGATTCTATTTCAAGTGCTGAAGCACGCAAGTTCAGGGTATGATCCTTAACGAAATCACTTGTTCTGTATTAAGATGAAACAATTATCTCATTTTTGTGCTACATGAGCTGATGTCAATTTTGAATAATTGCCAACTGCAATTTAGACTAGTTGTAACATAATCTTCCTTCTAAATCGTGAGTAACTTGCATAATTATTGTTATGGCTTGATATATAATCTAGGCCAATGCGACCATTCATTTTACGCAACATTTGTTATGAACCTTGGATACCAAATTAAGCCTAATTTACTTACGAAAAACTTAATTCTTTATACGTAGAAATAAATTCAATGGTTTCAGGCAGAAATTCTGCTACAGTGATAAATATGACTAAAGTATTCACATTTCGCTTTTCATACTAGGTAATTTAACAGTCTACAACCACATAGCATTCTAACGGATGCATAGTTTAAACAATATATGCACGTAAACAGAATGAAAAGGTAATAATAAGTTATTGTACTGCAACAATTAAATTTAGTGCCAGATTTAAAAAAAAATAGTTTGAGTGCAAAACTAATCACTTACCGACATGCAGTTTTAATGATTGTCTCAAGCGGTTTACGCCAGTGTTGCATATTTGACTTTCTTGACGAATCCATAACAATTCCATTATCACTATTCAAATGTTCTACATCTTCATATTCTGGCAGTAAACGAATATTTTTGACATCAATATAGACATTAATCCCCGAAGGGTATGCCTAGATAAATATACAGTAAAGTGGAAAAACCTTAGATGTCTTTTTACAATGTTTTACTTCAATGATGCATAATACCAATAAGCTCAAATAAAGAAAATGTGGAATATATCTAAATTTTAAAATTAGACAACCAAAACAAACTTTTTTTCTAACTAACAATGAACTATTGCTTACTCTGTAATTCTATGTAGCAATCTAAGGCACTATTACTCTGTTATTAAGATAAGTGAATTACTAAGTTCTAGGCCTATACTTACTTAGTATGTAGTCGACTTTTTTCTAGTGAATGTGCTAAAAACCACTTACATTTGATACTGAACCATTGAATAAACCTAACCTGACCCTGTTATCATTAAGTTATTTTAAATAAAATGTATAATAATCGAATAATAATTGTTGAAGCAGTGAATTGGTGAGGAAAAACCAGAACAATGTTTAACAATAAACTTCTTATGTACCTCAACAACATTTAATTAACAGTATTACAGGTGATTTGTTTAAGTTGATTTTTTTTTAACGAGTTACGAATGCGAACAAAACAGCACAAATTCACATTTATGTCAGTAGCTTGTCTTCAAGTTTTTAATTGATAGATTAAGTATTGTGATGAGAAATTTTAAAACCAGTTGTCATGATTTTCTTTTAATTTTGAGTTAATAATTGACTGATTTCATTAAAAATCTGATTTTTTGCACAAATACAATAGAAAAATAAACTTAATGTAGCGACTGAATAAAAACCATCGGTATTAAGTTATTGATTATTGAACTGTTGAAAATAATCCATAAAAGAGTAAACAACACTAAGTTTGATTATATGAAACACAGATATATAAACGTAACAAAAATCCACGTCAATATGAAAGATAATCACATGAAATTATATGTTTCTACTCAAAAATAGTAACACATAAAGCCCAGGTTATAAAGATGTTCGGCAAACCATGAAACTTAGTTTGATAAAAACAACGATGAAGTAATGTAGGGTCTAAGTTTCGTAATTTGGCTATCAAGCACTAAAGAGTATAAGATTCTTTATTGTTATAGGCCAAACGGTACTACGTCTAGGATGACTGATCTACTTCTGAATCGTTAATAAAAAAGCTAGTTATTATACAAGCTACGACTGTGAGAGCCCATGACAATTATTCTGTGTTTTAATGATTTAAGGCAGTTTCATTTTTACTGTTAGATTTGTAAAAATGAGTGATATATATATGTTTGTAAAATTCCAATGAATGGAAATTAAAATCTTTGACGCTCCATGGCTTAATACAAGTCACTTCTTCAGAGAAATGAATAACCAAATTGAATTAACACAAGAATGAATAATACAATCAGACAAATCAAAAACAAAATAAGTTTATGCAATCAAAGTGCGAGTTTGATTGTATCATGTCAAGTCATTTGGGTCAAGTTGGTATGAAATGAGACATATATACATATGTTAGTATGATGTGAAAGGAAAATATGTGAAATGAGAATAAACACTGTTCACATGAATGGAATTCGAAGTACCTAAATTGTAGTCAGTTGGGTAGAAAGTTCATGTTGGGTGTACAGAAAGTCCTTTCCATTTTGTTAAGTGTAGCTGAATTTAGCAAAATGTGAAGCGCTTCAATTATTAGTCTTTCCCTAAAATTGGAAAAACGTTTTTGGATAATTTGAATATTTTTGATATTGACTTTACAGTTGTGGTAGATAGCATGTGCAGACTGCTATTTCTGATTCGATTTGTAATTTTTCAAGTTCCTTTCACATCAAACTAACATATGCATACAAGTCTCACTTCAAATCACCTTGACCCAAATGACTTGACATGATACGACCAAACTCGCATTTTGATCGTACGAACTTATTTTGATTTTGATTTGTTCCATTGTATTATTTAATCTTGTATTGATTCAATTTGGTTATTCATTTCTTTGAAGTAATGACTTGCATGAAGCAGCGTAACGTCAGAAATTTTAATTTCTACTCATTGGAATTTTACAAATATATATCATTCATTTTTATAAACAGTCTATCCAATGCTCAATTTATTTGAAATTATCAAATTTAGCCATGATAATGATATAAGCTAGATTTATTCATGGAACATTTTGATTGACAACATCTGCAAATTCATATGGTGCCCTAGTTTCAATAGTAATGTTTTAAATGACGGTTAGTGAAAAACTTTCTAAGCTTCTGTATGTGTCTCATGAGTTATAATTACGTGCTCGGTATTTTATTCTGGCCACAACATCATGGTAACATGGAACAATGCACAATCCATTTTACTTAGAAGATAAACTGGAAAAATTTAAAATTTGCCTGAAGTACAGATTTGGATCAATAATACGATACAGTTTATCACCAATGTTTTATAATATAAAGTTGCCTGTAGATTAAGTTGGACAATTTCTATGTTAAAAATATGAATGTTTAGCATCAAATTGTAACAAAAAACCACCTTTATTCCTTAGTAACCTTATATACTTATATCTGCCTAATAACTTTCAAAGGATTTATTATTTGAAGCTGTTAAAAGTTAAATTATACTTGATTATGTACAAACATTTACAACAATTTGTAAAAGTAAGAAGTACAATTGCAATATTTCAATAAGGAGAAATTGAAATTTCTGGCGTTTCGTGAGCCAGTTTTACCCGCTTCTTCAGAGAATAAATAAATCATCATCATTGGCTTGTTATTCTTCGTGGAGCATAGACTGCCAACCTTCAATTTCCGATACAATTTATCCTCTGGTTTTCCGCTTTTCCTTTCATCAAATTAGCAACTTCCTTGAGACGCAGTTTGACGATTTATAAAATGTGTGTGCTATCCACCTCCAACCTTTCTCCTCATTTCTTTTTAGCCAGGAGTTGTTATTTGCTACGGTAAGTTATCGCCGATGATGTCTGGTCAACGGATTTGGAGTATCTTGTGTAAACAACTATTCACAAATACCTGTATCTTTTGAATGGTGCTTTCTGTAGTTTTCCAATTTTCCGTTCCACAAGATAGAAGTGTCTTGACGGTCACATTCAACATTTTTGACCTTCGTGTTGGCCGACAGCTAGTTTTAGTTCTAGATGTTCTTCAGTTATTGAAATGCTGCTCTTGCCTAGCAAATCCATACAATCTCATCTGCATCAGATCCTCCTTGTTTGTCTATGATGATGCCCAGATATACAAAAGTTTCCGAATCCTCTAGAACTTCTTATTCAACTGTGATTTGGTTGGCGCTCAGTGTGATGCATCTAAGGGTCTTGCTTTTGTCTTTGTGTATGTTGATGACTACTGCTGCTAAACGTTCTGTATTTACCTTCATTTACTGCTATGTGTGGGATAGAAGAGTTAGGTCATTTGAGAAGTTTAAATAAATAAATAACCTAATTAAGGTAGGTTTAAATAATGCAAAGGAATGAATCAAATCAAGATATTTATAAGAAGTCCGGAAACTTGTAGACCAAATCATCAATAACGGTACATTTCGTTAATACTAACCATAAAATATGCATCAGTAACATCCAAGTTAATCAAAAACGTTTGTCTAACCAGCTTTTTATATTTTGCAAAACTCTACAGCACTTAACCAAAAAGAAGACCTTATTATTCGCACAACTTAGATTATCCATTCAAACAACTATAATTATATACGTCCCCCCCAGATTCCGCACGAGGAGCTATAGGTTGACTGTGAACGCCTAAACCACTGCACTACTGGTTCGGTATCTAATGACAGAATTTCCACTTCCATCAATTTGTGATATCTCTAAGGTGGAGGAGTTCCACACTACAACGAAACAGTTGTCCAGTGCATTATTTAAACATACGTTAATTTGATTCGGTTATTTATATTTATTCCCTCAAGAAATGACTTACACTATGTATTGAGAAGTAAGATATTTCAATTTCCCTCCATTGAAATATTTTTCCTAATTCTACAAACTACTTATCTAATAATCAGTTTATTTGAAATTATTAATTCTAACCATGACAATGATGTCTAGATTATGACAAATGTTTTACACTATTTTACAAAGGAAATGATCTCTTTGTCAATGTGCTTTATAATGAATGTAATTTATATGGTTGAAAATTGATTGTATCATTTGCATTTAAAGAAAGTGAGATAACATAATTTCAAGTTAAAATATAGTTTAGATGCTTACAAATTACTTAATAAAAGAAATTTTGAAGCATTTTGATAGCAAGTTATTTATTAAGAATAGTTACTTAAGATTAAAGGTACGACGATTGAAATTAATGAATTATGTAAGAATTATAACTTTATTAATTAAACTCACTGAAGGGGGATATAAAACTTGTGAAGATGGTGAAGTAAGGAAAGTGGTTGTATGAGTTTATATTATACACAAAAGTTCATATTATAAATATAAATATCAATTGTTTCAACTATGTACAGTAGATATGCACTGACCATCCTGTGGTAGTATTATAAGTAGAATTATTCTTGCCAATAACAAGTCTAAGATGCCAACCATAATATGCTATACAATCTAGATGCTATATCTCCTGTAGTCATCAGTATCTCAAAGAAGCTTTAGGTGATGATATTTTATTATCTTAATGATTTTAAAGTATTGATTAATTGCTTTTTAACTGAAAAACGATCTACTACCTGGACTTGAAATTTATTTGTCTATAAAAGAAATTTGTATAACTACTGTGCTTACTTTGACCAACTCCAAAATTTTTACTTCCTTCTATGAGTTCAAAATATAAAATTACAAATTTTATAATTTATATTCTTACATTATTTTGCTGATTTCAGTTCTCGTACCTTAAATTTTACTTAACTATGACTTGCCGTCAAAATGCTTGTGATTTTCTTTTACCAAGTATTTACATTTGAAGTTAGTATGGTTAGTATATTGTCAGAAGAAAATGATTATGACAATTTTAATAATGGCAGTACATATGACCGACGAGTTTTGTACAGGAAAAAGTTGAATAAAATAAGAACAAAAGTATATTCATTCAAAATTCATGAATTATTAGATTGTTTATCCAATTAATGAAACAATGAGTAGTTTAAATAGTGAAGTAAATTTCTAACAAAACAAATTTAGGTGTTATTAATATGAATTATGAAGATTGTTGAACTTAGAGTCGCATATATACACTGTTCATATTTCGATAAACAATAAAAATTTTGAATCACTGAACAGATATTTCATTTTAGTAATGTACATCTATAATTCTACAAGGCATTAAAACAAAGATTTTCATGAATTTGAATATCAATTTAATAGCTTAAACTATTGAGCGATTATCAAGGAGTCTATATATTCTACATTCGATTTATGATTGGAACTTAGATATAAACTGCTGAGAAATGTTATAATTGAAAGAAACAGCTCATCAGTGCTTTCTAGTGTTCAATAAATATCTGAAATGTTAAGCATGTAATGTTAAACTTTATGTAACATTACCTTTTCATGTGTATACACTTATCTTTTCCGCTTATCAAAACCCACATATTCGATATTTCATCTATTTATCTTTTTGGGTTGAATGAATTCTGTCCTACTTTCTTCATTCACCATTTTGTTGTTGGTGTTTCAATCCACTTAACATTAGTTTTTTTTCCAAAAAAATAAAAAAAAAGGAGTGAAATTCAATTGGTTATAAAAAAAGGAGTGAAATTCAATTGGTTATAAATTAGTTTACTTTAACTATTCACTATCCCTTATTTCTGTGTTTCTTTATATCTAATTTATCTCATTCAAATTCATTTCTCTCACTTTATCATTTATTTTTATTACTCACAAATTTAATTTTAAGTAGCGTAACAAGAAATCAAATAAAATGTTATTTACCAATCTGTTATCATTGTTATCGTTATTGATACTTTTCTGTTTTCGTTGTAGAAATCAATCACTTTTTACTTAAATTTTTAAGTTGATTTACTGTACTCATGATAATATTCACTTTATTATATTTGTAATATCATGTAGTTCTCAAAAAATGTTTATGTAAGCAATCGACATTAATGGTGACTATGTTACCTATGATAGATGATACTGGTTGAAGGTATTTAGTCATGAAATACTATCAGATCAAATGTCAGCAGGGTGGAAAGTATCTTGTTTTATAGATAACTAGTGTAGATGAAATAAATCAATGTACGTTTTGTCTATGAAAGAAGATTCTTCTCTTCTCAATAACTATTACCAACCACTTTGTTTTCATCTACATTATTATTATTAATTAGTGTTTAATATTTAGAGGTTCCCTAGAAAAATATCCCATGAAATTTGGTTGATTTTAGAGTTTTCTCGATGCTTTAAATGTTTGAGCTAGTTTGTTATTGTTGATAGAGAGATCAAATGAATTAAAGATATTTACGAATAAACACATATCTTTGTAAGACAGTTACAGACAGACGGGAGGAAACTATGGAACTAGGTTTTGTACTGAATCATATTCGACAGCATGGGAAATGATTTTATCTGTCAAATTGAAATCTTTATCACCCTGGCAGATAGTATGTGGTAACTATTTCTTCAAATAATTTTCCGTGAGACTGAGATAGTTCCCATCGACTGATCACTTAGTAGTGTCTAATGTTGTATTTATTTAATCTCTAACGATGCCTATTGATTACGTGAACTAGTGTCCACATTAAAACTTAATTGATAAATTGGATTCAGATTAAAGGGCGAAATCAACGTAGTATCAGTCATAATTTAGTCATCAATTAATTTGTATTCATCCAAAAGCAGGTGTAGTTACTTTCATATATTACCTTACTAAGTATATATTGATGAAAAACACTTTAGTAGTAAAGTCTTTCAGGGAAGTTGTAGAATGTTTGAGAGTAGAATGTATAATAAAGTTATTACAAATGTAGCATGATTATGATTTCTGTTTGAAAATCAAACTTGACGTTTACAAAGTATTAAATTTGCAATGTTGTCTTTGAAACACTTTTATAGTTTGACAACACACCATATACTCAACTTTATCTAATTTTGAATTGAAGCACAAAATGATTATATATAACAGATAATACCTTCTTGTTTGTTTTATCTGTGAAAATGATAACTATTCAGAGCTTTCATCACAGAACATAGATAACCGGAATTTACTGCTAGCGGTGATTACGGTAGATTGGATGCTCTATTTGTAGAAAAAGACACCCATCAAAGCTTTACATTTTAAGAAGTTTATAAGACCTTTGTTTCTACTATGGGCTTAGGACTTATCTTAAATGTATGTCTTTATTCTACGCTTCTACTAACTTTATAGTAATACAGTCATTTCATGTGATTAACGAATGGCTGTATTCGTGAAAGATTGATGTCTGTCAGGCGCCACTAAAAACTCGAGATCACATGACATATATTTCGTATTAGTATGGGACTTCTCAGCAATATCCACCCTTGATTCTCCTCAAAGAATCAAACCTACAGCCTTCAAGTCTCACAGTAAACCCTCAACTAATTCGACATGCAGTTGTATAATTCCTACTCCGAAAAGTTTTGTGATATAGTGAGACGATCAGTTGATGCGACTGGTAATAACTGTCTCACTCCCAACATTTCTAAACTCCACCAGTCAAGAATTTCTACTACAGCTTCAGAAACATCCTGAAGTTAGTTACTAGTAAGCTAGTTCTTGTAGTTGTATTAACCTGGTCTTGTGGAGATGGGTATTACGTTTAAACATGTTAAGAGTGGCACATTTATCACCATTAGGATTGACTGATCGTCTCGTTAAATCATAAGTTGGTAGAGTTAAAAATTCTACGATTGCACACTGGCCACCCCAAAGATGTAGTTGGTTGAATGCTTGCCAAGAAATCTGAAAGTTCGATTCCATAGCAGAATTATGGATGCTCGCTGCTTAAGCATCTTGTGTTCCCTGGTTTCCAGTGGTACCCAAACGACATCAATCTGTAACAAATTCAAGTACATATATCTAATACCAATCACCACAGAATTACTTCAGTTTAATTAACACATGAATTTTTAACCTACTGATAGTCTTTAGTCATTTAAAATAAATTTTTCGAAACTAAATGATTACCAAATTTAATTTCCTAAGGTTCATTTAAAATCAGTAATTGATTCTTTAATTAAACTTACTTTTATTTTGTTAAAATGGATTACTACGTTATTCACATTAACCATCGTCTACTTTTTAAATTCCTTTTTATCATGAAGATGATAATTTTATCATTTAATCATTTATTGGTATTGTTTTAACTTCTCATTGTCAAATTACTTATTAGTATTAAGTCGTAACAAGGAGTTAATTGAGCAGGAATATTTTTCTATTCATTTTGTATTCTTGAGGTTTGTTTAGTTATGCATTATGATTGAAAATTATATTGATGGTAATGTAATCTTTATGATAAATACTAAATCTGATGCATATAAAGACAATTACACAATAATAATTGTATATTAAGCACACAATTATTCATATTTTATGTTTGGTTTACATAACTAGTATTTTGAAGATGCTATAAATATAGTTTGTTGTGCATAACATAGCATAAACAAAATTAATAATATGATTGAATATGTCGCGGATTAATGTTGGTAGGGTATCATTGAAAACCAGGAAGCACTGGACGGCTGGTTTGTTTTAGTGTGGATAATCGTCGCGCTATACATCAGAAATTGATGGAACTGGGAATTCTACCATTGAATGCCGATCCAGTGGTGCGGATGGTTAAGCGTTCGCCGTCAACCTGAAACCTCTGCTGCGGACTCTGAGGTGCGCACTGCTGAAGCGTTCCACACTAGAACAAAACAGCTGTCCAGTGCTCTTTGGTTATCAATGGTACCCTGCCAACATCAATCTTTGACATATTCAATCAAATAAATAAGTAATCTCCACAAAAATAATCATCCCAATTGAAAATAAAAAATCATACTTTTATTACACCACAAATAAAATAATGCGTACATGGGAATGGATTTATCATGAAAGACTTAATGACTTAATAGGCGTGAGTTTCGAAATATTAACTTATTCTGTTACTAGAGCTAGACTGTGTCTAGTAAATGTAGTACACTACAGTCTTTTCATTGTTATGGGGATGCATAAAACAAATATACCTGTAACTCAGCTTTTCTGTATTCACAAAGGAACTTAAACTTAATTCATTTGTTTCAAATGTCTATACGTCTACAGCCCAGAAGCTGAATTCGCCAAGTTACATTTTCAGACTATATATTTCGTCTAGGTGACTTGATATAACTTATCTTTCGGGAACTTTTTAGGTGATATACGTAATGAAATTGGTGTTTTATCATTGAACGAAATGACATAACGATTCGCTTGATGTTTCATTTGGAGTGTTATTTAATTACAAAAGTATCAAGTGTACGCTAAGCAATTACTTTCTGGAAAATAATATCATTCCATTTATTCTTTAGCTCCTGCTGAAATCGACCGTTATTCAGTGAAGTAGAATGCCAGTTAAATATCAAAGTGATTGCAAATTCATAACTTTCAGATGGAATTCAAACAGTTATGAAATTTATGTATCGGATCGTTTCAGTTTATATATATATATGTATATATAAGGTGAGGGAGAAAGAGGACAAAGTACGAAGAATAGAAATTGTGTCAAACTTCAAATGAAATAAATATACTTAAACATATTCAACATATTTTAGGAATGTGGTTATCGGTCAAATTCAGAACCACTGATTCTTCTTGTATACTAGAAGAAAATGCTTAATTGAGTTAATGTCCAAAATAAGAATTCAGTTTTGAACCTAATGCTACGTATTGTGTTCATATAATTATCAACATGTTCAACAGTTTAAACAGTAACTATTTCTAGTGGAATATGTTTTCCCGTTATTGATATTTGTGAGCGAATTATGAACAAACATATATATATAGACATATAGAAATCAAGCAAACTCCATACATTCTGAAATATCAGGTGTTGGAAAACATAAACCTCTATGACTGTTACCTTAATATCTTACAATAAATAATTCAAATTACTCTTTAAAAAAGTTAGAGTTTCAGTTATTTTTAAAATATTCATTATCTGTATAGCCACTTAGTTATAGAATATATCGTTATATTAATCTTCCCATATACTATCCAGTTGCTTATATTTTCAGTTAAACTTCATCTGGTTTTACTATACTAGTCTACAACAGTTTAATTTCCGGACAGTTTATTATTAAACAACATCCGGAGGTTTTGTACATTGTAGAGATGAATGAATTGAATAGTTGAATAAATCGTTTTAACTATATACCAGCTTCAATAATCGATAGTAAATCATATTTATTGACTTTCGACTGTAGTTTATGAATAATAAACTCGTCGAAGCTGCCATAAAAATAAGCTTCAGTAATTAATCTCAATTAGGCATTTTGAAAGAGTAAAGAATAAAAGTTTCCATAAACAATTTTAAGTGCACTGGTTCCTACAACGTTCCTTATTGCAAGATACATGTATTATAGTTTTTCCACTAAAATATAATTATCTATAACCTTCATTTGTATTGAGCGGAAAAGTTGTCGTGAAATTAGGTAATGGGTAGAGTTGTGGTTGGTTAATCAAAAGTTTTTTTTTACACACTAACTTTACCTAAAACAAACAGAATGAACTAGTCAACAATTGAAATGGACTCTTTAATGATGAGCATCCTATAAATCACTGTAAACGAAAGAGTGAATACTTGGGATTATCGTTGACTGAATCAATATGCAGAAGACTAGAAGTTTTTAGAGGGATATTACTGAATAACATTTCATAATGAGACAGCTGTTTAATACTTTTAATTTTCCATGGTTCGCTGACAAATATTAGTTTATAACTGCAAAGGTAAAATTAAATATCAATTCTCGTTATTTATTTATTTTATGGCAGTATACTACATATATTGCTAATATTACGTTACAGTTAAATATACTGAGAGTGACTTCTCGGTTGGTAGTATTGTGTTGACATTCCAAAACAACAGACACAGTTTTTTATTGAAACCTCAGACTTTATTCCACCGCACCAAAAACTCACAATGGTTGCATGTTATTTTATTTAGAATACCAACTTCGCTTGATGTAAACTAAATAACATGAAAGATAAATAATTGGCAAATACTCAAGAAATATTGATAAAAGACGCAAAATCTAATTAAAAACAGTAGACTTTTACATTTGACAGGAGAGGAAATTAATATTCTATATATTAATGTCATATTATATAAAAGCATATCTCTGTAGTTAAATCTACGAGCATCTCTTAAACGGCATCATGTGATGAGAAATTTAATTAAATCTCTAGTGGATTCCAAAATAGAACTTTTTCAGAAAAATAATAAGGGCGCTTAAAATTACACATCATTATTAAGAAATTTACTGTTTATTCTATTGTCTTATGCCTATAAAAGTTCTGTTAGTTCATCATACAATGGAGAATTTTATTTTAAATATAGTCATTCACAACTAAAATTACTTGGGATTGTCGTCTGAAAATGTGAAGTTGTGGGGGATTCAAAAAAAATCTTATAATGACTATCAATTTCCTTTAGATTGTAAATACGTTTTGTTGACAAGTTTAAGCTAGCACTATATTTAGGCCCAGTGTTCAAATTCAATTATGAACATTTTGTATCTTGATATAAAGAAGTAAGCATTAATATACTGGAGTATAGTAGTCTTCTTGAAAAGGTATACAATTTGTAGTCTACATAAACAGCTGTTTTATACAGTTGGCAGTCAGTAAATTATAGCCATCTTTCATTTTTAAATAGGCTTCATTATATAATTACTGAGATAATGGTTCAATAAAGTTTTCTTATCACAAATATCTAACAAGAGATAAGTATGTAGATATTTAAATATAAGATGATTAATTATTTTGTTTATTTATTATCGAATATTCAAGAGGGAACTAGTGATTAATTAATTAAAGACCTACTGAGCACCAAACATGAAACCTCTAGGTCTTGATTGCGTCGCCACCGGCATGAATGAGCTAAAGTCCAATCGTAGGATTTCTCTACCGATCAATTTGATAGAGAAAGTTTATCGTAACTGTCTCATCTTTACCGGATTCTTGAAGTAGATCATTAGTGGACGAAGTTTTATAGTTCAGTTGGATTGTTATATAGAGAATAACTTCCATTCATTTAACATTGGTTGGTTACTGTTGGATAACTATTCAGTCTTTATACGGATTTGGTGGATCTCAGAATAATTCGGAGTAAGGCTATTATCACTGAGTACAATGGATGACCGTCCATCTTTAGTTGATATTGCATGAAGCGAAAATCCTACCGCCGGTGTTTATAATTAGTAGTCCGATATGAGAAAAAGGAGGCTGCTATTATGATTTTTAACAGGATCAAGGATGTGCATTGTAGATACTAGAACATAGCAAATTTCTAGGGTTACTTGGTTATAATCGTACCTAATATGTATAGATGAGTGGTGAATATACAACAGCGGATTAGGACCAATCACCACGAAGCCACTTCAGTTTAGTTCTCAACAAAATATTTATGTAATTAATTAATTTGATAGACTTTTATAAAGTAAGAAAAAAGATGGGTTCATTTCATTTAAAATGTTCTAAGTCTCTAAAAATATGCACTGATTTGTAAAAATAAACAAAATGTCTTTAAAATTTAGTTTTGTGTATCATGTGTAATGCGTCACTTAAAACACTAGTGAAGACCAATTATGATTAACTATTTGCGTTCAATTTATATACAAGTGAACAAAGGCCGGAGTTGGGAATTCCGAAGTACTCGAATATAATACACATTTGCAAGTGTAATGATTATATTGCATATGGTAATAAAAGTGGCAGCATTCGGCAAAGAACATTTACATTGATAACAACGTTGAATATAATATTTATTAAAGAGATTGTTTAAGTTAGATTGTGACTGGCAAGCGGAATGCCCGCGTTGTTCTATTTGGAACTTGACAGCTCGATGTACCTGTATCCCAGTATTAATGTTCACAAGGAGACTCGAACCCAGTTCATTTCGTGACAAACGTGATTGCTTTCTCCACTAGGCTACTGAGTCCAGAAATTGACCAGATTCAGTCCGAGAAAAATCAACGGAAAGATCCGAATACATTTTAATTTTATTGAAGAGAGTATTCGAAAATAACGCTTATTTGGAGGGACAAATTGGTTTAGGTCAAATTTCTTATCAAGGATGTTAAAAAACAAGAATATACATCCAAAACCGTAAATCAGAAAACGAAATTCCTTTTTAGTGAGTGGCGTAAATGTCATTGTGGCTAGCTGAAAGTTGATAAGATAGTTAAAGTATATTGGTGTAAAAACAAAGATTTAAGTAGGTTTTGTAAATACTGTTTGGATCTGAATTTGATGTCATGAATTGATATGAGTCAGACAACTATTGAAAACTAAGAACTGGTGCTGGACAGCCGATTTTGTTTACTATGGAACTCTTCTTCAGTGAGCATCTACCTGGGAATCAAGTCAAGGACCTTTAAGCTTATCAGGGGACTCAGCCATCATACCACTAAGCTGGCTCCCAACAGTTGATACTTCGATCCTGATCGGTTCATAATATATTTGCTAGACGTAATTCCTAGAGTTCTAGTAGTAAGAGGTGACTAGCAGTGTTCGACCATGACCGATGTGTGGCAAATATCCACCAATTGGATTGGATGAGGTGGCACAAATAAGTGGGGAATTCACCGAATCAGAAATATCAGCCGTTGGAAGCCAGCTTAGCCACCTAGTCATTAAGAGATCCCCACAACGTCAAAAAGTCCTGGGCTCGTCTTCTGGCGCGGTCGTGGAGACACACTGCTGACGAGCTCCACGCTAAGCCAAAACAGCCATTCAGTGCAAGTTTTTGGTTTTTAATTGTTATTAGAATCATACCACTTTGTAGTAACAAATGCAGAGTTTTTAGAAGTTAGAAAAGATGAGATTGCAACGAATTGATTATTATATCAATTTAGAATGAACCAAAAATAATCATATTTATGTATAGAAAAGCTATTCTCTCTGCATAACATTGAAATTTGTTGATATTTATCTGTTAAATAGTTGAAAGTGAAACAATGAATGAACCAGAAAAATTTGGTTATTGTACTTGTATCAAAGAATAAATGATCAGTTCTCTAATTATCCCACCTAGATTTGATTCGTTATTTATCTAGTATGGCTAATCATTACAACATTAATGATATCTTAATCAAAATGTGTAATTTGTTAAATTCTTTTTATCTGATCTTCAATATCATGAATGTTATTTCCTCAAAATGTTTTGTAATGATTAATAAAATGACCAAATGATTGTATTTATTGTTCTAGCCAACAGATCAATTCACTCATTGTGTATCTGTTATAGATAATAAAAATATGGATCATTGTATTATTATATCATTGAATTTTATTTCTATTCAAGCTTTACTCATTTATACACTTAGTAGAGGAGAAAGTAAATGAAGGAAATATCAAGTCACTAAATTTTCATTTTATTTCATCAGTTGACAATTAAAATTATCTGTGTATTACTATGTCAACACTAGACAGCCTCATGAGGGCAATGAATGAATGGATGAATATATATATATATATATATAGATATATATATAGATATATATATATATATATATATATATATATATATAAACCCACAACAGTTTATTCATAAAACATGTCCATAAAACATGTTCATAAAACATGACTATTCCTTGCTTTAAAAGCAGAAAATGAATACCTATTGGAATTAGAAATAATAATTGGGAATGCTGTATTATGCCAGTTTTGATCTATGCTAAGTAGGTAACCGGAGTATTATGAATGTGAACCATACGTTTGCCTTTCGAATGTGCATATATTTGTTGAATTTCTAAACCAAGTAGTTGTGTAAGTAGATAGTTAAGTAGGAATGGTTATGTAATGCGTACACACTTGAGTTAGCTTATACGATAGTGAAATATATACAAGGAAAACTTATGTAAATTCTTACTTTTACCTACTTAATAAAAATAAATAGTAAAGATGCATGATTTCTGGTAATCATGATACTGAAAATACATGTGTATATCAGGAGGACATGAACAATTTTATGGTTGCCATGTGAAGAACGTTGCTTTTTATATTGGGTACATCTGAATGTATGTATGTGCGTACATGTATGTGTGTCTGAACTTGAAGAAAAGATTTATTTTTGATATGAATTAATAAAAAAATACTTTGCATAGTTTAATTATGTAACCGGATTTCAACATTTTTAATTTTCTATTCATTTGCAATTAAGTTTCCGACTGTTAACTAACAGAATGATATGTGACACCTTACATGAAACTATTATCGGACATAAGGATACGGTGTCTAATTGAGGAATAAAAAGTAAATGTTTTCTGTCTGTATTATAACGCTGTTTAATGAGGTAAAAACAGTGTTTTCTAAGCTGCTTTGCAGCTCTGAGATGTGAAAAGGTCACCAGCGACAGTTAATGAGGTCAGTGAATATATCGCTGATAGATTAAAGTTAGGAAAGCTACTTTCTGGATGCCAACACAATCAACCTCAATTCACGTATATTGGGGTCTATGAGTTTTATTCCCAGTAGGGACAAGTATATTCAAAATCTGAGACTTAGAAATTGAACTAATGAGTGGTTCAGTGATTATTAGTTTTTAACGGCTCTAATAAAGAAGATTAGTGGTATAAACTCTCGAATAAATGAATGTTTCTAGTGACCGATTAATCTAACTAGTTTCTCAAAGATATCCAGATTTTTTATCAGCGTTAGTTTCTACAACTCAGCTTATCGTGCTAAATCTTGTCTATTTAACATAGCTAATTTTTCCCTTGTCTGAAAAACATCGGCTGTTAGTCATTTTTCATAACAAACGTTAAATTGATTTTAAAATAGTGATTTATTTATATAAATTATGTATGAAGAATAGTTCAGTTATTGATATTTTTAAGCTATGAATATAGTCTCTTCTTTATACAATGAATACATGACTACAATATTAACTAATAACAAATCACCTGAATCATCATGAATTACTACCGTCGTTCTATCTTACCACCATGACACAACTGAAGAAGTGCAAAGGACTCTAAGACAACATAGGATTCAAGCATACTACAAAACTACCAACATTCTTCGACGCGAATTAGTTAAAACAAAGGACAAGATCGCTTTTGTCTTTACATAGAACTGCGTCTACAGGTAAGGTTGTGTTGATTGTGATACTTCTATACTGGAGACTTTTCTCGAGAAATCATATCTAGTGCCAAAGAATATGAAAACTACACTATACGACCTATTAATAATCCTGATGAACTCGAAAAATTATAAATCAAATCAGTTATAACAGTGCATAATATCTGTCACAACCACAAAATCGATATTAAATGTATCCCAATTATTCAAAAAGGTTTTTCAGTTATAAAGACAAACGAAGAGGTTAAGAGCTTCACATATTGTTAAGTTGAATTAAACTTAGCAAAAAGGAAGACTTTACTATTTATCCAGCATATTCAATTTATCCAAGAGACCATAATTACAGTACATCAAATTCCATTTATATGAACATACATGCAATTTTATCCCCAATTCACATATATTTTTCATAACATTTCACATCACACTAACATACGCAAACATAACTTACTTCAAATCACCTTAACTTAAATGACTTGAAATGACACTATCAGGCTTGTATTTTGATTGTACGAACTTATTTTGATCTGTTTCATTATGTGGATTCAATTTGTTGTTTATTTATTGTCTAAAGAAGTGACCTGTACTAAACCGTGAAAAGTCAGAAATGTTAATTTCTATTCACTGAAATACTACATATGTATGTTACTCGTTTTCATAGACAACTTATTCAATGCTTAATTTCTTTAAAATTATGAAATCTAACCTTGGTAATGATATAAAAATGCTTCATATGCAAAATTTTCAGTTTCGTAATCATTATTGTTATTATACATAATTATAATATATTGAATGTACTATTTTTTATTCAATTCTCCTTGAAGTGATTATTCTTTGTAATAATAAGTGAATAGATAAATCTTCATCGGATCTACTGTATATACATTTAAAACATCTGGTATCTTTTATAATATCTGGTCTAGATAAAGTTCACATATGTATAATTAGTGATTCTTTTTATTTTTACTATAATATCAATTAAAAAAAAAACTCTATTTAAATTAGTTTATTGTGTTTTTTTTCACATTAGTCTATAGGTAGAATAAAATAGTTTTCTTTAGATTTTTTCTTTCTCTTTTAATCAGTTTTACATAAATTATCAAACAGAATAGAATAGAATCTGTGTAATTAGAGAATTCAGTGAATTCAAAATGAATACAAAAAATTTAGTGTTGTTTCATCATTTGAAACGTTTAAAATAAGTGTACTTCTTTAGACTGTAAATGTGAGTATATGTAAGTTGCTAAGTGTTGAGAGCCAGAAAGAGAATTGGATACCTGTTGCTTCATACTGTAGACTTTTACACTAATCTGTATCGGAAATTTCGTGGTACATCCAACCCAATATATTCAAGATTCGTTGTATTACATTAACTCTTAATCTCTTTTACAGTATCTGTTGGTTCTTATTTGTAACTTCAATCAAGATATAATGCAACATCATTCAGTGTAGATGTTAGTTATTGCTGAACATCTGATTAAATGTATGCTTTTCTTCAGTAAATGAAATGCGCTGCTGTGTATAGGATTAAAAATAAAACATATATGATATGTGATGGATAAAAAAACGGTAATTCAACAAACTATGGAAGCCGCTCTCTCTGGAAATTAACTAAGTGAATAATATGAATGCAAGAGAATGGGTAATTTATTTTGTTGATTTCACTTCACACTAATTATATTTAGTTTGGTAAATACTGCTTAATCTTTGGCAAGGAACCTTATTACTAGGATTCGTGTTTGTTGGTACCTGCAAGCATGACATACATGAATCTACAGTCGATTGATAATCCGTGTTGTTTGAATCCTCATCACCTAGTTCAATAGTCTACACCGGGTACCAATGATCTTTACGGGTACCCAATGACTTTTTATATCACCAATATATTTATATTACATGATCACCAAATATTGGCCACTGTGATTGATATGGCGATAAATAAGTAAACTAGATAACCATACCTTAATTTCATACATTGATAAATAACCTACGAGAAAGATAACTGACAATCATCGGTGATGAAAATGATCCGTGACTCTGCTTATTTTGTATAAAATGTTAAATATATAAGTATGCATCTTCGTTGTGAAGAATGAGTTATTTCTTGACTAGTTGTTCTCTGATCTAATCTCCCTTGGTCTGGAAGGGCATTTCACCAACCTGTCAAATATGTGGGTAGTTATCACTCAGCTATAATACGCTTAGTTCAAGATATCTATCATTATATTCCACACAACCAAAATGGTTTCTTAACAAGCAATATAAAAGTAATTTATATACTGTAAATTATATCTAATTTATAACCAATTGACAATTCATCAGATAGATAAAATATTAGAAATGACCCCAAAGTTTGCTACCTAACTAAATAAGCACTTTTATTCAAATGACTGAACATTTAATGAAAGTAAGTATGTTGGAATGCATGTAAGAATACTCAAACTAAACGTTTGGTAGACATATTGATGTAGTAAAATTTATGATTCTTTTAAAAAGAATAATCAACTAGCTTGTATAAGAACTAAATCATATTAAGATGCAAATAGAATGTGATTACTTTTACTATTCGATTAGACGAATTTATTTATTGATCGTATTATGAGATGTTTCTAAGCATTGGACCTTAAACTGGCTCTTAGAAGAGACAGAATTTGCAAATATTTTATGTAAGAAAACGCTAATTGAACTTCCTGATATTTTATGTCATTCATAGACACATATTACTGTGATGATTAATTATCACTTATTCTTCTATTACATTATGTCTTCTCTTTTATAACTAGTTCCTTCATCAATCAGTATTTTAATCATAACTCCTGTTTATCATTAATGTTAATGAAAGTTGCTTTTTTTCATATTTACCTATATTTTATTCTTATTGTTTTCTTTTCTAAATTTTATAAATATAATTAAACATAGTTAAATGCATTGTCGATTGTGAATTATGTCATGTTTAAGCTATAATTACCTTTGTATCAATCTAAAACTGTGTGATAACATAGAGTATGAAGAAAACACTCTTCTTGAATTCTGCTTGCTATTCACAAACTAAATCACTGGTATAGAGAAGAATATGAACATAACAGTGAAACAGAAAGGAAATTATATGAATTGTTTCGTTATAAATAAAGTAAATGCTTTTTGTTTTAATTTTTATATTCTGTTTTATTAATAAGCCATATATTAGTATGAGTAATATGCAAAACGAACATCATTGTCACAACACAATCCTACATTATTAAGATTTGGTTAAGTTAATGCAACGAGAACTGTAAAATATTCACTATGTTAATGTCTGTAAGAATATTTAAACGAAAACTTAGATCATTTGAAAACCATTGAAATGTAATTCATTCAAGTGAATAGATAAGTCGTAAATACAGTAACGTTTAAATAAAGAAACGAACTGTTAAGTAAAGCCTGTTTTCATAAAACTTAGGTTTAATAGTGACAAAATGTCTATAATGAATGATTGTAGATTAAAGTTCATTCTAAAACGCACCTACCCAGTAGCTATAGTAATCTCTACTAACAAAATAAATTTCCCACTGAAGAAATAAAATGTGAAAAACTTTTCACCTCCTGTTACATCCCACATGTCTAACAAGTCAATTTTACGTGCCGAAGTATATATATTAAATGGAGTGAAGGAAGAATTACTACCCACACTTGTGAGAAAATTTCCTATAAATCGAGACCGAAATGCCAATATGTTTTCAAACAACTGAGAGTACATACGAGATTGATTCTTAAAAATCTATCATGATAATCACTATACAGAGGACTGCCAATCTGTAGAAGTAATTACAGATAAACGTTTCAGGCCAGCTTAATGTATTCAAAAATACACTATTGTTAATCATGCTTTGCTTTGGTGGACTCTTTTCATGATTTTGTTATATGACTGTCTATTTTCCTCTATGACAATTATAATTTCATGAATTTGTTTTTTAATCAGGTTTCAATAAATTTTTTTAATTTTACCTGATTATTACATAACTATGAGGTTTCTTCTTTTTGCTTTTAAGAATACTTTCGTATGTATGTTCCTGTCAGTTTTATCATGCACTCACTAATTTCAAATATAAATAAACGACAGTTTAAATTACTTCTAATACTTACACAGTTAATATATTTCATTATTCTACTTATATATCAGCTTTAAAATCACTTGGTGTAGCATATATATACTGTTAACATGATATAACGAATTAACATGAATATGACAACCAGCAGCGTTTATCCATGACCTCGACAGGTATCCGGTTCATGATAACCAGGCTTCACTGAAAACGTCTAGCCACTGGACTGTTGACTCGGCTCCCAGCTACTGATATTTTTAACTTCAATTAATCCGTGATATATTAGCATGATCTTCTCTATTACTATCTATGGGTAGCTGTTTTGAGTCACTTAGTGATGTCAAATTAATAACCAACAATTTACATTAAAACCCAATTAAAATATGTGTTCTATTTTGTTTTTATTAACTGATATCATTATTTCTATGTTATATAGAAATTGAAGTGTAATCGTAAAATAAATGAATTCATCTTATTCAGCTACTCAAATCAATAAATGGCTAAAATAATTATTATTAAAACAAATTTGCATAGATACAAACATATCAACTGAATTGTCTTGTACACAGTAGTATATATTTACGAATAATACATAATACCAATTTGAATTTGATGAGAAGTCATAAATTTTTCTGTTATTATATTCATAAATTTTAGTTGCTAATTAATCTGCATGAAAAAAAGAATATGACTATAAATTTAAAACAAGCATTATATCAAATTATGATGCATGTGACTATGCATTATTGTATTACTTCTTTATAAAAATAAAAACTAGACAGAGGATCAAATTAAACATTATAAAATGAATATGATTGGTATTTGAAGATTGATAAAGTAATGAAAAATGAATTGATACTTACAATCATAGACTTTTCAGAGTTGAGGGAGGAGGAGGAAGACGAAAAACCTAATAATTTGCAAATAAAGGAAGCTAACTTCTACTTGTTATTATCTTAGGATTTATCAACTATTTAAGGATTATTGTCAACTATCCAATTAATTTGCTCAATGATTATCTGATTACTTATCGTTTAAAAATGAAGATTGGTCTTTTATTAAATGCTCGTTGATCTCAATAATTACATATATATATATATATATATATATATATATATATATATATACGCATTTATATATTAAAAAAACTATCATCAATTAAACGAAAAGACTAAGTCTTAACTGATGACGTTTAGACGCATTTGAAGTAATACAGTTATCATTAGTAAAATTTCATGATCATCGTTCTACATCACAAATAGATTAAATTGGAGATCTTACAATTGGATAGTATCGCAGTAGTGCTGAATGTTGAATATTTGGCGTCGGACTCGAAAGTACTTCATTTGAATGACTGATGAAGTCAATAGTATATAATGATAGGAAGTTCAGTATTATAATGAAAATGTTGCCTAATACTGCTTGGTTTTCGGAGATTAGTTTGATGCAAAGACAATCACACTGCCAAAAACTATTTTCGGCAATACTACCTTAACTCAAATATACGTAATATATATATATATAATTAACTGAAAATCTTCGAATTCATCAGATGCAAGTTGTATTTGAAAAATCTTAGAGATTGAAAGTTAAATAAAGGAATTCCAATGTTTCACCAGGCTAAATGATCTGAAATCCTTCAAGGTAGTAATCATAAACAAAATTATTATAGATAACCAAGCTTTCTAAACAATTCTACACTGAAAGCTTGTCCAATTATGCTATATTCCCAAACTGTATGTTTAGTGAATAAGTGTGAACAGTTAAAAAGGTTGTGCTTGTATATGGCATTGGAAATGAAAATCTAATCAACCATTGAAACTGTAGTGACGAAATTGAGTTAAAACAAATAAAATCACTTTTAAAATTGAATTGTGTATGTAAGTGGAATTCAGGAATTACAATAGTTTAAATTGGTCTGATGAACACAATTATAAAACTAAGGGTATATTTACGAAGAAAACTATTTTTGAGTCCGACATTTAAAATTTTAATTAAATTAACAATAGACACAACTTTAATGATCATATTTATTTACTGTTACTTATCACAATACACTACGGTCCAAATGCATATTACTGACCGTTAGTTCAATGCTAATAACCATTTCACTTTTCATACTTTTAGTTTTTAGTAAGAAATAATTCGATCTTTCTAATTTAGTTTTGTTTGCATTCATTACAGATTTTACTCTGCTAATTACTACGGAAAACTAGGGAGTACTAGGCCAAGTACTAGTCCCAAGTATAGCACTACTCAGTGGTACACTCCTTCGACCGTACAACAAAATAAAACGTAGGACTTTTAGGTTATACAGTATTCTACTTCTGTAATCTAAGTTTGCATCGATTCATTGAGTCATCATTGACACGCTTATATGCCTGAACATATTCACCTGTCACTGTTCTCTTCAAACGCTAGCACTTAGTAACTGAACAACACAATTCAATATTACAACATGATTAAAAAAGCATTCAGATTAGTATAGTTTCGGGAACCTACTTAACTATAATAATTTTGATTACTGCTTTGTAAAATCGCATTTTAAGCGCGACTCTGAAGTTTTCATATTTGATTATTAGACTCTAAAATTTTTCATATAATATTAGGCTCTAATATTTTTTTCAATATTTAGCTCTCAGTGTTTGTTGAGCTGTCCATTTATATTCCTGAATATTTTAGTTTAACTTTGCCCCTTCTAAATTCATTTTATGTACAAAAATTGATTAAAATAATTTTAGGAAGGTCTATATAAGACATCTATTATCTGTTTATTTATGTAGCAGACGCTACTGACTCACTTCATGATTAGCTAATATAAACATGCGAAATGAATTCTAGTGTCCTTGTTTTGTTGCTGTTACAGACAGGTTTATTTTGACAATCATGAATAGCTGGACAGCTGTCGCGCTCTAGCATGAGACTATTGTGAAGTGCTTATCTACTACCTCACCAGGGATCAAACCCAAAACCTTTCTCTGCTGCGCTGAACGCTTTAACGTTACAGCACTGAGCTGGCTTTCAGAAGTTGATATTTCTAACTTACTTAATTTGCGACCTTATTCGTTGCGTTCGGTGGGTGACTACCTCCCATACGACATGGCTGAACTCCAATAGTTACTTCTTCGCACTAGAACTCCAGGAATTATTTCGAGCAATTTGTCAGCTAATGAGCTGATATTAACTGTATTTATGTATTGTGGAGATTGTTGAATGTTAATTTGATATTACAATCTTTACAATATCCAGTTACTCAAAAAGTAATTTATTATTGTTAAATATTAGTAATTCAAATCTATTTGGTTTGGACTAAATTATATGTTCACATAGATATATTAAATTAGATACACATAGTATCATTCTCTGAATTAAATAATTGACATGTAGAGTGGGTTTATTTTAATTATCATTTATTACTTTATTATCGTATTCTTTAAAAGATTTCTGTGAATAACTTACATACGATGTCTGTTCTCAAAATCTGACTGTTCATGCAAAAGTATCATATCAAATGTATTATAACTACATGTAATAAAGTAATATTCATATCTATATTATGAAGTTTCGGTGTGATAATAAGAATCTATAAATAATTTAGGCAATTTCAGTAAATATGTAAATCATTTTTTATTGGAATATAAAGCTGTTTAGTTTAGAATCTATACTACACATGTGATTGACTAAAACGAATCAGAATTTAGAACTAATAATTCATACCACATAGTAACATTTGATAAATAAGCACTTTTCACCGTGATAGATTTAACCGTTATTTCATTCTAGTTCGTGAATTTTGCCTAATCGTTTATTTGGAAATATGAGTCATTTTATGCCACCTCAGTAATTTACCTCGCTTGTTTTAACTTATGAACCCGTAGTTTTTTAATTTCTGGCATAGTCACTAGTTCAAATAAGTATAAAATTACATTTTATGGCTTTATAGATTTGAATGGTTATCTAAATGTAACCAGATCTTAAACGTAGATTGTATTCTCAAAAAATGCTTCAATAAGAGAAGGTGTATTGTTTGTTTTTTTCAATACTCAGTTCGATGTGATATCAATTTCTTCAGAATATAATGCATAATTCATTACATTAAGAAAAACATTTAAACAAATAGTTTTGATTACTTTGAATTTAATAACTACAAAAGTCACTTAGTAACTAACTATTTTACAAAATTTAATTTCTGTCAAACAAAACAAAACTTTGACAATTGACTTACAGATACATTTAACTTTGAAAGAAGAATAAAATCAATAAAAAAAATGATGTGTATATATCTTCAATAGTAAAATTTCTATCAAAATATATCGGTAAAGAATAATAGAAAAAATAAGTAAACATTGCCAAAATTGTATAAAGCAAGTAGATGATTAACATAAAGTGTTCCAATGTATTTCATCAAAGGAGGAAAGATGGAAACACTATCCAATAATATTTTTATACTTGTATTGTCTTCAGTTATTAATCACAATAACTAATAAACTTTATAACTGAAAATTTATATTTTAATATTTATATAAAAGTAAAAACTTGATTTCACTAAATCAATTCATTAACTATTGAGTTCATTAATTAAGATAGAAGTAAATAAAAAATAATATATCGATGTTAGATATAGTTCGTTAGTAACTAATGAGATGAATACACTTTTTATTTACTAAAAGTTAAAAAAAGTTTCTCTGTTATAACATACAATGTAATCCATGAAGTGGGATTTATTCTGTTCAATATTTGTCATTCCGATTTACATTCATCTCAGTATTAATTTTTATATTGAGTCTCGTAATTAGTATTTTTTTTGTTTTGAACACACAAGACGTTATCTGTTATATTTAAAAAGCTACTAACTTGTTCATTAGATATAACATTACTAACAATGGTTTAGATCATTTAAAATTGTTCAATATTTTGGCATAAATACTGTTATCTACTTAAATCCAACAGACGAAAGATAAATCGGTCAAAATGAGCTTCCTGGATCTTACTACTTGACTTTATGTTACCTATCCTTGATGTACGTTTAGTGATATATACTAAGTAATCACAATCTTCAATACAAACAGCTTTAAACCCCAAACTATCATTTAACTTTCGGACGTATTTATCAAGCAAGTTTGTCAAATGACCATATACTTGACATAAATATTGTCAAGATAAGGGAAACACACTTTTCCTGTGCTTACGTCATTTTACTTAGTTTTAAAAAACAATCAAAGTGTCATCCAGAGTTCGAGATTTCGTATTGAAAGAATTTCACAAGGATCTTACGATTTACCTTTTCTATAAGGTGTAAACTAGTGCAACCACACAGCAAATACTCCCTCTAAGAAATGAGGTAGTTTTGTCAAGATAAACACTAGGTTCATTTGATTATATTCGTCACAGATTGATGTTCGTTGAGTAACAGTAAAAACCAGGGAGTACTGGATTGCAGTTTTGTCTTAATACGGGACTCCACAGCACTGAGCACTCTCCGTTTCTTCAAAAAATATGTTAGGTATTGAGACTTGTACAGTTCAAGTTTGTTGAAAGTAAGATAGTTATCACCAATAAAAATAAATAGCCGCCACACCATATCACAAATTGATTATTGTGAAAATTATACTTATGGGTGCTGACTCAGTTCCTCGGATTGTAAAGCGTTTGTCGTGGGGCCTGAAAACCCTGGGTTCAATTTTATTGGAAGAATCACAGAATACACTTCTGAGCAGCTTCGTGTAGCGTCGAGACAGCAGTGCAAATGGAGCACTTATAACAGCAACAGTGTGTTGTTGGTTTATTTTAAAAAAATAATGACTTATCATTTAATTTCTTTACATGTTTAACAGTGTAGTGAGACACTCATATACTGTATTCTTGTCCATAGAATAAGAAATGTTCATTAAATGGCATGATAAGAGGTAAAGTGAAACATTTTATCTAAATAGAGATAATTATAGAGTGAGTCTTACTGTAACCTACACATATTTGTACTCAGATTATTGAGTATTAGATCAGGAATAGTTCTTATTGGCAAAAAACATAATACGGAAAGAATTAACACACTACTGGAAGTTAGAATGAAACCCTTAAAAAGCTTTCTTTCACAAACAACGTAACTAATAATATCAAACATCAAATAATCGTTAATTGAAATTGAGTAAGCAACATTATGAAATTTGATAGTGTTTATATCTTCCCGTCTGTCGTTTATGGACTAAAAGTTAATCAGTCTCTATGGCCGTAAGTGCATCCTGAGCAAATTGTCCTAATACTGAGGGAGTTAACAGTCATAAATCAGGTTAGACTGTGGTTGGCAAGTAAAATCCAGGACTCGCGTTTCATTCTATTTGAACTAGTTAGCTGGGTGTACCTGCATCCCAGTGTTGATGTTCACACTAAGACTCGAACTTAAGTCGCCTTACATCGGACATCTTCAAGTTTAACACTGTGCTAATGAGTTTAAATTGCCACACTTGCAGAGTTTGACACTAATCAAAATTAGTTTGAGTCTCGGTGTGAACAACAACACTGGAATGCTGATACATTCAGCAATATATAGAAAATTTACTGATGTAATCGACAGTGTGAACTATTGAGGAGTCCCATACTATAACAAAGTAGCTGTCCTATTCTTTCTGGTTTTTAGTCATACCCAATGAACATTAATCTGTAACCAATGCTGACTAAATCTATTGTTTGTATAGTTGTAATTTGTCTAGTTTAAATATCATGAGCATAAATCGCTTGTTATTCAATTTGTACAAAATTAGAACTCGATGTTATTGAAAATACCTTAATGGCTTTCTTGAAAACACTAACCAAGGAATTTACAAATCATTTAATCTAATATGAACTTTAACAAAATTCAATTTTCTTTCTTCAGTCACAGAGAATAATTATTCAAGTCACACATAATTTAAATTGCTTCTCTCGATTTTAACATTTTAACACAACTAAAATACAAATTATCTCAATCCATAGATGAAATGATTTCACTTACATTATTACATAACAGTCGACTAAAAAATGATAGTGACGTAAATCTTTATGTGTACCGTATCCGAAAGTGTTTTCAAGGCTTTAGTTTATGCACAGAATTACCAATGTTTCCAGACGATCAGTTTAAGCAAACTTAACAAAAACAAATTATGCTTTAAATAAATTATATGTTGGATTGGTTGACCATTTCAAGAAAGTATTTCCCAGTATCTTGCCTATAGATTACAATCAACAGAATTATTCCTATTATAATTGACAGTTCAAAACTTCTCAGTCTCTAGTTTATTGTTCTTTTTTCCATATAACATCATATCATATCAATAATCAACAATGCATTTAACAACAATGCAAACTAAAACATAATTTACTAATAACTTACCAATACAAAACTTAAATTATCAAATCGTTGTGTAACCTCCTTTTTGTACGACATTTGATTAATCAATAGATTTGTGTCTTCAATGAAAAAATGATGACTTTTGATATTTATATTCACCAATTGAATAATTGCTAAGATGAATTAACAAAAATAAAAGAAAACAATATGTAAATAAAGGCATGAAATGCCGAAATACAAAATAATGATTGTTAAAATGGAAATTAGTTAATCATACAATTATTATTTTTTTACTCATTAAAATAAAAAAAAAACAAAAATGATTTGTCAATGAAAACAATAGTAATATATATAAATCATTTACAGAAAACGGAAATATATACTAGTGAATGTACTACAAGAAATGCTCTTAATGTCAGTTTAGTTAGTAATAGACAAATATTGTCTGAAAATATATGTAAAAAAAAACTTCATAGCTCAATAGGTACAACCATTTTCTATAGTCTATAAATGTAAATAAGGAAATGTAGAGTTAGTTGAGTACAAATGTAGTAATTTGTTTTAAATTTGAGTAAATCTAAGTGCAACAAAAGAAAATATAATAATGATGAGTAAAATGACATAATATGACAGAATAATTGTATCCGTTATGTACAAGTTGGTACTTATGAATTTTTGGTAGTTTCAGTAAACCATAGTTTTATAGGCTTATCTTGTTGAGAGCCAATAATTTTTGTAAATGACAATTCACATCGAAATTCGCGACTGTTTATCTACCAGTTTAATTAGGACCAATGATCCATCGAAACATCTTATTTCCAGTTCATACAACAATAAATTACATCGTTAATGATTTCAAATTAACAAGAAAAGTGCAACGGTGAAACAAAATCAAATTCTGGAATGCTTTAATCGACAGAATATAGGCAAAAACTTTAGAAGATCAAGTACAAAGATAGATTGTAGGGAAGAAAACTCTATATTGCTGTGATAAACTTCAAATTATAATAAATTACAAAGGTAAAATCAAATAGTCAACCTATCTCTGTTCAAACTAAAATGACAAAAAGCTAGTATAAATTCATACAACATTAAAAATATCAACAAAATCCATTGATCTCAGGTAGGAAAACACTGAAAAATTCCTGTAAAGGATTCATCAACAACACCTACAGAGAATTAATCCATGATGTTTAGGTCTCTCGCTGAGCTTTGACACTCATGGTCACTCATGAAAATAACTAATAAAATTGATTTGTAGCTAGTTGTAGACTTCATGTAATGCGTTTCGTCTTATCTGAAACTAGTCAACTAGATCTGTTAGAGACACATAAGAAAACTTGAACTTATTTCCATTCATTTTAATTGTCTAATACGTTATTTACTGAGCTAATGAGTACAGATAGCCTGTTCATTATTCACCCATCAACATAATATTATTAGTTTAAAGTCATTGTCGTTTATTTGAGCTCAATAGCTCAGAAATAATGTTGATTAATCATTTGTAGTGAAAATATTCGAGTCTTAATGTAAACATTAAAATGTATATGTAAGTATATCTATCAGACAATTTCTAATTAGTACAAAAATGCCTGTTTTACATTTTATTACTAACTCATACTATTCATATAATTAATTATCATAAATGGTATTCTTCATGATTATTTGATATTGAAAAAAAAAGTTAAGCCGCATGAAATTTTAGTTAACTATTGATTTCTCTGATAACTTTTGTTGATTCACTCCATTATACTTTTGTTTTACTAAAAAAGAAAAAGTGAATGTAAGGAAGTCATAGTGAATTATGTAAAGTAATTAATTATTCACTTAATCAGTAATTAAAAGCCAAGTAAATTATTTCTACTAATAACATTAATAATAATGATACTAATAATAATAATGTAAAAATAATAATATTCTATATAATATTTATGAATTCATAGACATGATGTAGAATAAAAACTTTATAGAGTTTCTTCAGTCAGATAGTAACTATATACTACAACGACAAATACATGCATACATATATACAGGCATAGATACATAAATGCATAGAGATATGATTACAAACTGATACCAGTGCATTTAACTGATTGACTTTTATTGAGATAGTTTCAATTAGTAACCATTGATTTATTAATTAAAATAAATCAATAATTCTAATTAATGGTTTTTTGATCAGTCAATGTAGGTAAATGAAATTGTTTAAGTTTATTGAAACAGGTAATTAAAAGTTGAATAAAAATTGACATATTCAACTAGATAATACATTTTGTTGACAGAAAATCTTTCTATGCAAGGAGGTTGTAAAACTGTAGAAGTGTTAATATTATAAAAGTGATTGTGAAAGTGCTTGTATATTTTTTTAGTATGAGATGTGATTTGTCACTAACATCGTCAAATATTTGATAACTACTTGTTGCCATGCAGAAGCTGAAAATTTCTACTTAGACAATTAAGAAAAAGTAAAACAGAGAGAATAAGCAAATCTTTTTGAAGTAGTTTCTTACCAGGCTACTTAGCGAAGATTTATAAAATCGGGTTGTCTCTTAGATCTGTCAATGACATGTACAACTCTACTTATCACGCTACTGCAAAATGGTTGCCTTGAACCCTGGATTCATTTGAATTTATTAACAAGATTAAAAATTTGGTTGTCAAAAATAACTTTTTGATATCGCTGGATGTGTCATCTCTACTTATCAACATTACGCTATTAAAAACAATCGCTTATGTTAGCAATACACTCATAGAAAAACAAATAGAAATCAGCATTTCTGTTTTTTGCAGTTACAGAATTAATTGTCGGATGTTTCATGAATGCCTGCTTTCAGTCCAATAACAATCACTATAGATATTCAGATAGGTAGCAATGAGGTCACCAGACTTTCTCCCTTCGAAACTGGAGAATGGACCAATTAAGGACATAATTAATCAAGTACCTGTTTACTGCGGCAACATCGATGATACATTCATAGTGACTAATCATGAAAAAGAAGGGGATATCCACTCAGAACTTTTAATCATGTTTATTCATCAGTTTCGATGACAAGATATTAGCACCCCTTTCCTAGATGTCTTATTAACAAGAAGATCAAAGGATGGGACATTAAGAAGAAGAGTACAGAGTACACCCACTTTCATAGTTCTATACTAATCAGATATAAGAGAAAATTGGTAAAAATGTTGACTCATCACTTTAAAGAGATATT
Organism: Schistosoma mekongi; assembly: GCA_034768735.1. Taxonomy (NCBI): domain Eukaryota; kingdom Metazoa; phylum Platyhelminthes; class Trematoda; order Strigeidida; family Schistosomatidae; genus Schistosoma; species Schistosoma mekongi. Next base: position 29,131,531 of record CM068309.1, read on the forward strand.
CTCAGATGATGCCATTAATGAGGAATTGTATAATATCTGGAAAAGACTTGGCAACAATGGCTGCCCAACCAAATTTAATAAGCATATAAACCTAGAAAATGCAAAATTCATCTCAATAAATGTTCCAAAGTGATCGTTACTCTTAAAATTGCAGTTTGAGAATGGCACCGCTTGAGACATGTTAACACAACGACTGAAAAACCCACTACATAAAACATGCAGTGCAGCTAAAATGAAAGTGATATTTTATAACTGTTCATTAATCATAACCGCAAACAAGGGCAGACAGTCTGAATTCGCCGTAACTTTGTATATATACAAATTCAACCGCTCTCGTGGAGCTAGTTACACTAGACACAAAATTCGGTAAATCTGTCAATGCATTGCGGAGCATCGCTCCTCTTGGTTGACGAAAGGACAATTATATGTAGTCAAAGGTTTGATTCCAGAGAATTTAGTGGACACTGAGCACTGTGTAGCTTTAAAAACGGTCCACAGATTTATTCATTGTATCCCGTGTAATATGCCATACGGCATATGAATTCGTCATCTGCAAACAGTCGAGGCTATTGATGTTCATATTCATAAGCCGGACCTTTGAGTACAAAAGAAATTCGTACAACCACTTTCCTAACATTTGTCATCTCCTTAGAATTCTATCCCCATATATCCCACGCTGTATGTTGTGTCTATAAACTTATAATTTTTATGCTTCCTATTCTTAGTTAAGTTGTTCCTCTCAATTTTGAAATCTATAATCTTGCTAATTATCTTGCTATCATAAAATAATATGCCACATTTTATCGTCTTCTCAAGTAATTTAAGATTTTAATCAATATTACTATATAATACTACATCGAATTTTACTCCTTTACTATAAACCATATATATTAGTGGGGTAGCCTGATGAGGAACTAACTGTAAAGCAAGATTCCTTCGTTATGTGTTACGGTTTTTTATTATCCATATGTTCACTAGTAATCATTTACTGTATCAGAAGATTTTATTCATTGACGTCTTTTATTTCCAATAACGTTTTAGTTAACATATTCACAAAATACTTGGAGGATTCATTACAGCTGGATGGTTTAACAGTCACATACATGGCTTCATACCGAACACAGAATTTCATAAGATTATCATCGAGAACCAGTTAGTTATTACCACTATCTTGTTTTAATAGGACTCTACACTATAGTTTGAAGGTAGGCTAAATTTGTAGACTCAACTGACAGAGGTGATTTCATCATTTCGACTCTCAAAGCAGTTTTAAAAAAGCATTGTTATACTTCTCGTGATGGTTCAATCAAGCGGTTTTAGCCATCATATTTCTAAATGTGATTTATTTAGATTGAATACTTCTAAATGAAGTGTATTGTCACGAAATGTTGCATACTATTGAGGGGCTATATCTTGGAAAAATTAAAGTAAATCACTGAAGTTATTCGAATGGTTTCCTTGTTTGCCATCTCATGAATGGATAAATGACATATATATTGGTCTACACAAATCTTGACTACAATACACTGCAAGTGCATTTGTGGCTACTAAACCAGTAGGGAACTTTGCAAATGATATATAAATAGTCGATACTGATTGTCAATGTATCTCTCTAAGACAGTCTTCTACTTTACATTGCAGGTCACCTTATTTCTTTTAACCACTACAATAAAATGCATTCCATTTATTTCTGTTTCAAATATGATTATAAATGAGCGTCAATCTATGCATCAGTTAAATTACCTGAGCACCCAAATATACAAGACAAAAATACCGTTTCTTGTTTGTGTGGAATGTTATTTTGGCTTCAACAGATCGAATTTACAATTGAATTGAGATGGTTTGTTGTGGAGATTCAGTCAATTAAAAATCTGATTTTCTAAGATCTTCCTCGACTATTGTGGCTTGTGTGGTGAACAGCTGATATTCTGAAGATTTCTTATACGATTTATATTTATAGTTAGTTAGTATCATATGTAACACCAATCTAATAGTTTCAGTTATCGTCTGATACAATTAGGCGTTTATTTATCTAAATATATTCCATTGGGTTACTGCCTACTTTATCGTTAAACTTACCTAAAATTGTGAAAGTTGTTTAGCTAATGTTTATTGAACTTGAAATCCTATATATCACTGGTCACGTTCATAATGTTATCAAATAGAGACAAAGTTATAAGTACACGATGGGTAATGGAGGGCGATACATTCAAACAAAACCACTGCATAGTTATAAAGTGATGCGGTGAAAATTGAATTTCAATGTGAAGTTCAACAAACCATTACTGACTTCGGTTAGGAATTATAGGAAAATATACATGTGTAGATAAGGAGACTAAGAATCCATTATTTAAATAGCTTAACTAGTTTGTATCTAAAATGTAAGTTTATTCTAGTTTGATATTAGGCCATTCTTTGTTCTTGGATATGAATATCTTTTAGTTGCATATATTTTGCCTTTTTACGTATATCAGATGGAGAAAAGTAACTTTCATTTCATTTCATCCCTCTACCTACTACTACTATCACTACTAATATTATTACTACTACCACTAACTACAACACGGTTGTCATTTCTCCTTTGAGGATATTTTAAAGAAATATAAGACTAAAATGCATAATGGAATTTCATTTATTTCAGTTTTGATCAAAGTAGGTGTTTTTTTTTCTCTAAAATGAATATTTCATTCTGAACGTAAAACAATGTTAATTTTTTTTCAGTTCAGCCTAGTTACTTAGAAGACAGTTTTAATTCAATGATTTGCATTTAATGATCTAAAAATATTGACAATATGTTCTGTAAACTTGATAATATTCCAATATTCATACAAAATTAAACTGTATTACAGATAATATAATACATTTTAATGAATGTCAACATACCGCTAATTATTCAATTGAAGAGAACAATTTAAAATTAAGGAATTTCAATGTTCAAATGATTACTGAGTACAATAAATGTACTAAACGATTTTATAAACTATGCATGAAATCTGTCACAGGGAGTATAGTAACTTGATATCAGAAGTAAAAAAATACTAGTCAAGTGAATATGTAGGGAATCACATATCATACTTTTTCCTTCTGGTTTACAAATTTCGCAAGTTCAGTAAAAAAACAGAGCACTTAGACTAAAAAATTAAGGATGTTGCGTATGTTTTAACTATAGCATGAATGTAATGTGACCTGTCATAATTATGAATTAGATTTATACTATTGAAATAACATTGAAAATAAAATTGACTCTGCTACAGCGAGGAAGGAGTGTAAGTAGATACTTTGATTATGTTCTGATAGACTTTAAAATCAAACACCACTCAAATAATTATTGTTATATTTGAAAATGTTAAAAAACATGTTAGCACATGAATAATTTCACTAATTCAAGTTAATTGGTGATCTCGAAGGAAAAAATAAAAACACATTTCCCATGTGATATCCCTCTCCTTACATGTTCATTTATAAATTAAAAAATAAACTAGTGAATGAAACAAGTAAATCAACTGGTAAATGTTATATTTTTTTTCAAATTCATAATCACAATCATTATTTTTTTCTTTATTGTTAAACGTATGTCATATCTGATCGTTTTCAGTTAAACATACTAAGTATAACTAAACAGTTATCTAGTTGGTTAGTGTTGGCAGAGTACCATTAGAAACCAGAAAACACTGAACAGTTGTTTTATTCAAGTGTTGAACGCTTTAGTAGTGCGCATCTTAGGTTCCACAACAGGGGCTTCAGGTTAATTGCGAAGGTCCAACCCTCTGCACTAATGAATCGGCATCCAGTGGTAGAATTCCCACTTCCATCAATTTGTGACATATATCGCGATATTCATCTGTTGCTATTGGTGATATTTGTCTCACTCTTAGAATTCAGTAGTGCACAGGGTTAGGCGTTCGCAGTTAACCTGAGGCTCCTGGTGCGTAATCTGAAATGTATACAGTCAAGGAGTTCTACACTAGTACTAAACAGCTATCCAGTGTTCCCTAGTTCTTAATGATACCCTACCAACATCACTTTAGGACATATTCAATAATCTAAATAACCGATCTCTACAAAAATAACCATCCCAGTTAAACTAAACGGTTATCATTGAAAATCACTACTATTCTTGAAAACTTTCAACAAAATGCTTAAATATTTTTAAATAATACAAGTAACAGAAAATATTTTAAATGGATATACTACATCATTTAAGATAAATCATCAATTACTGATCAATTTCCTTCAGATTTACTATCAAAATACAAAAGAGTTACATGAAGTGTTATGGTAAACGATAATAACTTAATGTCTATTTCAATAAATTATATTCATATGTTTGTGTGTCCTATTTAGAATGATAACCTCCATTAGTGGGTGTATATACATGTAAGACATTACATTTTGATAGTTGGTTTTAAGTGAAAAATCAGTCAAATCCTATCACCTAAATCAGCTGACATCGATTGGTAACTATCTACTCAACCAAATCTTTTCTTTTTTTTCTTATTAAATAAATCTTGATTTTTGATTTCTACTAACGTTTTATTAAAAAATAAAAATGCAAATTTTTATTTAAATGAAAAAAATTTTTTTAATTTTTAACTTATAAAATTATCTTCTTTCAACTTGCATAGTTTCTTATTCTCTCACTGTTTTATTTTATAATTTCACACTGTCAACTACAATGAAATAATTTTGAATGTGAGAAAAATTTGTAGAAATGCTAAAACAGATGACGATATTCCTAATAATCGAGAAAAAAGGAACAGAATTTTGAACTTATTAGAAATTGTCAGAAATACACAAATAGGAGACATTGTAAAAAATAAAAAAACAATGGAGAAGAAGTAACCATCTCATTTATTTTTCATTTAGATATCTAATCAGTATAAGACTTAACGAGATATTTACAATTTCGAAGTATGTAATATGTGAAACATTTAGGTGGGGTAAGGGGGTGAGGTGAGGGTATAAAATAAATAGATGTACCAACAAAATTGAAAATATATTGGCTGATGTAATATTTAGTCTACAATCTAAATGTAAATTGTATACAGAGTACAACAGTGAAATTCACTACTCAGTGCATTTGTTAGAGACTAGACAATTAAGTAGGCTTATTATCATCAGATAGTCAATTTAAGCTTATCAAGCTACATATCTACATAATTTTCATGTTTTTAATATTTTAAATTCACAGAGCCTATGTGAAACTTCGGTAGAAACTAAACTAATAGCTGAGAAGAAACAACTTTTCGAGTTGTGTTTAGTTTAAACGCAAATATCTTAGTTCTATTTAGTGAAATATAATTTTTAGCACATTATTAAATAGTGCAAATGAGTTGACATTTTGTAAATTCATGCAATCTTATACTTACTCTTCGCATATTTAGCGAAAACCTACGTTTATACATGTGCTTTATATTTTATGTAGTTATTAAATGTAAATAGTAAACGATTGATACAAATACATGTTTGAACTTTATTGTAGAAATTAAGCAACATTGAAGAAATAACAGAAAGAGGCATCCAACCAAAAGCTATATTTAGACTTATTTTATGGGCAGAGATTAGGAATATGGTCAATCAATAATTCACCATAAGATAAAATCTGCATTGATTAAAATACTATTTCAAAACTGGAGTTAGTCTTAGTGAAGAAGTGATAAATAAGATGGTTTTGCAGATATCATTTTGATGACTGCATCTCACAGTCAAAAATATGCAGTAGATACTTTGAAGTGGACAGGCACAAAAAGAAGGGTGAAACTTTAGTTTCAATAAAATTTTCCATCGAACAGTGCAACCGAAAGTGCACACTCACGAGGTCTTGATCAACTAGTAAGGTACTTCATGCTAGAAAGTGACAGTTATTTGGTGCTTATTGACTCCTAATGTTTATCATTCCGATGTTGACTTTTAAGTTAGCAACCTTCACAATTCAACAAGTTGAACACCGACTTCACTTGTTCTGAAAATATATCAAAAACTGAGTCAGCTTTTTCTATGTTTTATCATCCTTCCATAGTGCCAAGCTGAATAAATAAGAATGTGAAATAGAACCGTTCGCAATTTAATTATAGCTCATACAAATCAGTTCTATTTGAAACTTCAGCCAATAAAAGTCGTAATAAGTTCGGTTGTTTACATCTGTCACAGACTGATATTAGTTAGGCAAAGATGGTTGGTTGTTCCTACCTAGTTTAAGGCAACTCATTGGTGTGCACCTCAATTCAACCAGAAAATACTTCGATAGTCATCGTGTGACAATTAGAGTAATGGTTTGATAATTCAATAAGTAAACATTTTTACTATCTACGTTCTTTACATATGCAAATGGCTGATAATTACATTCCCACATCATGTTAACTTTTTAAACAGTTTTCTATTTTATATAAACAATTTGTAGTTTCCATCAATTTTGTGATTTATGCGATGGTAATCCAGGAATAAATAACTTTCTTCTATACACATTTATCATGATCCCATGTCAAACTAAAATATGGCCAAACTTTGTTAATATCTATTTCAGTAAACGAGTTTAACCACTTTTAGAAGAAATCAAATGCTTCAAGATGAATATTTATCCACACGAGTAATATATTCATCCTACTATTAATTTATTAAAGATAATCGATAAATATTTATCAAAATGTTAGTACCGGTTGATTGTTCTTATCATGTACCGCATTTTTTAAGAAATTTAAATGTGTACTGTCGGAAAACATTCATTCATTTCATAATAACATTTCAATAAAAATAAAATGAAAAGTTAGTTGAACTAATTATATAGATTGAAGCAGAATTACATTATTATGGGTTTTTACAATTTAATCAGTAAACTTATTCTGAACTCAGTCTCACTAACATCAGTGAACGCACAAAAATACTGAAATCTTCTCGTTAAACCATTTTTACACGAAGCAAAATTTTTATTTAATACATGTTTTACAAAAAGGGCTTCGTGAGAGAAGAATTCAGGAGAACATTACATTATAGTAATTATTTATTTTGAAAATAATCAAAAAAAATTTTTAAAAAGTCAAATTAGATGTAATATTCAAATGTATCCAGACTAGTTAATTCCAGATTGCAGATACATGTTGATCCTTACTTTAGTGAAGACTGCATGCCTAGAAATTTTAAATATAGTTGAGAACAATCTAAAACGTGTTTGATTGTCAAATTAATTTTGAAAATCAAGCTATAATCTCGTAAATGCGCAATACAAAAATGAAGTGATGCATTCATTAACACATAAATCGATTCTGTTTATTATCATCTACGTTGTGAATGTGTTTCATTATGTATATCGAGAAAGCAAAGTTCATGTCACTATCTGCTAGCTCAACTGAATCATCTCTGATTTTTACAGGTTGACAATCAAGTATAGTGCCAATTAGTTGTTGATCCAAGGTCAGTAGGTTTAAACCACACCTTTCTAAGGTAAACTTAATAATAAGACACTCATACGGAAATGAGTATTTCACATAATTATTTGTTTATACCATAAATCATTAAATAGTACATTGGCATTCTTACAATATATTTCAAACAGTTAAACAGTAAAACAAGGAACGATGACAAATATTCGATGCAAACTAAATACAACATCGTTCTTACAAATTTGCAAGTAACTTCTGATTCAGGTTACTGAGTTATGAGTAGAACCTGAAGTTACGAGTTAATTCCGTAACAATAATATCTACTGTTTACTAAACGTTAAGGTTATTAGCAAATGTATACTAAGTGGTAAACAAAAGTTGTACATTATTTATCCACTATACTTATCTCTCTAACAAAGTGAGGTCAAAAACACGACTATTCGATGGGCTATAGCCAATGCGTTCGAGACGATGTCAGTTTTGAAGAGGACATTTACCAGGTTGGATTCAAGTATGTTTATTATGTTCTAGCCCATATAATTGTGTGATGTAAAACACCATCTAAAGACAGGAAGCCCCCGTTTATAAGGCGACTCTGATCTTTACGAAAGAACACAAATGAATGCTGCTTTATCAATGTTGGAGTTGCCTGATCTACGGTAAGAAAAACAGCTTGAGAAGTTATGCATCTATACTCTTACCACAGATCAAGGGGTGATTTAGTTATGAGGTACAGAATACTTAGAAATGACTTTGGTCTTGATCTATCCTCTCTTTTATACCAACTAGATTGGAACGTAGAACATAGCAAGCCAGTTTTAAAGCTAACAACAAGTGTCAATCACGTGGTAAAGTGGTTTTACCTCCTAGAAGTCAACACTGAGTGTTGAAAGAAGTGGTACCTGGGGTCTTAATCAACTTAGTTAAATGACTTTTAGGCACTCACAACAGTTTACTAGGAAAAAAATAACAGTGACCCATGGCCTTCTATTCTTACAAATACAAATTTGAAATCTACGAGGATGTAGTTTTTACTAACGAATAACACACATATGTATACTTAAATACAGAGATAACATGGTATTTAGTTTTGACTATTAAACTTTATTCTGACTTTGTTGTACTGTAAACTTATTTGAAGAAAAGTCGATGGTGTGAAAATCAAATGACCGAAAGTCAATTTATCTAAGTGTTTTAACAATCCAGTCTAATCTAACATATTTCATACAGTAATTGTGCACTTATCAAAGTTTTACTAGTTAGCTGGAAAATAGATGAATATGTTTATTAACCAGAATGCTTTTATAATTGAAATTAGTTTGATGCATGCATTTATTTATGTTATTGTGGATAACAATACATAGAGAAAGCTTCTTTTAAATCGTAAATTTCACTTATTGTTTATATAAATGCAGTAATATTCAGAAACAAAGAAGAGTATAACTTCAAATTACTTGGGCACAGAAAAGAATTTCAACCAGTACCATATACACGAACTTTTGGGATTACATTTATACACATAATTACAGATGTTTTCGTTATTTACATTTTTTTATCATTGAATGGTGACCGATATTATTTATGATTGATCCTTAACGGTGTTATTCGAATTAATACGATAATGTTACAATGTACCCATTAGCCTAAGTGATTGAACACCGCCTAATGACCAAAGTAAGATTTGTCTAATCCTGATTAGTTTACGTTATCATTAAACCCTTGTAAATATTCCAAGAGGATGTTGATTAATTAAAGTTACATAAAATTCATTTGGTGTGTTTGACGCGTATAAATGCAAAATGATATAAATTAAATTTTTATACACATCAAATTAAACGTAATAACATCTATCTAAACAAAATAACATACAGTTGTCTTCTACAGGCTCATTTACTGTCTGCTATTTCTAGAAATACATTGTACAAACATTTAATATCAAATCTGTGAACTTTTACTTAAGAGGATGTTGTCAACATGCTTTGTGTACTATGGTTCTGGAGGTATTTCTAACTTTGACTAATAATATTTACTATTTCATACAATTTGTTCCCAATTACGTCCAGATAAAGGCGCTAGTGTTGTCCTTTTAGCTCTCTTGAAAATATCTACTATCCTGTATGCTTTCTGTTACTTAAATGTAGATTTTTTTTTAGTATTTATTTTTGGAAGTAGAACGAAAGTTGATAGTGGTCAATAATGTATTCAGATAAATAGACTATTAATTTCTATTTCACTAAAATATTCATAGTACTAATAGTGTTCTGCTTGAATAAACAACATATAGAATTTATTCATGCATAATCAATTTTAAAACTAACTGAAATCTATCATGAAAATGAATATCTATTTAAGTGAGCATATAATGTAAATGTATTCATTTGATGAACTGATAAATGATAGTTTCTTTTATGTAGGATTGTAAGTAGTAAAGTTGTTTTATCCAGGAATTTAACAAACTTTTGCATTACTTATGATTATTAAAGTGATATCATATATTTCAGATTACATAAAAATAATAAACAATACAGTGTGCATTATGAATATGACGATGATTATGATGATATAAGCTTATATATGTATACAAGCTGAAAATGTGTGAATTTTAATGATATCTTAAAGTATATAATTATATAGAAAAAGAACTTATGTGATAGTATTAACATTATCATGTGTTCCAGGTGAATAATTTTAGATAAGTTGAATTATGACTAACTATGGAAACCATGAAACTGGCTAACTGCAGCAAGTAATGTCAACAGTAGAAAAATTCTGTTAGATTTTCGTGAATTAAGGCGATACCTCGATACCCACTAGAGAACGTATGACTAGCAACACAACAATAGGCAATCGAAGCTATTTCGCAGAGCCCCAGCCCAGCTAACTAGAGAAAGAAGTCCAACGTCAGCAAGAAGCCTTTTAAATTCTGCAGGCAGTCTGGCAGGCGGATTACAACACTCAACTTATGCGTATGTACAAAATATTTATATAATCATAATGATTATTCACCAAATTGAAATTGTCAACATTTTTAATTATACAATTCAGTGTTGTCAAATGTGCTCACTTGTGACAGTTTACAATCAAGCTTATAAAAAAGCAATACAAATGGATTAAATGTAAAATTATGTTTTTAGGGATTGTGAATCCCTAACAAATTCAAACCCTTAAAAATGTATAACATCATACCTGCTGAATAAATCATTGGCTATCTAGAATCGACACACCAGTATACAGCTTTGTCGTATATCTGAATACTGGGTGTTCAGTTCAAGTCTTGGAATAAGTATCAACAGGAGTCAAATTTAGTAAAGCCTTTAATTAACGAAACTAACAAAACAATATGTTCAGTATCCATATTAACAAACGAAATCAAAATATCACCTACAAGAAAACAGAGTCTTTTTCGAACACAAGTTATTTCAGTTAAATTATTAAGATAAGAAATTATCTTGAAATCACATTCGAATTCCGGTGACATAATGCCATGCACATATGAACACGTTGTGCAAATCTTATCAATCAATCAATGCCTATCACCCAAAGTGGAGGATAATTAGCCGACCAGTATTCTGCATCCAACACTGTCTTGCGTCTTCCTTTCCAGATCTTTCCAAGTGCTCTCCTATATCTTTATGTCTGTCTCCGATCATCGACGCAATGTGTTCATGGGTCCTTCTAATTTCATTTGGCCCTTAGGATTCCAGTTTAGTGCTTATTTTGTGATACAGTTTGATGTCTTTCTTAATGTGTGTCTTATCCAACTCCAGAGTTCCCAATATTTTCCTCGGCTGGATATTGGTTGGTTTGTTTTCTACCACAGAAAGTTGTTATTGATGGTATCTGGCCAACGGATCAGAAATATCATTCGCAGGCAGTTGTTTAAAAATACTCGTATATTTTGAATGATGTTTTTCATATCGCACATCAACACGAAGGAATCTAATCGTGTTATGCACGATTAATTTATTAAATGGTTATCAAATTTATTTCGTAAATGATTACACTTAGAGTTAATTTCTGCTCATGCTTAATGTGAATTACGTCCACATAATTTTGGTTCATCGACCAGCTGATTATCTTCAAATGATTGTTTAGGATATGCATTACTTATTATATTTCCTAAGAGAGTTTACATTTCCAACAATTTCCTCTTTACTATGACATGTATAATACCAATTATTCCATTAACAACTTAGAAGTAAATTGAAAGAAGCATTTATCCTTATTATAAATTATTGTACTCAGTGGTAAAATCGTATGTGATCTGATTGATGTCATTCTTCAACAATATATTACATAATAACTAGACTAGACTTCTCCATAGATTTATTGTGTTAATTGACAGTTCCGTAAATTATATGCTTTTGAAACCTCACTTAAGTGTTTTCATTGACTGGAATCTTTTTGCTCAGTAGGTGTAATGTGAACATATAATTTTATTTGATTGTAGGTTGGGTACTAATGAAAACCAGGAAGTAGGCACCCTTGATTCCTACAAGGGATCTAATAAGCATTCGTTACTGGTAGAGTTCAGTCTTGTGAGAAGGTCGGTTGTTGCCACCATTGGCATTGGTTGATTGTCACTCTATATTACGAATTTAAGAAGATGAAAATTCTACCACTTGACTCTGGCTGCCCTAGTGGCGCAGATGGTTATGTGTTCAACACGAAACTCAATGTTTCTGGACTCGATTATTCAGCTGAATTGAGTGTGTCCACTGTCTGGGAGTCTAATACTGGGATAAAAACAGTTATCCGATGCTCTATGGTTTAAAGTGGTTCCAAAATAACATCAATACATGACGAATACAATCAACTAAACCTAATATCTGTCATAACAAAACAAATGATTCATGATGTGTTTTCAAATGAAAAAAAGGAATCACACATGAGGTTTATCAATTTCTATGACCTAACAGGTGATTATTGGTTTAATATGAATCTGTAACTAACATTTTAGAAAGGAATTATATAAAAATAATCAGGTGTATAAATATTTTTATTTCTTGATTATCTATGTCAATATTCACAATTCTATGTCTGGTTATTCTTAATAAATACTATTGTTTTGTATATGACAACTACATTTCCCTCCAGTCTATCTTTGACATTCCTATAGAATTTACCATATAAACACACCTGTGTATAGTTTAATTCAGGAAGTATAAAAATACTAATAAAGCTTTCTTTTAAGATATCTTGATTAAAATTGTCTCATAATTCTATATACTATTAGTATATACACTTAGTACACTTAGATAAGGTATTTTAGGTTTTGAAATTTCCAATCAATTCACTACAAAGTACAATAGAAATTACTGTACTATCGGAAATTACAATAAAGTGAACATAATAAGATCCATGTTGAACACTTTACGTTACAGTATTATTCATTCTTTTACCTATGCAAAATCAATATAATGGTACTTAATGTACACTGGTGAAGTATGTTTAACAAGTTACTAAATGACTAATAGTCTAAGAGTTTAAATGCTACTTAGCCTGTTTTGACTACTTAAACAACTGGGATGTAATCTTTAGAAAGCTACGAAACATATTATTTTGAGTCGGAATGTGACTATCAGTACAATACATTACGACAGTCTCATGCAGTTCACTTTTTCTCAGGTAAATGTAACTGCCTTGCTACAAGTTCACAACGAAAGAGAAATAATAAAATTGACTGATAATATATATATATATATATATATATATATATATATACCTTTACACCGGCTGGACATGTTGTTGACCATCTGGACTTAGTGGCTAACATTTGAATCGAAGGATATTATGTTTCCTTATCCGTATCGGCGTCAATGCAGAAATACATCTGATTAATGAGTAGCAAAAATGATTAATCATGTGTTGTTAATGCTACTGAAAGATAGAATTTTATAATAGCTACAACAGGAATTTCGAAACCTTTAAATAAAGTATTCCTGCCATTTGGCAGAAATGACGATTATTACATTGAAAATTAGTTGACTATGATAGAAGCAAAATTATCATGAATTCCAGTGTATTAAAATTTAGTTTTAATCAAGTATAATTGACGATCAACCAATTTAATTTCGGATTACTTAAACATAAATAAAGGCAGGAGGTTACTAACAGTTTCTTTATATCGATGATATAGTAACACAGTATATATCAGACGAAGGAGAGAATGGTTCTCAGCCTAGTATAGTGGAATATTTTTGAATGGTTTTGCTTCAGATCTTTATTTTAGCACTGGAAAACATCATCAGCGTCACCGAAATCTATTTCTAGTTTAGATTTTAAGTTTGAAGAATACAACACATTTTCAAAATATCAAAAGATTAAATAACAAATAATAACATTTTTTGCTTAGTGTTGGCAAAATGAGGGATGAAAGTCAGAAAACAACTATTCGATTATCATTGGTTACATTATATTACCTTATATTTCCGTTCGAAAAGAACAAATATTGTCGTGTATTACTTTTGTTGTATTAACTTCCTATTCGATCTTTTAGTAAATCAACCGTATCACTAAAATCAACGATGTGAAACTGGTTGAATGAGAATTATTATTAATGTTTGTTTTATTTCATATACAGTCATACATTACTTCAATGTAATTGTTATTATTATTATTATTATCATTGTATACTAATGTTGTGTATGCTGTCAGAATAGTAAGGTTTCTTTCATCCTCCTTTGTCGTTCTACTTGTTTGTTTATTGTTATTATTCATGTTCAAAATTTTTAAATAGTGTCCTTAATGTATAAAGATGCATAGATTTTTTGTGTATGTAACCTTTTTTGGATTATGCATAATTAATAATCATTATTTACTTGATCATTTTAGATGATAATAACTTTACATAGATTTTAAGAAATTGAAGAATACAAAGGATGTAGATTTTAAAGAGTTAAGCGGCATACATTAATGGTAACTGTTCAATAACGATTAACGTTTTTGTGTAATATTTTCGGCTAATGAAATATAGTTTACAATCATTTCTCTTGACTCTTTTTGTATAATTGTGGTGATATTCATATGTTACCAGTATTTGATTACAGATATTTTTAAGCCTGCTAGAATATGTTGGATGCAGTAAGTGCGCACTAAATGCATCTTATATACCCATCTACTTTCAACCTCAATGCACAATGTTAGTGGGCGTAGGAGTAGGTCGAATGAATGCTAGAGACAGTCAAGTTAAAACGTGGCATTAGTTCATTGGCTGCTGGTGTGAGTCATATTGGCAGATTCAGATTACTTGGCTAGGCATGTACGATAACAAAGGTCAGTGACTGTGGAACATTTTACTAATCCGATATAACTACTACATTAACTACTTCGTTAGTATTTATAATAATTATCATCCCAGTGTGTTGATGTGGTGTGTCAACCCAAATGAATGCAGTCATGTTTCACTTTGAATCCGTTGTTTAATGATTAATAAGTGAACGAATTGCAGATAGGTAAATATTCCTTGTTGTCTGAAAAGCTTTAAAGCTGAATAAGAGGACGAAAATAAACACTATTGAGCACTGAAGATGTATTATACATATAAGCGAAGTATATCACTACCAATGTATCAGTGAATTTTCTAGTACAGTTATATAATTGTCTATGTAATGCCAGTAACAATCAATGAAATAAGTGTCTGTCGTCCAATACTAACATCCTGCAGTGTATGGAACCAATGAGGTTTTGAAACTTGAGTATGATTATTTGACTTGTCAAGACCATTTTCCGTATTTTAAAACATTTTATCAAATATTGTTTTCACGTGGTTGTATTAAAGCACAGTACATTTAAGTACAATGACATTTAATTTCAAAACGAACTGTTACATTTAGGTTTTAAGCAAATCATTTTATAGTAGAATGAAGTATATCAATATCTTTGGAATAATTTCTCGTAATTTCTATCAATTCAATTGGTGTACGTCTTTGATTTTTCGTTATGAGTACTTAAGTTACTTGGCTTACTTATAAATCAAACTATCATTTTAAATTGTGATGAATTATAAAAGTACGATATTAACACTTACAGTAACATCGATTTCGCTTACAAATAAAATACTTTGAAAAAAATTCAATAATTATACGAAGCAAATTCTTTAAATAACAATGTTGAATTCCTGTCAACTTATTGTTATACAGTTTTGTATTCTGTTCTGTCTATTAACTATGTCGGAATCACCATTCTAAAAGGTAATTAATTTTAACACCAACGCATTCAGGATAAAAATTCACGAATTTTAAGGATAAATAGAAGATGCCATCAATGTATTACATTAATATTGTGTCCTTTCTTTCATGTTCTGAATTCAGGCAACAATACTGGCGTTTATAACAATATCCATTGTTAAATATAGGTATATAATGTCAACTTTGGTATGACAGTTTAGTGCATATGTAAAATGTAACTTAACAAATTACTTTTGGTTAAGCATATTATCAATATATGAACAGCGTTTACTTCAAATAAAAAACAAATGTACAGCATATTTCATTCGGTTGGCGTTTCTTTTTTGTAAAACCATCAAGATCCAGGAAACTGACATAAGATCTAGGGAGAATAAACTCTACATATTTGTCATTGTTGTTACTAAACACTAACTTCATTGTAGGCACATCTTATTGTTTTAAACATCTGAATAAATATTTAAAAGGTATCATGCTGTGAGACTAAATGACATGACTGTTAACTCAATTAAAATATTACAACATTAGAACTTAAGTAATCAATTATTCAAATCTAGAGAGTAAATTACATTAGTTTCTTTTTTGAATGATACATAGAACTTTATACATTTTGCAATAAACAAAGGATGATGAATCGTTTTTGATATATTAACAAGGCCCATGTTCAACAAGTATACGATATCCTGGTATTTGTATTATCATAGAAACAAAGCTTCATTAGTATGATACAAACTAAGGGCCATATATAAAGTAAGAATATAATAAACTAAAAAGATGAGAGATGCACACAATTTCTTAAATCACGTTAAGCGTGTTAAGTCTATAAGTTTCAGCACTAAATTTAAACATCTCATTTGCATCTTTTAATCATTCAGACAAAAATTACTGAATCGTAAAAGAAATAAGGTGACATTTATACTAACTAAGAAGTATAATTTTATATAGATAATTTTTTACGTAACTTTCAATCTTGGTTCAAAGAATCATTTTACTTATCATAAGCCGACATATTCTCCAGACGAATGATATAATTGGTCACAATGATCTCATAGTTAGATATGCTTCAAGTCAATTTAAATATTATAAACACAAGATCATTCCAATTATTATCATTGTCAGTCAGATGTGGTTATAGACCCATCAGATAAGGACAGAGTAACAATGAACAAATGATCATGTTATGACGCAAAGAAAATTGATCGTTGTGCGCTGACACTTATTGTGATGTGCCTAGTGGATAGTCCTCGACTGATCAATGCCCACTCAGTAGCAAGCCAGAGATAGAATAACAAACCGATAGACCAACCAAGAAGAATCGAAATCAGAATTCGAATCAGATTCCCTTATATATACGAAATAATCGTAGTGATTATTCATCAAATTGAAATTATCAACATTTACAATAATACAATTAAATGTTGTCAAATGTGTTCACATACAAGTGATGAAAGTTTACAAATCATGCGTAAAATAAATCAATACAACCTGACAACATGAACAATTGTATTTCTAGGGATTTCAAATCCTTAGCATCTCCCCTTTTTGAAAAAATGTATAATGACCTGGTCCCATGGTTTATGTAAATCTGAGCGTGGTCGTGTACAACTAAAACGAATACTCAAAGAGAAAAAGGAAACATGATTAATTACGAATTACGTAAACAAACACTATCTCTAACTAATCTCCTCCAAGGAAAAATGTGGGGTCCTTGAGTGGTAACCAGATCAACACTTCATCATTTTAAGAATGCATGGTTTTTAAGTCCACATTGAATTAGGAAGTTGATGACTTGATCACTTCTGGAAATTTTACCAATTTCTCTCTTAATGCTTCTTCTTGCTGAATGCTACAGCATCTTCGTGTATACAACAGACACTTTTGGCAGACAGCTTCCTAACTCAGAATGCAGGCCGTACTACATGCACCAAGTACGTCAGTTTTCTGAGGTGAGCTAATGGCCCGTGCATATTGGGACTCAATGACACTAAACTCCGGCAATACCACTGCTACCTGGGAAACAATGGTAGTGACTGGGTCATTTTCCTTCTCTGCTTCTTCAGGAACTATGATAGGGACTGATTTGGTTTCCTGCCCCATATCTTCGACGAAAGCATACTCTAATAATTCATTCTCTTGATTACTTGGAGCAGTGATACTAGGCACTTGGGACAGAGATACTTTTGTACAACATTCTAGTTGAATTTCGGAGTCAATCTCAACCGTAGCCTTAGGTATCAATACAATTTGATAACATGAACAATTGTATTTCTAGGGATTTCGAATCCCCCACAGATCATGAAATATGATAACATTCATAAGATTGAACTTATTAATAAATCGTAGGTTCATGTAATAAGTAAAGAAAAAATTATAAATTGAACAAGTATTGCACAGTCAAATAAACGAATATAAATGTTAATAATAACAATAACATCAATCGTGAAGTGAGTGATAGTGATGAAAAATTTGTAAACAACGCAAATATTACCTACAATTTTTGGTTGTTAATATTTCTAATGTAAACACTAATACTGGGAGGAGAAAATATAAATGCCGATGCACATAATTCATGGAAATAAAATACTTATGTCATATATAGTTTCATTTCCGAATTTTTGTAATTTCAATAATAATCTACTATCCGGTTTTATGTACGAATCTATACTGGTCTTCACTGTATTTTGTATTTGCCATTATTGATTGGTCCAAAATGTGCTGCATAAAAACCTTCGTTCATATTCAATAATCAACCCAGCATTGCCTTCTATTTGTTGCTGTTTCATTACATAAATCTTTACCTCTAGGCAAGCATAGTCATGCTCACTCCAATTCAAATAATCAGCGTCTGCATAGTTTGATGATATGTAATACGCTAGTAAATATCATTAGTCAATAATAGGCACAGAATCATCATCATCATCATCCGATCTCTATCGGCCGTCATGTATCGTACCTTCACACCAACAGCCTTCAAATTCATTCCAGATTTGAGGGAAGAATTCGCATCTAATTGGTGTTTCGATTCATCTATTAATCTAAATAAGAGGCCATGTACTAATAATTAGTGAACTTCACTCAACTACGATGAATGATACTCCGGAATTCTATTAAGAAGTTGATTTATAGTAATTCCAGGCTCTTTATTCAAACACTATTAGTCGTGTCAGAGCATATGGCGAACTGTCATCTGAACTTGTAACCTCAAGTGGTGTCCGTCAAGGCTGCCCACTTTCCCCATTTTTGTTTAATTTCATAGTTGACATACTGTTGGAAATCACACTTTCATCGTCCGACTTTTCACGAATTGATCTCCTATCAGGAAATCTACTTATTGACTTATAATATGCTGACGATATAGTCCTGTTTGGCAAAGACGCTGATACGATGCAGAAACTTTTAACAGCAATAAGCTCGAATGTAAGCATGTTCGGAATGCGTTTCTCCACCTCTAAATGCAAATTATTGCTCCAGGACTGGTTTTCGTCAACCCCTGAACTAAAGATAGGGAGTGAAGTAGTTGAGCACATCTACCACTTCACTTATCTTAGAAGTCTGATTAGCCCTAATGGGTTGGTCTCTGACGAAATCTCAGTACGAATTCAAAAAGCTCGTTTGGCTTCTGCCAACCCTCGTCACCTATGGCGTAGACGAGATATTCGTCTCTCAACGAAAGGGAGAGTGTACTGCGCAACAGTTCGCTCTGTCTTACTGTATGGGTGTGAGACGTGGCCATTAAGGGTAGATGACACTCGAAGGTTATTAGTTTTTGACCATCGATGTCTACGAAACATCGCTCGCGTTAGCTGGAATCACCGAGTAAGTAACAACGAGGTTAGACGACGAGTGTTAGGTAAATGTGGTAAATCAGTCGATGAGTTTGTGAATCTTCATCGACTGAGGTGGTTGAGACATGTGTTGCGTATGCTCAACCACCATCTGCCTCGACGCGCAATTTTGGCTGATATAAGAGCAGGATGGAAGACAGTTAGGGGTGGCCAAATCAAAATATGGCATCAGTCCATGAGGTCACTGACTACTGACTTGAGTCGTATCAGTATTTGCAGACTACCTGGTTAGGGTCCTCGCGATTACCGTAGCCAGTGGCTAGAAACACTGAGTGACATGACCCAGAATCGGTCACAATGGCGCAGATGTATTCACTCATTGTCCTCTCTTAAATCATGAGCTTTAAATTATTCCATAGCTGTCTTTCGACGCTTTCTGAACCATATTCTATATGTTCACAATCCTTGTTACTATTATTATTTTATTTTATTGAAGTAACTTCTACTAATGATGGTGGTGTTAATCTTGCGGTGCCATGGTGGTATGGCAAATTGAACCGATGCACACATGTGCCAGGTTTTATGTTGATTGTACATACATACATACATACATACAATTCCAATATAATTCACTGTCAGTATAAGTGCATTTGAATTGATAGATATGAGTGAAGGTGGAAAATTGAGTTAGCCTGTCGTCATCTCATATTCTAGTGATGGTGTAGATGCAGAATACACTTTACCGCGTCATCAAATTAAGCGCTTATTACAACATTTTACTCACTCGTCAAATCCTAATATTTGCAATTTAAATCATGATTTGATATGGGTCAAAACATTCGTCGACTACCCAATTACATTTGATGGGTATTTTATTCTTATATCGTTCTACTTAGTAGTTTCCACTCATACCCAACAACCCTCTCTTCCACACCTCGATAAACTACCGTGCATACTATAAAGTTTACGCTTCATAGCATTCACTCATAACAGACTAGTGAGACGGCATCTGGTGACTGACATTTCCACTTATTGTATATATTTACGATATTGCTTGGCTACACATATTTAGATGGATGAGTTACCTTCCACATATTCCAAATAATCGAATTCCACTGATTGTGTCCTACGTGAATTATGTCAATCCTAATTGGGTGTTAATGAGATTATTGGAACTGAATTTGATTGTATGTTAAAGTAACTAATTGTTGGAAAGTTATGGAATATCTTTCGAATTTTCGATATTGTGACAATTTAGCACTAATGTTTAATTCTGGATGAGACGAATGGTACATATAAACTTAAACATTTGTCATCCATTTCACTTATTTCGCATCTTATAACCACAAGTCCTATATATAATCACTAAGCTATATTTACAATTGATGTAAACGATTTGTTGTGGCTATGTATTACTCAGTCGAGCATTTTCATATCATGAAACTTTACTTTCAATGTTTAACTATTATTTAACAGTACTGTATTCGTTATATATATAAATTACTTGATTCAAGTCAACATGAAAGAGTAGAAGATGCTACAAAACTTTAAAATAAATTACAATAGAATGTCTTTAAATGAAATCCCAAGAGAATAAACAAAATTATCGCTACTCAACATTAGTTTTGATGATATAAATTATTCATAATGTTGGAATATTCAATGTAATACAAGGTCCTACATTTTTCTGAATTCTGGCATTTTTAGTTTTACTATTATTAACATTGTTATTTTTGTTTGAATGAATAAAATACATTTTATTTCCTTTTATTTAAATAGGTTGTATCTAAAGCTTTGAATAATTCTATGAATATGAATAAATCATCAACATTTTCAGTTAATTGTGATTTCAGTAAATACATCTGAAAATAGTTAATAAGATAGTGTTAAAAGAAAATTGACATTTAAAAAGTTGTAAGAATTTAAACTGTTGTTAAGGTGCTACAGTTTACAAAAATCTTTATTTGGGGATATAAGTTTCTGTTAGTTGGAGGTTCATGATACATTCTGCAGGTTTAAATATTGGATGTATCATTTTACAGAAGAGTATCTTATCTCAGTAACCTCTCTCAAAAAAATAAGTGATTCTATTTCATGTGAAATGTGATTAGAAATTAACAGGTAGAACACACCATATGTACATGTAATTAGGATAAGCTTGTATTTTCCCGTTGATTTGTAATGGACTGAAGCTGGCCAGTCTCTGTTGCCATATGTGCATCCTGAATGGATTGACTCGATATAGCGTTATTACACAAGTTATATATTTAAGTTGGACTGTGACTGGCAAGCGGAATCCAGCACGCGCGTTTCGTCCTATTTGGGACTCATCGGCTGGATGCACATGTATCCCAATGTTGATGTTTACACTGGTGAACGCGGTGGCGTTTGCCACGAAGCGGAATGAGTTCGAATCCCAGTGTGAACATCAACGTTGGGATGCAGGTACATCCAGCCGATGAGTCCCAAATAGGACGAAACGCGCGTGCTGGATTCTGCTTGCCAGTCACAATCCAACTTAAATATATAACCATATGTAAATCTTTTTTGTATTGATATATTACAGCATAACATGTTTAAAGAAAGTCAGTTCGGAAACCTATATATTTGTTTTTGAAAAATTACCTTCATATATAAGTTAGTTGAAAGTGGTTCCTATTGAACTGTCTTTCATTGATTTTTAGTTTGCAGTCAACAGCGTCCTGAAACCAAAATTTTATAGGAATCATTGTAGGATCACGACAAAGGAAAATATATTTTGGCAGCAGTAATCACTGACTGAGAAACAAAGTGACAAGGGGTTTGGATCTAAAATGAAATATCAACTAGTTCAAGTTGCATTTACGCTTAATGACGAGCTCCAACTGTCGTGAAGTCTAGGTCTGCGTCCAAACACACAGTATATACGATGGCTAATCACTTCATTAGAGGTCATGTGAAAGTCTCTTGTTATTAAATGACCATATAAAAATGACAGTGCTCTTCATTCAGTAATCGATACCTAGATTCATTGTTGAAATACGCATAGGATTATTAAAGCAACAATGTAACCTTACTGTGATTGCATAATAAATTCTAATTTAAAATTTCCTGAAGTAGATTCAAAATGTAATCTTCAAGAATAGACAAATACAAAAGATGTATGGAATATAAACTATATGCAACCATACATCCTGTTACTTTTCAACATGAACTAAGTGATATATTTTTCATTTTTGAGTCAATAAAAATGATCACGTTTCTCACATATTTATTATTTATAGAAAAATTCATTATATATTCTTTCAGTAGTATTTCATGCATGACATAGCATAAGTAGAAATATGATTAATCTTCATTTTTAACTAATCAACAAACTGATTTGAGGTGATTTTTGGGGATCGGTATTAAGTTTTGGTTGACTGAATTCGTCACAGATGAATTTTGGTAGGGTACCACTGAAAATCAAAGAGTACAAGACAGCTTAAGAGTCCCGTACTAAGGCAAAACATTAATCAATGGCGAATTCAATCAACTGAAACTAATAATAGTAAACCCACATTTATAGAAGCATATAATACTAAATTTATGGTGATATTTTAAATGTAAAGACTTCATTGTTACATTGAAGTTACACAAATGAGACCAATGAATCCCATCTCACTTTGTTAAAGTAATATACAAATAAAAATGAAGATTTTAATTCAGAGAAAATTATTCCACAAGATAACTTAAAAACTCAAATAAAATTTTGCGCCTTTAAAAGTTTGTTTAAACTAAAAGATATTATTCGGAAATTCAAACAAACTCTACTAACTGTAACTTATTAGTAGCCATGACTTCAAATAATTTTCATGAGTACAAAAGTTATCCAAAGAGTATACAAATTGGTGTACTATATCATGTTTTTTTTGTTTATTCATTTTAAGTATCAGTATGTTCTTATTGTATTAACCACTTGAGACAAAGAGAACAGAATCACATGTTACACATATTTTAGTGACTGAATAATTAAATTATTTATACATAGACAAATCATATTAGATTCATCACAGTGAAGATGAATTCATTAAGATGTTACTTACTGAAGCGAATTTTACAGTTAATTTAAAAATGTTGTAAGCTTCATTGAATATAACTACATAGAATGTGAAGGATAAAATAGTTTAAAGTATAAAATCATCCCTAGTTTACTGCAGTTAATATACACACATTGTGTAATATCTGAAGAAATTAAACCAAATTAGTTATTTGTTCATAAAGGTCTACGTGATTATCAGCTCAAGTTTTATCTAGTCGTAATTATGTAATCTAGCAGATAGCTATGCTGAAAAATCTTCATTTAAAAAACGAATTGTTGTTATATAAGTTTCGCGAGATTGTTCTTGAACAGTGGAAGAGTAAGTCGTACAACGTTGTGATATGACATACAGCTGTAGGTGATTATAGTATTTTCCACTGTTGTTCATAGCTTAAAACGTATATTGGAATTATATCCTTTTGTAAACCTTAGTGTTTTAAGCTAGCAAGAATAAAATTTTAGGCGATAATGTAAAATTTGGTCAAAGGTGGTCAAAAGGAGGGATGAATAAGTTATTGCTCATTATCGTTTATGTTAAACTAGTGTTTCTTGAGAATACTATAATTGAAAGAATAGTTACTTCCCTTATTATTAACAAAAAATGTGTAATAATTAACGAAAACGTTGATTTCATCCAGGATAAAGTGTGATTACGTTAATGTGTAATGCACTTGACGCATTCATTAACCAAGTAACTAATAAATTAGCAGATTTACTCCTTGTTTCATTGGGTTACTAACAAACTGTAACTGCAGATTATTCATTTACTTTTCTACATCATATGGAATAGGATATGAACAAGAAAATAATGCCTATGAATCATGGTTTGTAGAAAACTAGTACAATAATGAAATAACTATTAGGAAGTAAACAAACACAAATCCAAAGTATTTGTTGTTTATATAAAGAGTGAATCCATTTTACTAAATAGAAATCAACCAACAAAAGAAGTAGTTCATGAGCATATTTTAGAAAAAAGGTAGACAGAAATAAAGTTGTAGTATTCATGTGATATAAATTTTACCAGTTCTTTCGGTTGTAAATCTTTAATTTATAATTGTTCATATTCATCTTATACTGAAGTATGTATCCATGTTGTTATCAATCTGCTTATCATTGCTACTTGTACATATGCCATGCTACTGCTAATTTACACTTTTCATATACCATGATTATTCATGTAGTTAGCCTGTCGTATTTTTGTCATTGACTCCCAAATCAAATAAACTGGTTTGAAAATTTCTATTTGCGCATATAAATATAACTGTATATTAGAGTAAAGCCTGATGATGATCTAATTGAAAACAATATAGTTCGATAATATTTACTGTTCTAATGAAGGCATAATCAAGGAGATATTTTCCAGTATATATATGACACGTACATAAAATATAGTCTGAAAAATGATTATTATTATTATTATGACTGGACAAAGAATCAAGTATCAAAACATATGAAGTTTATTTTCCACATTGTCGGGGCATTGCCGTCGTGGTGGATACTACTCCAATGGTCATCAATAAGTAGTAGGTAGCAGAAAGTCACGGGAAATTGTAAAGAATCAGTAAACAGCATATGAGGAGAGTTGCGAGGTGGCAAGGAGTAGAGTATGATTAAAATACATAAGAAAATCGAGAACAATCAAGAGAAGCAAGACGATAAACGACAAGGACCAGAGAACGCGGAGGATGTGCAAATTGATGGTTAGAAGTAATATTTGTAATATTTTATGACATTCTGTGTTTTCAACAAATACACAATTACTTACAACATCTATCTATCATTTGGTAAATGTCGTAATTTCATTGCTAAAGTCATGGGCTTTCCGTGGACTTGTCACTGAATGCCATTTCTAGTTTCGCTTCCAAATTTGACACTAGACAATTATAGCCCGGGTTGACTGAGTTAGAAATATCAACCTCTTGGAAGCTGGCCCATTGTCTGACAGTTAAATGACCACCACGAAAATATTGCTCCAAGGTTTGCATTTTGCAATTTGACTATAATTCCATGAAAAGCCTTATTTTTTGAATGAGACAGGTATGAAGAATGTTGTATATTGGCATAAACAGTCAATGAATTATCCACAACTCAACAATAAGGTATTGTTTCATTCATTACATGCTCTAACTTCGACGGTCCAACGGTTTCATTAATAGAGTTAAGGTTGTTTGTGGAGATCGGTTTCAAACTTTAAGTTGATCAAATGCTTCACATATTGATGTTGGTAGCGTACCACTGGAAACCAGGGAATACTGGAAGTCTGTTTCGCTGTAGTATGTAGGTCATCAGCTGTAAGCATTTTGCGTTTAATCTTAGGGGCTTTAGGCAGGTAAAATTTCAAACATATCCACCGCTGAATATGCATCCGATGACAGAGTTCCCACTTCCATCAACTTCTAATAAAAGAGTTCTCAAACCTGAAACCCCTGATATGCAATTCAGGGTGTGCACTACCGATGAGCCCCATACTATAACGAAACAGCTGTCCAGTACTCTCTGGTTTTTGATGGTATTCTTCCAACATACATTTATGACACATTCAATCAACTATAAAAGTCTACAACCACTTATCACAAACCTTCTAAATTCATAATTCATTTCGTTAATGCAGTAAAGCTAGTAGTATATATAAACCAATATTATGCATATTATAAACATACTTAATCCTACTTTGAATAAAATTCCTATCATTTAAATAATTGTGTTTCATTTAAATTAATCCGATAAAAATATATTTGAAAAATTTAATCAAAAAAATATCCCTGATAAAAAAACTAACTGTTGGATTATCGAAAAAAGAAAACATTTTAAAACCTCATATTAGTTATGTAATCATATTTAAGGAATGAAGTCATATGCAATTATGTACTTAGACTTCATTTTTCATAAACATTGACTGAAAGGTTATTAATCGACATTTTTACAAATGAAACTAGATCTTTTTGTTACACTTAACATAAATAACAACACATTTAATGATTACTTATTTCAAATAAATAAGTAGATATAATTCTCTTTAATGTCAACTTAACGATGGGTTATGATTCGATATTAATTGTAAAACTGAAGAATATAGTAACAGAAAATGAGTTCGTTTTATCAATAGGTGAATATAATTAAGGAAATAATACAATACTTACTAAAATGGAGCAATTTTCTGAATACTGATTCCTTTTAAGAATGAGAACTCTTGATAAAGAAGTTAATGATGGTTTTATAATCTAATAGTCAAATGTTGTCTTTATATATAAATGCACCTCCATTTTATGTGAATGAGTTTATATATCAACAAGCGAAGTGACAGTGAAATTCTTCAAGGTTGCACTTAAGGAATTACTTTGTAAAGAATATAATGAATTTCTATTTTGTATTTCATAATACATGTCATAGGCGAATTGTTATAGATACACCCTTAGGCATTTTCTTAGCATATATGTTTCCCACTTACTAAAAATTTAATCCTTTAGAGAGACAATTCATAACCTTTTTTTATTAGTAGTTGGCTATTATCACTTTCATTATTGTTGATTAAAATAGTAGTAAATATTAACTTCTGTCAATCAAATCCACTTGTGAAGAGACAATTGATAATAAACTTCATTTCTTACATGTCTTACTAATTAGAAAGGATAATAGTATTACCAGTAAAAGTGTGCATAGAAAAAGTTGATTAGTGTATCAGCATATACGTTACTTGATTTTCGTACTCATTTGTTAAAACAAAGCTGTGGTTAAATGCCATACAGGCAAACCGAGAAAATTATGTAAGTCCGACACTATAAATATTAGACTATAGTTTGCATGCAGTATGTTGACTGACATTGACAACATCTTGAGATTTTAAGAAAACATGCGTGTGCATGAAACTGGATAGTATAAACACTTTTAGGGTTCCTACTCAATGGTGACACAACTAGTAACATGCTACAAGACAGGCTGACTAGAACAGCAAAATAGTCATTTTATGTAGTTAATATATTAGGTCATTTTCTAATCAACCTCTGACGATTTCTTAACTCAAAAACAAGTCACCTAGTTTCCTCATATGCCTGTGCATTTACGGGGTTATCTGTTACTGTAAAGAAAGTAATATGAGGAGCCCTACCAGACAATTAAGCCGACAATCTAACGAATACCTTTCTACATGGCTTTCGGTCGAGTCTAAATAAGTAAATTCATAGCACTATACGGTCACATCTAGTTGACATTGAACAAATATTGAATAAATATAGAGTTATCAGAATTGTTAATCGAACACCTTTCAGTAATATTGATTGGGTCAGCTTTGGCCTCGTACATACAACACAAGCTATTGGGGTCAGAGTAAACAATCGAAGTCTTTGTATTTGAAAGAAATTAGAAGCACCCATGCCCTTTTCTAGGCAGAATAAGACTTAATATATAATATATGTCAATTATTCATATTTTCACCCTTTTTTTCTACCCTATCTACAAATTCATCTTTAATTAGATGCTTAAACTGATTGATCATGTTTTTACCAACATGTCACTTGAGTGATTGCTATTTTAAATGTTTCGTCCATTTTAACTTAGTTCACCTATTTCATAATTTGATTATATAGCGATTACTAAGTGATATCATTGACCTTTCGAATAGTTGAATAGCTTTGTTATATAAAAAGAAAGATGTTTGGTTTATATTTTCTGCAACTAACTATCCATTTAAAATAACAGAATATTCTATTTAGAAGATTTATTACGATTATCTGATTGAAGTTAGTGATTTTTGTGTGTAATGAGTATTGCAACTTCAAGTAACATTAATTCTATGTTTCTAGAAACCACGATTTATGTTACTTTATATTATTATAAATTCCACAAAATATCTTTAATTAAACAATTTGTATCGCAGATTCACATTCTTTACAAAATTAGTAAATGGTAGAATAGCTGATAAGGCTTTGTTTGATACTGTTTTTGGTTGTAAACAGTTGAGAATCCAACTATCTACATTTACAGCTTCAGTCTGTTAATCATTTACCTTATATATCAGTGGTTCGCAAGTTAGTATATAGTCATGAGACGGATATCGTTTATATTGTCATAAGAAACTTCAAAATGTGTTTTTATATGTGATTGAAAACAGGGAAAATATAATACAAACAGAAACAGTAAGCCTGACTACTTGTTTAATCGAATGAAATGGCTGGACTGTTGTACCGGCACAAACGGTTATAACAAAATTTAGTGACATTTCTATAAATTTCAATTCATTAGCTTCAAATTTCATCGCAAGCCTGTTGATCATAATTGTCGTTCCAAGAAAAAAGCAAACCACACAATTTATCATGATCATATTTTTTTCTATTTTCTACTTTATCCTACTGATAAAATAAGATAATAAGTATCATCATAGACAAAAGAATTTTCCTGTAATATTCTTATGATAATAATATTAGTGTTAATAATAAAAGTAACTGATAGACAATGATGTTCTTGTTTAGTACCTTGACTGTTGTCAAAGTCAGCAGAACATATCAATATTTACAATAATTATTATTAAGATACTGTAAAGATAGAAAGAAGATAAGATAGTTAAGCACTTATCCTTATTTCATCCTAATAATCAGCTTTACAGAGCAGAAATTTTTTTTATAGTCTCCAGTGATATGAGTTGAGTACGCGTAACGAAGCTTGAAAGTCTTTGGTTGGTTCTTCAGTGAGGATTTTGATGAGAATCGCTGTGTAGTCCCATATGGGAATAAGACAGCTCTCTAATCCCTACCAGTTTCCAGTAGTAGTCTAATATCATAAACCCTGATCCAAATACCTCCTTAGCAACCCATCATAATGTAATTTGGCTACAAATACCTTTATGCATCCATTTGTCGAATGAAGAAACATGGCAAGTGTTAATTATAACGCATAATAATAGTCATAAGAAATATATGGCTTTATTAACGAGGCGTGTATGTAATACTGTAGCATATCTTGAATTCTCTTATGGTGTTTAAATTAAGATGGCCATTTATATTTCCAAGAATGAATATTGAATAATGTGAGTTATATACACGTATATACAAATAAGTCAACGGTTCACAGAAGTCAATGAATCACAAAAATTATAGTAAAATACAAGCACACTGATTTCCAACCACCATTTTGTTTGTTTCTGACAAGGAAACCGTAGTCACATAGATAGAATTCAATTCTATTCTGATCACAATTTTACTATGAATTTATCAGACCAAACCCTGTCAACCGATTCTATTTGCTACAGAGTCTTTTACAAGCAAGGAAGATTTAGTAAACGATAATACTAACATATGTAAACAGTCTGGAAATATTTTATATCAGATAACAAAATAAATGTATGCGTTTTTGTGAGCGAACTTATCTTCAGTGTCTAAAACCTATTGAATACGTCATCGATATTGTTACATATGAAAGGATATTAATTAATTACCAGTTATTACAGATTCCTGACGACGTTTTATTCATATTACCTGATATCTAAATAAAAATTGATTGAATAATCTAAACTTACAATAGAGAAAAATCGTATGAAATGCATAAGTATATAATGTACGGTTGGATGAACTTGTCAGCCTGAAGTGTAAAATTGTAGTAGAAAGTATGAAACTAGATTTCTATAAAACTTGTTTGTCGAGTCACACATTTCTCAAGCTTGCATACATGAATTTACGTCCCAGTAAATTGCAACCAAATGTTGTAGTGAAAAATTAAATGATTTCACTGAGATTCATCATCATACGTCTCTTGTACCATCTGATATATCTCTAGTGTGTTACTTCAAATTTATGAACTTTTACAATACTGTTATCGGGAAAACTAAACATAGAACTCAGAAAAGCTGGATATATCTTGTAATTACAAAAACCACATCGATTTGTTTCCAGTCAATCCCGATATATGACTAATTTATCATCGATTGTGTTAGCTGCTCATGAAAAGGAGTCACTCTCACTTGGATTTAATTATTCTATGCTCATTACACACATACCTGAACTAACAGATAATGCCCAATTTGAGAACCTTTATGAGCAACTGAATACCCTTCTCCTCACATCGTTAGACGATCAAAGTTGGTATAAAGCTAAGCTAGCGGATGTACCCCATCAAGTCAACAGTTTCAGAACAAAACAAAAAAGCATTTTAACTTCCCTTCATTTCAAAGCACTGAAAGAGTTATGGACAAATCCTGATATTCTATTAAAATCTAATAAAGAATTACAATAGTAAAATGTTAACCATCTTAAATGATGAAAGTAAATTCATAACTGATGTTAAATTTGAAAGAATTAATAAATTGGAATGGAAAGTAAATTCACATCCAATAAAACTAATGAATATACATAAGTAATATATACATTCTATGTATAAGTTACTAAGCAAATAGTTTTATAAACATTCTAATATATATGTATATTTAACTTTGTGTAAATAAATTTTCTTTCTAATATGATCATGAAATAAGATAACAAACATTAAGGTCACTAATAAATAACTCCAGTTAAATTGATCAAATTATCTCATTTATTTCATTTTTGACAGTTATACCTTTAGGTCATCAAATTGATTGAATACTACTTACTATAAGAAGTAAGTAAATAGAATTGACTAAAAAAAAAAGAATAATCTAATTACCTTAATTATTATTATTATACATAGTAAGATTTGAGTACATAATAAAAATGAAAAAAAAATGTAAATAATATCAAACTACCTTGAACTTATGGAAGTTATTTCTTCATTTCTAAATAAGTAATATTTTATCCCTTCCCCCCCCCCAGTCTAATGACATTATAGTTCATTTCATAGAATCACAATTTTGAAAAAAGATACATCATAACCACGTTCTACCATATAAATGAAGTCATGATCTAACGAAAGTTTTGATAAAGATTACATAGTTCAATTAGTTTAACAAAATATATTATTTTCATTTATGAATATGTTACTATTTGAAGATTAATTATAATTTCATTCAAGGATGAAGTCATTTGTCATAATCACTGTTTAAAATATTACTATTATCTATATTATATGAAGTGACGTTACTGAAGATCTGGTCTCAAAATGCATTCGTAATCTTCATAAGAATGTTTATCTATATGTGAAAAAAGCTTTAGGTGTGATATATGAATAATAAACCACTCTTTTTTTAGTGGTCAGCTTCAGTATGTAAAATTTTGACTCAGCCACTGGATCAGTTATGTCCTATTTTCTAATTTAAAGGATAAAACAAACTTATAAGTTGTATCCTAACACATCTATGACGAACTTGAGGAAAATCCTCTGCTTAATAATATCTTTACACTCTGTTCTCCGGACTTAATGATTTAACTCAAAAATTTTCTCAATTGTTCTGATTAATTACAATATCACAACGTCCAACAAACAGCATGGTATACACTCATATCTCAGTATTATCAGCTGTTCATCTATAGTACGAACTGAAGAGATAATATATTTGAAGTGTGTACATAGTAAGAGTACTTATACTGATTAATTTAGAGAGCTTCTAAGACACGTAAGTAGTATTATTATATCTAACAGTTGATTGAGAGTTGGGTGTATAAATCTGTCGGACTCTCTGACTCTCAATTGTATAGTGTTAAATTTTGAGACATGATAAGTGCTTGTTATTAAAATAGCGACTTATAAACAGGCTAGTTGCCATAGATACATTCAATCAACCCATAAGATTTAAATCAGACAAATATTTATATTGAACATGCATTGACAAATCTGTAATACTAATTAATGGCGAGTAGTATTACATCTTTCAGTAGTAATAGTAATGGCAGTAATTTATCTTTGGAGGAAATAATCAATACAACTTTTATAGTCATTTAAAATTATGTAAATTAAGTAAGGTAAATACAAAAGCAACATAAAATAAAAGTGAAACAACGAAAAACAATTAGTGACTGGTAATAAAGTAATATAATCATAAAGATAAGAAAAAAACTTGTCGGATAGATAATTAATCAAATTTGACAAATATGATTATCTGTGGTAAGAGCTATATTTTAGGCATTACTATTCCTTCTACATATACATATATATATATATATATAATAGGTAAGTCAAGACACAGTAACAATATATCATGACTAGGAATATATAATCTTAAGAATAGAGCTTTGTATTACAACTGTATTCGTATATATGCATAAATTATTTTCCATAACCTTCGTTTTAACTTTTTCTGCATATTATGTAGTATTGCTAACTTGCACCGTTTTAGTTTCATTATATATGCTGCTTCTATATAATATAATGTACACTCTACATTACGGAAAGGCTATTGATTCACAGTTTGAGGCGTTATTTCTACAAACAAAAGCAATTCATTAGATAGCTTCATTACCATGGCCTTAGTTGAGACTTTACATTATTTGATTTCTTCATTTATCAGTACATTTCTGTATCATTATTTTTGATTCTTAACACAAGTCACGTTTGCCATTATTAATATAACGATTATCATTATTATTTCAATTATTATCTTATTATAATCACAAAGTCTATCTCCATCTAGACTTTTTGATTTTTATTCACAAATGTTCATTTAAATCTAATAGCAGTTACAATTACCGCGTGCCCTCCCCATCGATTACTCAATTTTCATGTTTCACAAACCCCCTTCTTCAATCACAGATTGATTATTTCAAATACTAGCTAATCAAAATTTACATAACAACAAATAAAAATTCTTATAACCACACACTGACCATATATACATATATGTATACAATTGCACAGCTTGACAATGAATTCGTTGAAAAGAAATCTCTTTGCCGAATAAACTTGTTTTATAATATAAGAATTATGTAATAAACTCACTTAAAAAAATAAAGCATTATCATAAAATGCAAAAAAACTGTTGTGAAAGTTATTTTGTGCATGAAATTATAAAGTGCTTTCATTGTTACTCTGCCAATGATTAATTTGAATGCATTTCTAGAATACTAAGGAAATGATAAAAATGGTTCATTGATTGTTATTACACAATGTAACGCAAAGTGAACTGCACTAAGCTATCTACCCAATAACATTACGGTTTCACTTAATTTCCTCATTCAACCGACTGATAGATTAAATAAAAGGAAGTGGGATATAATGACCATACAGAAAAAAATCCTTCAACATTTCACTATCAAGAAGGAACAACTTTATAATTATCTTTAATAAGTACTCATCTCTTAACTATAATAAGAATCACTAAAGTCATAGTCTTATGCTTTTAAGTAAAATACTAAAATGTATAAAAGTACACCATGATTATTGTATTCTGAAATAGAAGTAAAGAACACTTGAATTAATCAAATTAAAAGATTCTCTTGCAAGGAAGCTAAAACTTTTTAGCTGAGATCTTAATACCTCAAATATTAAATGCTTTCATTTGCCTATTTTGCCTACATACATATTTACATATTAACTGTATTTGATACATTATAAAGTAACTACATCACTAGTCATGCATTTATTAAAATTGTTGGTGATAATTTCAAAAAATAAATCAACCAACTCGGAACTTAAATTACACAAGTAATTACTGGTCCATGTTATATAAAAAATAATAAAGGAAGATTAGGATGAACTTGTATATCCCCGATGATTCGTTATGGACTGAAGCTGATCAGTCTCTGTTGCTATATGTGCATCCTGAGCGGATTGCACGGATATGGCGATTATTCGCAAGTATTAGTTATTTAAGTTTATTTAAGATTATTTGCACTGTTTTATTGGTTAGCTAAATAAGCTGTCCCCATCACTTGTGGCTAACTTTCTGTTCATTTTGTACTTCATCATTAATAATTACTTTATACTGATAAGAGATTTCAATTACAACCCTAAATCTTACTATTTGTATTTTTCAAACTAATAGCTGCAATCACTTGAAATGTAGTCTTTAGAAGAAATGACATTACAAAATACATACTTCACAAGCTGAGAGAGTGGAAACTAAACACTTAGAATGTTGTTAATAGCATAATTCATTTCATACAGAAACTGAATAAAGCATAAATATGTATGGGGTGATGCTTTTTAGGGGGGAAATGATAAATGTCTAACTCGAATCATTAGTGTATCTCAGAAATTAACTATTACCTATAAAATGAATATTCAATTTTTTGTACATATCATTACCAAGGTTAACTTTGATAATTTCAAACAAATTGAGCATTGGATAGATTGTTTATAAAATAAGTAAAATATATTTTTAAAATTCCATTGAGTAGAAATTAGAATTTCTGACGTTTCGCGGCTTAGTGTAAGTCGCTTCTTCAAAGAAATGAATAACCGGATTGAATTAACACAAGATTAAATGATAATACAATGGAACAAATCAAAAACAAAATAAACTCGTACAATCAAAATGCGAGTTTGATCGTGTTATGATGTCAAGTCATATAGGTCAAGGTGGTTTGAAATGTGACATGTATGTAAATGTTAGTGTGATGTGTGAGGAAAATATGTGAGAATAAAATTGCATGTATGTTCATGTGTATGGAATTTGATGTACTTTAGTTGTGGCTAGTTGGGTAGAAAGTCCATGTTGGGTGAATAGAAAGGCCTTCCCTTTTGTTAAGTGCAGTTGGATTTAACAAAATGTGAAGCGCCTCAGCTATTCGTCTTCCCTTATAATTGGAAAAACCTTTTTGAATGATTCGGATATTTTTAATATCGATCTTATGGTTGTGATAGATAGCATGTACTGCTATTGTTGATTTAACTTGTAATTTTTCAAGTTCAACAGGATTATTAGGAGGTCGTTTAGTGTGGCTTTCATGTTCTTTAGCACTAGTTTTGATTTCTTGCGAAGACTCTCCAATATAGAAGGCATCACAATCAACACAACCTAGCCTGTAGACACAAGTCTGTGTTGAGGTGAAAGGGATGTTGTCCTTTATTTTAACCAATGCACTTCGAATAGTGTTGGTAGTTTTATAGAAAGTTTGAATTCCGTGTTGTTTTATAATTCTTTGTATTTCATCTGTTGTGTCTTGGCGGTAAGGTAGAACGGCTTTACCAATCCAAGATGTTTTGACTAATTCACTATTATTTAGTAATAAGTCGTCTCGTTTTTGCAAATTTTTAATAACATTCATTGGAAAATTATTAAGCCGTAGGATGTTGACTATATTTTTGTGTTCGTATTGCTTGTCGTCTTCAGTTGTAATGAGTCTACTGGCTCTTCTGAATAAGTTTAGAGCCAGCGATATCTTTTCACTGAGTGGATGTGCTGAGTTGAAATCGATATATCGATTTGAATGTGTAGGCTTGCGGTAAATTCTCAGATTAAGAGTTCCATTTAAATTTCTTTTTACTAAATAGTCTAAAAATGGTAACTCATTGTGTTCATTTTCACTTTCTAAGGTGAATATGATATTCTGGGATAGGTTGTTGATTCGTTTGGAGGATAATCTTAGAAAGGTCTTTTTGATGATGACAAAAGTGTCATCAATATATCTTAGCCAAACCCTTGGTCTAATGACATTATTGAAAATGTGAGATTCAATATGGGTCATGAAAAGGTTTGCTACAATTGGTGAAACGGGGGAGCCCATTGCTACTCCGATGGTTTGTTTGTAGAGAATCCCTTTGAACGTAAAAAAGTTGAATTCAAGCATAGGCATAGGGATTTCATGATTAAACTGATGCATAATGGGCACCGGCTAGATAGTGTATGATCAGTTTCTAGTAATGCATTAATAAATTCTAGACATATATCAATTGGAATACTAGTATATAAAGACACAACATCATAGCTGACCATTGTTTCAATATCTTCAATTATCAAATCTGATATTTTTGGTTTAAAATCATATGTGTCTTTGACAACATTGTGTAAATTTTGTTGTAGCGGTTTTAAAATGTTGCTTAGATATCTAGCAAGCACATAAGTTGGAGTGTTGGTGAAATCAACTATTGGTCTCAGTGGGACACCAGATTTATGAATTTTTGGTAAACCATAGAAACGAGAAGTTGTGCATGATTTAGGATATAAAGTAAACCAAAGAGAGGTATTAATGAAAGGTTTCGATTCTTTCAGAAGTTGACCCGTCTCCTATTTCACTTTGTTTTTTGTCGTTGAATGATTTTTTGGATCAATCACTAGATACGGTCTTGTGGATAAATGTTCAAAGGCTTTCTCTTCATAATCTGTTTTATTCATTACAACTGTGGTATTACCTTCATCGGCCTTGGTAATTATTATTGATTTATCTTTTTGTAGTGAATCACAGAGCTTTTAATTCTCCCTTCGGCAAATTTGAAGGAAGATGATTTTGTTTAGTCAGGACGTGGGAAGTTTTTTGACGTAAAATATGAGCTTCTTTAACATGTAACTTTTCTAGTAATGGTTCCAGAATTGGTGCTATTTCTAACGTGGTGAGAGGCTTTCTGTGAATGTTAAAGTTAAGTTCTCTTTCGAGTAAAGGGATTTCATGTTTATCTAGAGTCCCATTTGACACATTGTGGACTGTTCTTAATTTGGTCAGTTTCAGGGTAGTTGTTGGAGTTTTTCTTTCTACTGTTCTTCCTTTCATTCTGTCAGATTTTCTAATTTGTCTTGATTTCGACGACTTTAAATAGCTGTTTTCTCTTTCATTGAAAAGGCTGAAAATAGGAGACTGTAGTTAAATTGGAGTTAGATGTTTTATTGCATCATCAAGTTTATTGATACGATTTCGGTATTTCTCTAGCAATAAGGTGCATTTGTGAATACGTTCTCTTAAGAAGATACACGATACGTGTTGAGCAGCCTGAATGGATTGTACGAGTTTATTTTGTTTTTGACTTGTTCCATTGTATTATTTAATCTTCTGTTAATTAAATTCAGTTATTCATTTCTCTGAAGAAGCGACTTGCACTAAGCTGCGAAACGTCAGAAATTTTAATTTCTACTCAATGGAATTTCAAAAAGATATATCACTTATATTCACTTTTTTGATTTGTTTCAAGCATACTTAACACAACTCTAAACAAATGTAATAATCAAAATAACAGCTGATAGCCATTTAATTTCTCTTTATATTCATTATATGACAGATGTCATTCTGATTAGTTTTATAATCATTCATTCCAGACTCATTGATCTTCTAATTTTTCATACTTCATTTATCATCATTCAGAAGTATTTCAATTTTCAAATATTTCATATTTGCTTGGAATTAGTTTACATTTAATTAGTTTTAATTACATAATTTAAAAATGTCATGTATCTTCTAAAAAGAATTGTTTCATACTACTTAAATTTTTTTGTTTTCCTAAGATGAAACTGCTCAAGACTGAAGATAGGCGATAAAAAGTTATTATGGTCAATTTTCAATTGAAAAATTTAATTTTTTTTTCCTTTTCATTCAGTAGTGTTTTACTTATATAAATCCACTTGAATGCATAGTTGATTTGATTTGAATGGATAGAACAAATGTGTTTGATCAGATTAGAATCTTTATTAGAAGCACTCATCTCTTCATGCATCTACTACTACTAATACTACTTATAGAGTCAATAATTTCTATAAGCAAAATTCAAAATATTACTCACTTATTGTTGCTGATAAAAGATCCAAAATAGGAAATCAATTGGTTGATTTACATTTTATTTTATAAGTAATGAATGGTTCATTTGCATAATTATACGTCCAAATCGACAAGAATGAAACAAGTAGTTATTCATGTCTGAATAATTACAGAATTTTATTAGATTAAATATATCACAGATTGATGTTGGCAGGGTACCATTGACAACAAGGGAGCACTGGATGATCGTCGCGCTATAACATATATCACAAATTGATGGAAGTGGGAATTCTACCATTGGATGCCGACCCAGTGGTGCAGATGGTTAGGCGTTCGCGTCAACCTGAAGCCCCTGGTGCGGAATCTGGGGTGAGCACTGCTGAGGAGTTCCACACTAGAATGAAACAGCTGTTCAGTGCTCCCTTGTTGTCGATGGTACCCTGCCAACATCAATCTGTGATATATTCAATCAAATAAAATAATCAATCTCCTCAAAAACAACCATCCCAATTGAATTACAGAATTTATGATAAATCGTAGTCTCAACTTGTATTAAGTGGATATTTCTTTAGATAATAAACAGTGATTATTATATTCCTAATACGCTTTTAATGAAAACTATATGATTCAATATATGAAGGAAAATCTTTATGGAAGTTCCGTAGTAAGATATTTACTTCCTCACACAAAAATGAAATGTATTCATAGTAACTAACATACGGTTTGTGTGTAGTAGTTGTCTATCAATGCTATTTTCATAAAGATTTTCCTTCATATTTACTTTTATGGTTCTTATTTAAAGTGACAAAAACATGATTTCGGTTTATTATCTAAATTAATCCACTCTTCGTTACTAATAGGTACAGTTGTATTCTTAAGGTTTCAGAACATAGACACAACGTTTGGTATCCGATAATGATGGATTTTTACTTAACAGCAGCATTTGACTATGTATACGAAGAAGTTCTATGGCATTGTATGTCAGTGAAAAAAATGTGCATAAACCTTGTAAAAGCTTTTAGCTCAAATACTTTCAGTAAATTCAAAGTTCATGGAGAACTATCATCTGGAATTTTAACTATAAGGGGTATCCGTCAAGACTGCCAACTATCCCAGTTTTGATTTCATCAATTGACTACTGTTGGAAACAACCCATCATAGTCAGAATTTTCAGGAATTGATCTAATTCCAGGCGGTTTAATTACTGACTTAGAAGATGCGAATTATAAATATCTAATTAGTTATGTGGATGATAAAATATAGGGTCTTTTATCAGCATTGATCAACAATCCAAGCATGTTTGAGATGCGTTACAGCCTCTCTAAAATACAAACTGTTGCTTCATAACTTGTCGTTATCAATACTTTAGCTAGAAATCTACTTATTTAATGTATTTAATATTATTTATACTGTAAATAAGTGACTATTTAAACAGAAAAACTCAATTTAACTAATTAACATATAATTATTTACAAGTTACTGTAAAACCCAACATTCACTTTAAACATTATCAACTAATGTGATGTCGTTATAGGAAACATGTATGATCTAAACATTCCAAAATCATTAGATTCACTTGAGTTGCTAACTTTTTATCCTATAACTAGATAATCAAATTATGATCCAGTTATTTCAGTTCGTATATAACTTGACGTTTTTTTCAGTTTAATCTCTTGTATGTTCATTATAAATTATAAATGATTATATTACTTTTTCAAATACTAGAGTTATTGAAACACATGATCTAAAAACTCGGCTATGTGAAACAGTCCAGTAGATTAAATTACAGTAGCTTCATAGTATTGTGCTCACCATTCTGTGCTTACCCTTAAATAGTAATTCAGATGTGTACGTGTGAAGGAGAAATAGGCCTCAACAAAAGAGTCTGTAATATTCATTGCTTTATGACATTTCCGCAGCTGATTTAAATGTATTATAGTCTATACCATGGTAGGAATCGCTAACTTTCTCCATAAACGCTGAAGGTCTACTATAAATTTATACCAATTTCGTATCATTTGATAAATTAGTTTTCTGTAGTTTCTATAGTAGTTTTCTGGTAATAATGTTTACCGGAATTTGCCAGTATTTTCAAAAGAATAGTCAAAGCAGCTTCGTTGTATCAAGCTGAAACTTTCAGAACTACGAAAAGCATCATTCAAAAGATTCGGGTATTTACAAAGAGCTGTCTACTTAGTACATTCAAGATCTATTGGCAGGACACCATCAGTAACGACCTATTGAGGCAGAGAACAAATCAACTTTTAACTGAAGAATAAATCAGGAAAAATTGCTGATAGTTGATAGGACACACAATGAAAATCGCCAAATTGTATCACAAGGCAAGGTAGTAGTTAGAATGCTCAGTGACGAAGGGAAAGGAGGTGACCGAAAATCACATTGTGCTGAGATTTGAAGCAGATATGAAAAGAATATATTGTGACTAAAAAGGACCGGAAATGAGAATCTAGATTAGTGTTGGTTGAAGAATCCTTTTCGGCAGCCTATACTTCTCGAAGGGCGACAGGCATTGGTTGGTCGATTGATACCATTTATGAATAATTTATAACCGGCCATTTAAATAATTAATATCCATATATCTATATTAAAACAGATAAATAATATCATAGATAAAAATTTAATTAATAGAGAAGCTTGTTGATTCACTTTAAACATTTGAGTTCATTTTGTTTCCTCTCCCTTCCTTATAATTATTTACATTATTTTACCCGTTGCTTCAAGAGTTTATTTTTACTACTTAGTTTTACGTTAACTACTGGTCAAATGTCTTTCCTGTCAGTTTCAAACGGTGAAATATCCATCAACTATATTATAGCTTTCATAATTAACATCCTCTAAAAGAACATTACTGTTTCCATCATCAATGACATAATGGCTTCTTTTCGTTAACTATAATTATTTCTCAAGCTCTGTTACAGTCATATTATCGCTTAGTTATGAAAATCCGTAAACACTATTATTTTTTAATAAATCTTGAAATCATAACAGTACTATGGATCTCGTGATCTCATTTTGATTTCAACTGATGGTATGTTGGATTCTTTTAACATTCTATTAAAATATATGACTAATTGTTTTACACTTGTTTGAATTACAGTTATCACTTATTTACACTACAAATATACACTAAAACCCATCATTATTCAATTCAAGTGATATCGTTATTTTTGTGGAAACTGGTATTTAGATTTGATTGAATAAGTCACAGATTGATGTTGGCAGGGTACCATTGAAAACTAGAAAGCACTGGACCGCTGTATCCCTCTAGTGTGTAACTTATCAGCAATGCGCACCACAGATTCTGCACCAGGATCTTCAGGTTGACGGCAAGCACCTAACCCTCTGAGAAGTCATGACTAGTGGAGTTCAGAATTGTAGGGAGTGAGACATTTATCACCAATAATGAAAGTCGCACTATATATATAAATATACATATATATATATATATATATCACGAATTGATTGAAGTGGAAATTCTACCATTGGATGCCGACCCAATGGTGCAGAGGGATTTGGCGCTCGCCGTCAACCTGCAGCTCCTAGTGCAGAATCTGGGAAGCGCACTGGGGTTCCACACTAGAACGAAACAGCCGTTCAGTGCTCTCTGGTTTTCAATGGTACCCTGCCAACATCGAACTGTGATATATTCATTAAATTATATTGTTATTCAGTCACAAGCAATTATATTTACAGGTTAATCAATTAGTCCAGATGAATTTTACGACTGTACATGGTCAATTAAAATGGTTTTTTTCATAGAATAACATCACATTAATTGTCTAGATATTTCAGCTCAGATACTCTCCATTTTTGTTATACAACAAAAAGTATCAAACCAGTGATTACTCTTATGACACTATTTATTGTACAGATGTGACACAATAAACAATGTAATTGTTAGGATCTCCGTTATTATCTTCAAATTATCTAGTGTCTAATATGTTTGTCAGTAAAATAACCCATTATAACCATGAGAAAATAAACTTTTTACGCTGTATATATATAATCTACACCTTGTCTAGCCCAACATGTTAATATTTAAATAGTTAACTGTCTTAATTAACCAAAGTGTAGTTAAAACTAGAATATCCTAGGACGGAAAGGTGAATTAATGAAGAAAAAGTCTTCGTGAAAACAAATGCTTTTCAGTTGATTGAATATGCCACAGATTGATGTTGGCAGGGTACCATCGACAACAAGAGAGCACTGGACAGCTGTCTCGTTCTAGCATGTAACCCCAGGGAGCAGTGCGCACCCCAGATTCTACACTAGGGGCTTCAGGTTGACAGCCAACGCCTAACCCTCTGCACTACTGGGTCGGCATGCAACGGTAGAATTCCCACTTCCATCAATTTGTGACAAATATATATCGCGCGACAGTCATCCATTGTCACTGGTGATAACTATCTCGCTCCAGACAATTCTGAACTCCATCGGTCATGCCTACTGACTAGAGTTTCAGGAATATCGTGGTTTTTAATGGTATTATGTCAACATCAGTCTGTGATATATTCAATTAACTAAAAATACCCACGATATCCATGAATATATCTATAAATATCCACGAAAATCGATTTGTAAGAAATTTAATTTTGGACAAATACAATTTATTTTTCAATTAATTGACCCCTCAGTAAATTAATTTTACTTCTTAATATACTGGAATATAAAAGAAAATCACTTCAGTTGTTTAGTTTGCAAACAGCAAATAAAAAGAAATCAAAGTTCCAGTTGTAAACTATTCAGTATACTATCATATTCTCTCTAAAAGACATCAAATTTTAGTTGCATATGCGTGGACTGATATTAGGTAGAAAATCATTGGAAACCGGAAATCATTCGTCTGTTTCATCTTAGAACACTAGCTTGTCTGATACCCATCCAAAACATTTCAGGCGTTGAGTAGTGAGTTTAAACTTTGGATCAGTAGATCGTTTCCCAATAGTCTGAATTTCTAACTACGGCAAGTTTACAAAATAGTATAATCTGACTTTGTTTTAGTTAATTTTGTTTTACAAATTAGTTTATCCATCGCACATAGAAAATAATTCATTGATATCTGAAATTCATCTTACTACCTCAGCAAATATCCTACGGTAAAGCTTTTACATAAATGTGGACCAATAATGTTACCATGGTGAATTGATAAATAAATGCCGATTACTCTTTCTTATCACTATGGTATTATTTATAATGTCTAATTATATATTTACAACTAATTAGCTTGTGTTCATATAGTTGGAAAAAATGTAGATTTATTAGACAAATAAACACGTGATCACATACACAATCACATAGGTAATTATAACTAAGTACATTTCAGAAGACAGAAGCTATGGCAACTGGAGTTTTAGGTGAAGAGAAATAATGTTGTCTATTTATTCCAGATTCTTCATTATAATCTTTCATTACATATTTAAGTAAAGTTTAATTGCTTCAACTAACAATGACGCATTTATATTTACTATTTATCTGCAATATTAAGAAGAAATCAGAGAAAAAGTGGAGATGAATGTAGAAAAAACTATCATTATTTGTCATTTTACATTCGAAAAAGGTGGTGGTAGAGGGCAACTCACTAAAGCATGTAATAAATAAAATCGTTCCATCATTATAATGCAATCGATCTCTACAAAATGTAATAAAGTTAGTTAACCATAGTCATTAGCTTTTAGTAACCATCACAGACTGAAAGTCATTCAACATCAACAAATGGTGATAACTCACATGCACAAGAACGATCATATCCAGAACAATACTACGTATGAAATTCTAACATACATTAAATTATTCTTCATTTGTCAGTATAGTTAAACCTTCTTGTTTTTTTTAGTAACATTAATTAAGAAGTTCATGAAATTCTAGATTAAGTTATTGTGATATAGTTTAAGAGATGGAGAATTTCATTGTTGATATTATGGACTTTTAATTATTAGTTTCCACCATAATTTGTGCATCTTGAGCGAATCACATTGATGTTGCTACTTAGTTACGCGTTTTAAAAAAAGTAAAGACGTGGTTAACAGCACACCGTAAAGCTGACTTCGTTTACTGTATATGACTACACACTAAATTCAATCTCCCAACTAACCCAATAATCTGCGCATCAAGTACAAACATGCTTTCTACTGTTCAGACAGTGTCTGTTGCTTTCAGTTCCCGTGTTCTGGAATAAAAACCAGCACAAAAATAAGGGCATAACTAGCTTGTTACCTCTAGGTGGGGCAACAGGCAAGTTTAGTAATAAACAGAATACTAAATTCCAAGTTTAATAAAAATATTTAATTAAATATAACCTATATCACAATAACTTAATCTAGAATTTCATGAACTTCTTAATTAATGTTACTAAAAAAAAACAAGAGGATTTAACTATACTGACAAATGAAGAATAATTTAATGTATGTTAAAATTTCATATTTAGTATTGTTCTGAATATGATAGCTATTGTGTATGTGTGTTATCACCATTTGTTGATGTTGAATGACTTTCAGTCTGTGATGGTTACTAAAAACTAATGATTACAAATGTTTGGATTTACTACAGTTGAGACTAGATCTGTTGAGTCATTATCTTCTACATGTTAAGTCCACTTTAGATCTTCAGGCACTCATTTAAATTGATAAGTTTAACTTAATTTTTTGTCAGTTTACTCTGGAAAATATCTCTTGCTGATAAGAAATTACCAGAGTTCGTTTTGCATTAATTCCATATGTTTCTACATTTAAAAAATT
Source organism: Schistosoma mekongi (assembly GCA_034768735.1). Taxonomy (NCBI): domain Eukaryota; kingdom Metazoa; phylum Platyhelminthes; class Trematoda; order Strigeidida; family Schistosomatidae; genus Schistosoma; species Schistosoma mekongi. The sequence goes on from CM068309.1 coordinate 29,176,215, forward strand.
GAATATGAATCAGTGGGATATAAATGAAGTAAAATTTAGATCTCAACTCTGATTTTATTATTAGATTAATCAAACGATGGCAACTGCTGAATATCTAAGTAGTTCCACTGAGCTCGTTATTCTTGTTTATTCTTTTCTTGGGTCTAGGTATTATTCTAAAACAGTGTTTAGTAGTGATACTATCACTACACCAACTATGAACTAACTAGAGCCATATAGATATAATAGTAATGAAAGTGTCATTGAATCAACGCGTTTGCATAAATATGGTTCACGCTGATAAATTTAATGAGTCCTCAATACAGCCGCAGGCTAGGTTATTTTGATATTTTGAAGAGCAGAAACTGCCTAGGAACTAGACATAAATAACAGTTTGATGTTTAATAACATCCCCTGATTTTCTGTATAGTGCTTAAAATTATAAAGTCTTCACTTAATACCAATAACAAATTGAAGTTTCCCACCAATTATTCCTGTAACCAGTAGGTAAAATTTAGTTTTATACATTTCATTGATGGTAATCACTAAGAACTGACGGTTGACCACTTGGTTACATAAATCATTTTTATTAATAAATTGGATATCATTTCCTTAATAAATCATATTTGATATTAAGCACTCCCATCTATCATCTAAATTATGTTCAATCAATAATTCATTAGGTCTTTCTCTTTTGAAGTGTATCTTGACCGGTTCATTTACCGTAGTTCTTTCTATTTTCAAGACATTTATAAATATAAGAAACTGGTGAATAGAAATCTAAAAGTAAAAGTTATCAATTTTAAATATTTAATGTGTGTGTAAAATATAAATTTTTACCTTATTAACATACTGATAAACTTGTATTCCTACGACCACCCTGATAAACATTCAACTTCATCCAATACTTATTTACATATTATGTAACAACTAGACATTTTTTGATATTAATAGGAGTACACAGTATTAATAGTAATAATCAATTGATAAAATGACCAAATCTTTAATGAAGCTATAATTTTGTTATCAAATAGACACTGGTAAGGATTTTATTTAGTACTACTTTGTGGTAAATTCCGCCGAATAGTAAGTTTACAATTCCTACAAACATCAACTACAAGTTACTTTGTCTTACATTTAATTGTATATGGAAATCTTAAATATCCCTATTCAACAAAGTATTATATAGTGGAAGTTGATTGTAACAAACTAAGTATAGAACATGATAGGATGCCATTTATACTATTAACTCGAGTTTAAATGTAATGGCTTTACTTAGTTCAATTATTTATCCATGAAGCTCTTAGTGTTTTTCTAGACAGCAATATTATCACTTCAGATTAAAGTTACATTTTGGGACGATTACGTCACTGAATTACAGTTTTCTGTTAACAACCAATGTACATAATCATCGTCCATAGTTATGATGTTGATCGCGTGTCTTAATATTTTACTCTATGGTTGTTCATCCATTAACTTATTGGTTAATAAATTTAGTCTATTTCTGTAGGTTCATTGATCAATAAATGATCTGAATGTCAGGCTTTTAAAATTTATTTAGTTCTATTACAACATCCTTCATAGCTTTGATAATTCCAAGTACATGTTTTCTATTGCTACCAATTATTACATAAAATTATGAAATGAGATTCATTGATTATTTTGTTAGTTGTAAGGCGAAGATTGGTAAAGCAAGGGCAGCATTCCCACATTTGAAGAACATACGGGACTCAAAACAACTGTCAGCCAACCTCAAAGTCAAACTCATCATTTCGAACGTCGAGACAGTAATACTGTATGGAGCTGAAACGTGGAGAACTACTGCAAACATCATCAGAAGGGTACAAGTATTTATAAACAACTGCCTAATGAATGTTCGTTAGCTGGAAACTATCAGCAACAGCCTACTATGAGGGAAAACAAACCAACTTTCAGCGGAGGAGGAAATTAGGAAAAGACGTTGGAAATGGATAGGACATACATTGCGGAAATCACCAGACTGCATCACGAGACAAGCATTAACTTGGAATCCTGTTGGGAAACGGAAAAGAGAAAGGCGAAAGAACACACTGCGTCGAGAATTGGAAGAAGATATTAAAAAAATGAACAGCAACTGGAAACAGCTGGAAAAGATTGCTCAGGATAGAGTTCATTAGAGAATACTGGTGAACGGCCTATGCTCCTATGTGAAGGGTAACGGGAGTAAGTAAAGAAAGTAAAGTGAAACTAACACCATTAAAGTTAATAAATATTTAAAGTAAAATTCCTAGAAATGTTTGTGCATTTTAAAGACAATAAAAATTTTTAAGTTCAATATGAAATAATCACTATCTGAATAAGCATGTTCCTTAGATGTTGTAGATTTGTATACAAATTGTATCAATAAGTTGTTCTCTAACAGTTTAAAATTTGTGAAAATTAATCAGTCTATTCAAAAAAACTTAGATTATCTTGGCTATGTTAAAGTCAATAATATCAGCTACAGATCAAAATTATCAGCTCCACTTTGTTAGTACTTATTAAATTAGATCGATACCAGTAAAATCAGATTTTGTGATGTCCCTTTCTAGTTTGCTAGTGAAATCTTCTTAGTTAACTGAATTCATTTTTATTCATTTTCTTCATAGATTACATTCTAGTTAGTATATGTAGGCATTTAAGAATGTATCAACTAGGAAAATTAGTTGATAACGGGCTTTAGGTAAAAAAATTTAATACCTAGTGTGAATATAATAAATTAACTTTTAGTGTGTGATAAAAATTAAATAAAAGTTTTGCATTTTTAATTTCTCGTTTTTTTTCCAAAAGTAGTTCCTTTTAATGTTTATTCAATGTAATTACAGTTAGTGTTGTACTTTGTCTCTTTTAAGCGAATGAATGAAGAATATCTATAATGTCGTGTGAAAGCAAAAATATATCTTAGCTAAGTATGGACTGGAGAATGCTGGTCAGTGGCATATGCTCCATGTGGGATAACAGGCACTGATTGATTGATTGTTGTCTTTAAGTCGAATTTATCGTCAAAGCTGTACAATTACAAATATATACATTTTTGCTTCACAATAATGCTTTGTTAATAGCAGTAAATAAGTGGACATAGTAACAAGAACATTTACGTTATTCTTATTAGGAATCTGGGAATTAGTTGTTAGGAAAGAAAGTATTTGAATAAGGTATGATTAAAATTTCTCCAGAATATAATAAATTCATTGTATTTTGCTCAATTTTATTCAGGTGCTAGCAACCTATAATATATTAAAATTAAAACTGTAAAGAGGTTTAAACATGCCTACAGAAAGATATTTAGTTGGAAATTCTTGTTGACACTTGACATTAGCGAGATGTAACAGGGAAGTAGATTAAGTTAAGTAACGGAATAAAACATTACGAGTATATATTACATATGATGAAAGGTTCCGGGAAATTTCTTTAGTAATAAATGAATAAAGGATTTGTTGTAAGTGATTATGTGATAAACGAATGTTATTGATGATTAAATTTGAAACTAAGTGAGTAAAGCTCAATTAGTTGATAATGAATCTGCTGAAGTCACGGAAAACATGTAAACATGTATTAGTAAGAAGGAAGTGAAAACATTTTAGATATGCATTTTATAACGCGTTAAATTGGGTCTGTGTTACCAAGATTATAACAATTCTGTTTTGGACAAACAGTTACGTTTTTGATGCTTGATAACAGTAGCATCTATAGACTGAGCAAAAGCTGGGACTAGGCTGCTTACTAATCACCTTGAAAATTTTCAAAGTGTGAATTTGTTGTCCTCTTTACAAGAGATATTTTGGTATTTTACTGCTCAAGGTTCTCCGTTCATTTAACCGACGGCTTTCTGGAACTTGATTAAAAGGTCAAAGTTAAGCTTTCCATTACATCGGACGATTGTTGTTGCTGTGGCAGGTGCATATAAATTTGTCGACACAGTTGGCGGTAACACGAAACGGAATTCTATGTTCCTTGGACTGGGTAAACGATCATGTTGTTTAGTACAAAATTATTAGTTTAACAAGAGGGTAGGTTCTGTTTAGTGAAGTATTGAGTTTTCGAGTAAACTTTCGTACAACACTTTTGAGATCGAACCGGAAGAAGGCAAGCTTCTCGCTAAGTATAGCTACTATCAAGTTGTTCTCATCATTTTCTTATGCTTGGCATTCAGAAAATGTTATATAAATTAGATCAAGATTATCAGTTACGAACGAAAATTTCACAGTGCAATAAGATATGCAATACGATATTAGAACTGGAATAAAATGTGTTTACAAATGAATGTGGAAATTAAAAACGTTGATTGGGGTGGAAATAGTTAACATGTAGCTAGGTAAACAGTAGTGATCTTAATAACAGTAAAATATGTCGAATCGGTTAAGTTTATCGTGAACACGCAGTTCTGATTTAGATGGTATATAGCCAGGGTTCCATCAGTCACAAATAGACGTTAACCCACTGTCTTTGACAGATTTCTGTTGATCTTGTAGACGACTTTGAAAACTTAGTCATTTCTTAACAAGTGATCTGTGCTCATATAATGCTCAATTATCAAGCTTCTTATGGATCCACTAGCATTTATTCTCAACCGAGTTGGATAATATCGGTGAAGGTTCTTGGAGAGATCATTCATTTAGTAGCCGATATAATCAGTTTCATAAGAACATTTAATTGATGATCACACATAAAAGTGGTTCATGATTATTATCCCTTACTGTAAGCAGGTACTTATGTAATAATAACAAAAATTTAGTAACTGAATCACCGTAATGAAGTAACACAGCAAGAACAAAACTATTTATCAGGGTACAAATCTTCTCCATCACTAGTATTCTTATAATTTCAGCTACTTTAGCAGTAATTAATATCAAAATAACAAGTACAAATTATAGAATGAAATGTATCCATTACAAAAGGTGAAAATCACTAAAAATTTCTTAGCGAAGCAAACTGTAAACCTTCTACAGTCAATTGTTACAACAGACAGAGTTTCAAGTATTTCAAAGCTCATATTTATTCATATGAACTCAATGTCCGACAAAGATAACTTCTTAGGATGAATTTGTATCTTCCTGTTGATTTGCCATAGGCTGAAACTGGTCGGTCTCTGCTGTTTTATATGCATTCTGAGCTGGTTGCCTCGATATAGCTATATTTCACAAGTAATGTTTAAGTCTCAAATAGGATATAACGACCATTCTGGTTTCCACTTGCTAGTTACAGTCCAACTTATGAGTAACTTCTCTTCACAAATTTACAATTAAGTGACAATATTCATCAATCATTAAAACACTTTTAAAAATCATTTGAATAAATCATAAACTAAAATTCTTATAACCATCTTAAGATACTTTATGCTTAAACTATACTACTGTAATTCATTGTTTCTAAGTTAAAACAATTAAATATTCAATATGATTTTCAAATGTTATTCCTTCTTTCCTTTCAGAAATGTATGATTTAATTCAATTTCTTTCTAAAAAAAAAAACCAAATAATAGTTAACTATAAGAATTGTTTCTTAGTTGAGTTTCTCTTTACCTCCTATTTCCTGTTCACTTTAGAAAAAAAGGAAGAAGAAAATAGAAATCATTTATTATATTTTACATAATCCATGTCTATTGTATAAACAGTAATAAATAATAAAATTATTGATCTATGATTGAGAATACTTTTAAGAAAAGAATAACTTTTAGAAATTTTTATTTAGAAGATGATTAGTAGGTTAACTAAAGTATGTGATGACAGTCAAAGATAAGTTAAATAGTTTCATTTTATGTAATACACTGAAATAATTGTAACTAAGAACAATAGAAAAATTCATTTTTATAATCATTATTAGTCTAAACAATGATTTCTTTGTCCAATGAAATTTACAAATAAACATTGTGCATAACCATTAAAGTAAACGTACAATTTAAATAGTACAATCAATTTCTAATGTTTTTGTAAAATAAGATACTTTTTGTCTTGGATACCGACATAGTGGTACCTACGGCAGTCATCTGCAAACCTGAAGAACCTGGAAGGGAGCTTAATCCAGTATGCACGTTTCTGAGGAGTCCCATACTAGGACAAAACAGTTGTACAGTTCTCCATGGTTTTAAATAGTACCCTACTAATACCATTCTGTGACGAATCAAATCAAAAAAAAATTCGATATACTACATAGATTACATGATACGGGATATTTCGCCATAAAACAATTTATAACGTTGTATACAAGTGAGAACACTGATTACAAAAATACTGGGTAAAAGAAATGCATACTATTTTCAAGGGACATCAAAGTGATTACTCTAAAAATGAAGAAAGTCGAGTAACTAAAGCTTTTATATAGGGTTATATCCAAGTAGCCAAGTTAGACATTTATTCTAAATAACCAGACACCATAAACGCATTCAAAATTAACTTACAACTTCCACATTACACAAATTTTCATTCTTCTTCTCCACCTAGATCTATTCACACAAGCACACACAACCCCGTCCTGCACTTAACTTTCGTGATATTTACATTATCAGATTGGTCGAAGGTATTAACTGCGTTAATAATCGTTATCTTAATTTGTTTAACCTTACCATTTAAACTCACGTCAATTTATATATATCATTACCAAGGTTAAAACTCGATAATTTCAAAGGATTTGAACATTGAATAGGTTATGTATAAAAGTGAGTGATATGCATTTGTAATAATTCAATGAGTAGAAATTAAATTCTTCGACGTTTCATGGCTTAGTACAATTCGTTTCTTCAAAGAATAAATAAATAACCGAATTGAATCAACAGAAAATTAAATTGTTTAAAAATTCCCATGCTTATTAAAACAAAGACGTTTGAACGAAGAATATTCTTTTCGATAAATGCTCATCAGGTTCTACATTTATTAGTTCAAAATTATCAGTGACAAAAATAGCCAGTTCTGAGGCGGGTATAACATCATTTAAATATAAAGGATAATTTGGATATAAATTTTGTCTCATCAGATTATTTGTAAGATACGAATGTTAATGTTGAAATAGTCATCATTATCATGTAACTTGTGAAACATAAACGACAATTGAAATGAACAACAAGCTTATTAATCCAATATATATGTATAGGTGTCTCTGTATATGGGTGTCCTAGGAGATGGGGTAGTGACAAAATGTGATTAGACAAAGGCTGAATGCTATTTAAAATGTAACCGAATAGGTAAGAAATTACAAAATGGAGTAAGTGATAATCCAAATTCGTCAAATAGTAACAATAACAATAATAGAAAAAATTATAATCAGTTCATTTGATCGGTCTTAAGATGTTGTAAAGTCAATAAAATTAGGAAAGAAGATTGAGTGATATTCAAATTCATTCTGTGTATCTTGATTAATAACATTAATAATAATAATAATAATAATAATACTATTAATAATAAATATGCATATATGTGAACAAAGAGAGTAGTATTTGGACAGGGTACAAATACACATATGAAGAGGGAAAGACACATATGCATTACTAAATTTAAATCGTCGTGTGATTAAATTGGAGAATGGTTTAACGGATCTTGCGTCGGCCATGGCAGGAGAAGGGGTTGAACGTACTTCTTCTGTATGCATAGTTCTGGCCTCATGATCCGTATAGCTATCGCTTCTGCCGTTTTAAGGACTTTGAGAAAATTAAATGACAAACAATGGAACAACTCAAAATCAAAGTAAGTTTATAAAATCAAAATACAAGTCAATCCATTTGGGTCAAGGTGATTTAAACTGTAACGTACTTATATAAGTTAATGTGGTGTGAATACGTGTGAAAGTTTTATGGAATGAAGATAAAATTGTATGTATAGTCACATGAATGGGATTTGATGTAATTAATTATGGTCGAATGGATAAAAGGTCCATGCTGGATAAATAGTAAGGCCTTCATTTTTGCTAAGTTCACTTGCATTTAACAATATAAGAAGCTCTTCAGCTATTCATCTTTCTCTATAATTGGAAAAGCCTTTCTGAATAACTTGGATATTTTTAATATCGATTCTATGGTTGTGAAAGATATCATGTACTATTATTATTGATTTGATTCGTAATTTTTCTAGTTCAACAGGATTATTAAGAGGTCGTATAGTGTAGTTTTCATATACATTGGCACGAGTTATGATTTCTCTAGAAGACTCTCCAGTATAGAAGCATCACAAGTAACACAACCTAACCTGTAGACACGATTCTATGTACAGGAGAAAGTGATCTTGTCTTTCTTTTTAACTTGTGCACCTCGAAGAATGTTACTAATTTTACAGGATGCTTGAATTCCATGTTGTTCTAGAATCCCTTGCATTTCTTCAGTCGTGTCATGGTGGTAAGATAGAACGACAATACCAATTCATGTCATTTCAGGTGACTTATTATTAGTTAATAATTTAGTGATGTATTCATTGTCTAAAGAATCGGCTATATTCATAGCTACGAAATATCAATAATTAAACATTGCTACAAACCTAATTTATATAAATAAATCACTATTTCAAAAGCAACTTAACAGAAGACACAACTGATTTCGTATTACCCAACCAAGCCATGGTAACAGTAATTCATCTTGATAAAATATTATCTTAATACTCATATTATAAGTATTAGAAAAGAAATAATAGTTAAAATTGAATTACATCATAAATAACTAAATTATAAGTTTTCATTTGTTTAAACATTCTCATGTTTATCAAAAGCAAAGACTTTTAAACGAAGAATATTCTTTATGATAAATACTCATCAGGTCCTACATTTACTAGTTTAAAATTAGTAGTCCATTCTGTGGCAGATACAACATCATTTAGATATCAAGGATAATTGGAGATACATTTTCTCTTCGGGTTATCTGTAGAATGCGAATGTTAATTTTGAAATAATCATCAGGTAACTTGTTAAACGTAAACGACAATTGAAATATACAAGATTATTAATCCAATGTATAGGTATCTCTGTATATGGGTGACATAGGAGATGGGGTGGTAACCAAACAAGATTAGATCAAGTGCTTGTTGACAAGGCCTGAATCCTACTTAAAACGTAACCTAATAGGTAAGAGATTATAAAATGGAGCGAGTGATAATCAAAATTCGTCAAAATTGGTCCTAAAGTGTTGTAAAGTCAACAAAATTAGGGAAGAAGATTGAGTGATATTTAAATTCATTCTGTGTACCTTGATTCATAATAATAATAAATAGGCATATTTGTGAATAAAGAGAGTAGTATTTGGATATGGCAGACTTAAGTTATAGAAACGCATAGAAGGAGAGAAAGATACATGTGCATAACTGAAGTTAAATCATCGTATGGTTGAGGTGGAGATTGGTTTAATGGACATTGCGTTGGCCATAGCAGGAGAAGGGGTTGAAAGTACTTCTTCTGTATGTAAACTCCTGACCTCTTGACTCGTAAAGCTATCGCCTCTGTCGTTTAAAGGGCTTTGAGTCTAGTTGATCTTAGCAGATAACCATTTACAAAAAATATTATTGTAAATGACTGATTTATACTCGCCGCATGACCTGTCTGAATTAGGTGAGCCAATATTGGACTGTTGATGCTTCTGACAACACCTTTGTTTAACCAAACTAGAAGGTGCTCACTAGCAGAGGGGGTAAATTCCTTGAGCATCTGTCAGTGTAACATGCTTCACAGGAGAAACTGAACTAATAGATACAAAACGAAGTGGTGAGCTTAGGTAATTTGTCCTTCATACTCAGTATCAGCATAGGACGGGTATAAAACACTCGGTGTAGGTTTCATGAATTAAACGCTTTCGAAATGGAATTATGTAACCTCGACATTGACATTCCACTATGTGCGTTACTTCTGAACGCTAATCTTATGAAAGGAGGTTTCCTATGTCATCCATATACAAAAATATCTACATATATTTGATGGATACTGTCGTTTATTTCAATTGTCGTTTACGTTTCACAAGTTACATGATGAAGATTATTTCAGCATTAACACTCGTATTTTATAAATAACCCGAAGAGAAAATTTATTTCGAATTATCCTTGATATCTAAAGGATATTGTATCTGCCATAGAACTGACTATTATTTTGACTACTAATTTTATACAAGTAAATTTACAACCTATTGAGTGTTTATCGAAAAGAATATTCATCTTTCAAATGTCTTTGTATTTTTTTTTATTAATTTATGGGTGTTTTCACTTACGACTTTAGTATTTCTTTGTTTATAGTAGACAAAATTAAATCATAAAAATCTTCGTTGTTTATTTTTCAGTTGGAAATAAAACACATTTTAGATAAATAAAAAAATAAAGATTGATTTATAATACGAAAAAAATATTTTTTTCCTATTTTCCTTGATATTGAAATTAGTAATTAATTGTATTTTTTATGTATCCTATCGAGTTGTTTTACTTTCAACAATTAAATTTGTATTTTGACAGCATATGATGAATATCATAGAAACAAGAGCCATTTAATAGTTTTAAAAAGCTTAATTGAAGAAAAATACAAGAATCATAAAATTATGTATAGTTATAATTAAAACAGTATAATGATAATGGTGAAAATATACTAAAACATTATTACTTTTATCTATCATGTTCTCACGTATATTTTAGAAGAATTAAAAGTTTCCTTATTTAGTTGATTGAATATGCCACAAATTGAAGTTGTCAGGGTACCATTGAAAACCAGAGAGCATTGGATAGCTGTTTTGTTCTAGTGTGAAATCCCAGTGCGCATCCTAGATTCCGCACTAATGGCTTCAGGTTGACAACCCCTCTGCACCATCGGGTTGGAATCCAATGGTAGAATTTCCACTTCCATCGATTTGTGGCAAATATATATCATGCGACATTCATCCATTGTCGTTGGTGATAACCGTATCATTTCAGACAATTCTGAACTCTACCAGTCACGACTTTTTACTAGAACAATAACTGATTTTCACAAAAATAACCATCGAGATATCATCATTATTTAAATTATTGACTTTATCTCATGGAGCTCTAAATAGAAGTGATTAGTGAGTCTCAGTTATGTCGAATATGAGAAATGTGCTGAGAAATTTTAATTTTACATATATATTCAGCATTTAGTAGCATTCCTCTTCGCTTAAATTTCATTTAATAAAGAACTTTGAACTAAACATAATGATTGGGTCTGCTTGATCTCGGCTTACTTAACAATGCCTAAATTACAAGCCATTTCTAATCAACAACAGAAATCCATGATAATCTGCGAATAAATGATCTTTATAAAGTTTTGTTATTGTATTTTTCCCCTCCTCTATAGTAAATATAACTAGTTATTGTATTCCATCTATTGTTGTGTTCCCAATTTATTTGTTTATATTCTAGATAGTATATTAGTATCATCTAAATGTCACTTACTGCTAACTGATTTCATTCTTATTTCTTCTTAGTATTAAAAAAAAATGCTATTATTCATGAAAAGTAACTCATTCTTTTACTTACATTTAATGTTCATGGTCTGTTTAAAAATCCTTTGTTAAATTACCAAGGTGAAAATACATAATGGTATCTTCATAAACATTTGATGGCTTTTCAACATATAATTTGCTTTATGTAATAAATAAAGAACACATACTTGAATACCTATAAACTTATCACTAACTTCTTAAAAATAAAACAATAATTTAATCTTCTAGTGTAAGCGCATATCAATTAGATATATTAATCCAGTACATCTGAGTATTTAATCCTATTGTAAACACATTACAATAGTGAGATCCTGGAAGAGGCGTACTTCATTCAATAAATTAAAAATCATTTGGACGAAAACTTTTATGACAATCGGTTTCAACGTTTGATATAAATTCCATAGAGGTAAAATAGTTTCATCATTTCTAAGTACGCATATATATGATACTAAGTAGCATCAGCCGAATTGGTCAACCAATTACACTAAATTATTAGAATAACGCCAAAGTGAAAAAAACTTTTAATTGATTTCAAATTGTATGTCTTTAATTGGCAATCAGAGAAAACCAAACGACAGCAAACATCTGTTTCGTCTTAATATGGGACCTTTCTGTAGCGATATATTATTGACCCACTCAAGAAAGTAAAACGTTTGGAATTCGCAATGATAAGTGAGTTGATGTACACTGGTTTGCACTATAAATTTCAATCATTTCAGTATATAATACGCGATTTGACCTAATGCGATTGGTAGATAATTATTTTACTATACATATCTATTTTACACTCAATATGGTTAAACTCATATGGTCACATTTGCATAGTACTCCAAAACAAACTCCTAAAGTCAGTCACTACCTGGAATATGTTAATTATTGAGTACTATGGGGTGGTTTTGTGTATTCGTCAGATATTGATGTTAACTGGGTGTCATCGACTAACAGGAAGCAGTGGACAGATGTTTCTTCCAATCACAGTGAGAGAAGTTTTTGTTATCAGTGGGACCCCACTAATATTAATCTATTATAGTGTTTGTTTATGCACATTTTATTCAGTCTCAACAGTCGCTGCAGTGTCTAATAATAGCCTCCAGGTTTTTCGGTCATTTATTTTTACAAAATGGAATTATCCACGGCTGAACAATATAGACCCTGAATACTCGGAATTTAATGTTACTGAGACATAATTTAATTGACGAAAATACATGTAGAGCACATAAATAACGAAATATATGATAATTAACTTGTAAATTTACCAGCTAGGTTGATAACAGAATAAGTGACTGAACATAATTTTATCTGCACACAGTTCTTTCGTTCAGAATATACATGGTAACAGTCTCAGTGATGCATAAGTGACTGAAACTGCTTTTGGTAGGTTTGTATTCATTATACAACCTATTTTTATCTAGTGGCCAATGGAGAACAAGATGTTTTATGATTGTTTTTCTTATGCATTCATTTGTATATTTAACTTTTAATTTATTAAAAATGTCTCCTTCAAACCAAATTTAGACACAGTAAAACAATTTCAAAACTTGATATCAATTTACAATCTACTATACAATTATTTCATTATTTATTTTTGTATTCTATTCAATTAGTAATTGTTATAACACTACTACAGTGAAATCAAATAATTCAAAAAAATAATAACTCATCAGATTAGAATGTTGAAACATACACCCCAGTATTCCTATTCACATTATTAAAAAAATACTATCGATTCAGTATAACTTCAACAAGTGTATTTTGAAGTTAATTGTAAAGGTAGAAATTGAATAGAATTTGCTAAGATCTATGCAAGCCAAAGATACAAATAGCTTGTCTACCTCTTTGTCAAATAGTTTCTAAAAGAAGAACTTAATGTATGTAGGAGGAGAGAAAATATCACTTGTTACACAGTCGGTTTCATTTGGCACATTCTTATTAAACTGTCAGAACAAAATATCCCTCATTTTGATTTAATCAGGCGACAAACATAACTTGCTAAAAAAATCTTATACTTCCATTTAATGGCATACATATATCATTGTAATTCAAATTGTCTATTCAGTAGTTGTTCATCACAAGTTTATGCTATTTTTGTTTGAATTCACCAATGTTTATTAATAATTATTTAATTGGTCTTGATTTACACCTATAACCTTTAACAAAAAAACACCTTTTACATAGTTAAAATTCTTTTAACTTGTTAAAATATCAACATTCATTTCCGTTTCGTTTTGTTTTATGAATGTTGTTAAAACTTTTGTCTTTAACATTCTATTAATATTACTAGTAGTAATCATGAATACAATAATTCCTTCCACAATTAGATAGCATTCTGTTTTTAAATGTTACATTTCTTAATTTCTTTATGTTATGCTGTATATTTCATTCTGTATGTCATATTTGCATCAGTTTTAATGTTTCAAAGCAACTATAGTCCTATTACACTGCTATGTGTATTACTTTTACTACTGCAGTCTTATCGATTGTTCTTTTCGGTTTATAATTCTTATTCATTTTTCTTTCGTTTTTCATTTAGTATAAATTTTGCATGCTTCATAAATTATTTGAAATACGTGAAAGATAAAGAACAATATAGAAGAAAAATGATGCGCTACATTTTGCGGATCTTTTTTTCAACACTTTTTTAAAGTTTTGTGATATACTAATATTGACTATTCACTTGTTTCGAATTTCTATCTACTAAACATGTATAGTAATTTTATTCATGGTTACTCATTATGGTAAATAAATCATTTAAATAGAAACACGATTACTGGCTAGTGGTTATACAATAATTTAGAAAATAACGAGTTAGATGAGCAGCTTTAGCTTTTAGATATTGAACACTACGTATAATAATACTAACTTCCATAAGACAATGAAGCGGTCGCTGAGGCACAACATAAAACAGGGAACATAGATGTGTTGGTTCTTGTTGTCATATTTGATTAGCACGTCAACGGTGAACAGGAAATTAGTAGTAGTGGTTACATTACCAGTATCAATCAAACGTGTGTACATGTAAAATATGATTAATGAAGAAATAATTAGTTCATGGAAGGAAAGGTGCTATATAATTCAAAGCTCACTGTTTAAAGAATGACAAATAACGACCGTTCCTGCACCAATGTGACCAATCCAGATCATGTCGCCTGGTCCCCAACCACTGGGTGCGACAAAGATATCGGTGAGTAAATATCATTAGCCCACGGATATCATCTGTTTTTAATAGTAATGTTACACACCTATACAGTAGAAAAGAACGAACTGCTGCGCAGTACACTCGTCTTTTATTTGATAGACTGATATCTTGCCTACACCATGAGCATCGTAAGTTGCGAAAGCACATTGAGCTTTCTGAATCTATGAGGAGATTTGATGAGTCACTAAGCTATAATGTTTGATTAAACTTCGAAGATGATTGAAGCTGCAAACAATCTTTTAAACTTAATTCCATATGTTTAGTAAAGGTGATGATATTCGCCAGTTCTGAACCGGCATGTCGGAGATGAGCAAAGGAAAATGCATCCTAAATGCACCTACATTGTTGTCCAGTGGTATTAAAAGACTTGGGATTTACGAGGAAATTAGATCTTATTTTTCAGTTTTACTTCTTCATTCAACCTAGCTGGATTGGAAGGACTTAAAGAAAAAGACTCTTCAGCCAGTATAGTCCAACTGGCTCATCATGATAGACTAGCCGTACTGCTATGTCAAAGTAACAACAATAGTTAAATTAATACAAACCAAATTTATAATTATATATACTGTAATACTTTCCAGTAAATCTATAGGTAATATAACCCTACAGTTAGCCCATCACTTGATAAATGACAGCTATCTCAATAACTTCCATATGTTCAGATCCCTCATGTTATCTGATTTAAGCTATACCGAATTTTAGTACGTTTTCTTAAAATTTTTAAACTGTTATTGTTGTAATTGTCTTCCAAAAACTTATTGTTTGTAAATGGATACTACAGATATTATCGTGGTTAAATTTAAAGAAGCAGTGTGACTTCAGTAAAGTCATCATGTAAAAACAAGAGACACAAGACTATTTTTATCACTACGGAATTCTTTAATCAACTGTGGTCGTTTAAGGGGTAACTAGTTGGTTCCATTTATTTATAGTACGTAGAAAATTGGAAGATGCTAGTCGCGTAAGCTTCTGGATGCCGATATATAGCTTCAAGAGTAAAGTGCGTGCTGAGAATTCTACATATTCTAAGCCCCATTATTGATGAAAGCTTAAATGTTTACTGCTAAAGAGTCCAACACAAAAAAGTTGTCCAACCCTTTGGGATTTTCAAAAGTAGTAGCTTTACAATCTTTTCGTGATATCAAGTTTAAGTTGTTACATAGGAAACGGAAGAGGTATTAAGCTAATATAACACCTAGTATTTTATTATATCATAATATATTAAGTGAGAGACAGTAGTATTTTATGTGATGATTATAAGATAAACAATTAAATGACAGTTCCTCAGATTATTGTGAATAAGAAATAAACACATTCTCTACTATAAATCGATAACAATAGAGAATCGTTTCGTCACTGTTTGTGCACTTAATGAATAAATTTTCCTTTAGCATGCATTCATTTGGATTTATAGGGAAATGTTTTATACATATTGGTTTGAATAGATAATATATCTCACTTATATTCTGTTATGAATCAGCTGCTACAGTTATTCTCCCAACTTGTCACTCGTCTTTTTTAAATGGACAGATAGTGTGAATATTATATCATTAAGTGTATTGTTTTTCTTTGTTTTTTTTCTTGGACCTAAACTAATAATAATAATAATTTACAATCTTTTGAAAATAGTGTATCATAATATACGGTTAATAATCATCATTTGTTAATTTAGAAAAATTCAAAGGAGGAACATTTATGACACTATTGGCATAATTAAAATGTCGGTAGCCTAAATATTTTTGTTAACTGCCCTGATGCTGTAACTGGAAAATTCGAGATAAATACACACATAGCAGCTACTAAACGAAGCAGTGAATTTAGATTTCATTTTAACCTCTAATCTATGTTAGTAATTCATCTCAAATCAGATGAAATAACACGTTTTATGTAATTTAATTAATAATTAGTAAATGAACTCTTCGCATATAACCCAGCAGTCCTGGTTTTGATTACATAGCAAAATTGAGGGTCAGCATTACTAAGTATTCACATACTACAACAAACAACTGTTCAATACTTTTTGGATTTCGGTGATACCCAACGAACAACAATCTGCGACAAATACAAACAATTAAATTTATGCATCATTGAAATATTTGGAAAAATAACAAAGTGATTCCCAACAACGACTAACATATTTTTTTCAGTAAGCAATCAATAAACGTTTGAATAATACAGTTATACTGAAGTCAACATCGATAACAAGTAAACATTGAACAAAATACATCAAAATATTAAACACCTTAAAATTCGTTATCGATATATGCATTAATATGAACATTCCCACTGTAATTTAACCTGCGAAGATTAAAACGCGAAGATATGTAGTTGAATTAAGATACTTTGTGGAAATTGTTATTTTTATTTGGTTAACTTGGTTACAGATTAATGTCTGTAGGATATCATTTTAATTAAGAAAAATATATGTAATTGCAAAATTATTGATTAACACTTAAGCAAATATAAATTGCAAAATAGTTACCAATTTACTAAGAGGAAGAATTAGTATCCCTAAGTACAAGTTTTTAATTAGGATGAGTTTGTATCTTCCAATTGATTAATAATGGACTAAAACTCATTAGCCTCTATCTGGATTTAGTAACTTAATGGTGAACGCAATGGCGTTTATCATGAAGTGGACTAGGTTCGAATACCGGTGTGAACATCAACATTGGAATATAGATACATCCAGCTGAGGAATCCCAAAATAGGAAGAAACTCACGTCTTGAATTAAGCTTCCCAGTCCAACATAAATTTGCCTCATATATTAAATGTAATAAATCTTTATAATAAACAAATCTTTAAAAATTTCAGTTCAACTATAATTTGTCATATAATTAGTTCATGACAGTATTAAGATAAATATTCAAAGAAACTTATTTCCATGAACCATGGTTTACAAGTTAATTTCATAAAATAATAAATTTATTTTACTAATTTAAAATGTCATAATGAATATGAATATAGAAATATAACAAATGATTGGATAATAATTATAACATAACAGAAGTGTTACTTTCATGTTAATATCATCAAAAAGAAAAAAAAAAAAAGAAACTGTAATTATTCATATTATTTACAAATGTTAATTGTTGATATTGATGCATAGAATATGAATATACATGAAAAATGTAAATTTATACAGTACATTAAATTAGTAATGTTTAATGTCAATGAAACATAGTTAGATAGATTTTTTTTTAAATATTAGGCATTAGATAACTATTCTTTTTTTCTATTGATAAAACTCATTAGAAGAACACATCAAAGATCTAACCAATATATCAAACTGATGACTTACTTCTACTTCAGGTAAATAAGGGAGGATAGACTTCCAGTGATACAATTCTAATGTGAAATAATTAGGATAGTTCAGTTACTTGTGGAGTTAATACAATTATAAGCAATCGAGCTGAATGATTATTGCGCTGTATCACAAATTGGTTGAATATGACACGGTAAAAAAGTAACTTGTTGAGACATTGTATGCTGAAAATTTTATAATGTACTAAAAATACTATTGAATAAAGCTATTATTATTAATATTATTTTTGAAGTTATAATCTTACAAGCGATAACCAGTCGGCTTAGTTATAGTGATAATTAATAGTTTCTGTAAGACCTAAAGTTATTCGGTTTAAAAACTGTATAAAATTCTACAGATTCTAAATTCATTATCTTTCGCTTTAACTTCTTAAATGTTATTCATTAAGCGAGTGAGCTAAACTTTGGATCATCTTGTTTCTTAAGTACGACTTTTAATTTATTTCATTACAATTGAATCTAATGCAAAAGCATAAAATCATTATAATGCACAAAATGTAATTCATTTTCTTGTTTTCATAAACTAATCAACATAAATTTATTATTCAATTTTGACATCACGAATTGGTGTGAATCAGACAACCAATGATCACCTGGAAGCACTGGACAGCTGTTTCGTCCTGGTATGGGACTCCTCAGCAGCGCGCACCCACGACCCGATCAGGGATCGAACCCAGGACCCCCTGGCTCCGCAGCGAACGCTTTACCATTGGACCACTGAGTCGGTTTCTAACGGTTGATATTTCCAATGCAGTCAATTCGCGATATGTTGAGCGACCTCCTCCACGCCATCAGTGAGTTACTGTCTCAAACCCGGCACATACTAGGACGAAACAGCTGTCCAGTGCTTCTAGGTGATCAATGGTTGTCTGGTTCACATCAATTCGTGATGTCAAAATTGAATATTAACTATCTCCACAAACCACCTAATTATAAATTTATTAAATGAATTTCACAAACTTTATGTTAACTATTGTTTAGTAACAATTTTAAAATGTTTTATGAATCATTTAAATCTTTTCGACAGATGAAAATTAGTTTTGAAATGATGACAATAATCATAATGACACATATCTTTCATTATAGTCAAAGATCAATTATTGACATGAGTATAGATTTATAAAAAAAGAATAAAATACAGATACGTTTCAATCATAATAAAATTTTACACCTTTTTGTTTATTATCTAAGTAAGTTTGCATTAAAAATGGATTATTTTCAATAGTTTTCACTAGGTTAGGTTAGTTTAGATACTTTTTTGAAAAATAAAAAAAAATTATGTGTTTTACTTTCGTTTTGGTTACTTATGAGATCATCTGTCATTATAATCGATCATACAAGTAAAGTTATATATCATCACTTTATGTTGTTGAATGGAATAAAATTGAAAAATTAGCGCTTTCAGTAAATAGTTGAATTGTATTAATATAATACCGTTTATTTATTCAGATAATTGCATTATCCATCCATCAAGATAAATTTGAACATGGTGGAGGTTGTCAATGCATTAAGTAGTATCTAAGATAAATGTTGTCGATAAACATAACAGATAGTTAAGTTTTTTATTATTTTATCATACGTTATTTATTAATTGATAAAAATAAAGAACGTTTGTTCTTTGTTGATTAGATTATCTGATGTGTTGCATTAAAATTCACTAGTATCGGCTAAATAGATAAAAGTTGTTATTATTACATTGAGTTGTGTAGATTATTGGATGTAGAGTTTTACACCTCACATTGATTTTGACAAGATATTCAATGAAAACTACTGAATATCAGCTCAGTAACCTGAAGTTTAAGCGCTCCTTAAGATTTCTAAAGGTACTGAGTCTGATTTCAGGCTACATCATTGTTTTATACTTGTAGAAAACCTCGTAAAAAATGATGATAGAAAGTTTAGAAAAATGAGGCCAGTTACAGGTATGTAAGGTGCCGTACTGCAACAATATTGATAATTTTAACTCAGCTTTTATTTACTAGCCACCAGACCGTTTGTCTCATTTGTTTGCAGAGGGATTGATAATTTTCATGTCATACTGGAGTATTTTTTAAACGATTGCTTCACTGCCTACACAAGTGACTTTGTATTATTTCTGCCCATAATGGCAGTTAAATGTAAGAAAAATATAGAACGATACTTAAACTCAAGTAAATGTCCAAAATTTGTAAATTCAACGTCATTACAATATTATAAATAATAATACATAGTGAAAGTGAATTCGAATAAATCCATAAACATCGCTCGAAATTCCTGTCATGATAGCATATGATCATCTTGTATATAACGTTTGTGAAACATTAGTCAATTTAGTAAATTTAACTGAGTACGATATCATTTCTACATCAACTCTACTTCACACATACATTCACTTTTATTTCACCTTGTTCAGTGTTTGAAATTCTGAGAGATCAGCAGGCATTTCATCCATGAATCCAGTGTATTGATTCAAACACATTGTTGAACATAAGTGTGTGTACATTATTTCTTACAACCGAATAGGCAAACATAACTCTATATACTTGGATAAATTCAACAGAATGTTCTATTTCTCACAACACTCTGAATAAGTTGCATACTATTACAAAATTCAATTGAATAAAAACAAAAATTTTATGGTATGTGTGATTAGTAACTAGCGATTACCACAGGTATATTCTGATAATAATAACTATTTGTGTAGTTACAAATAAGCGTCAGGATTAAACAATTCAGTTACCAGCGTTCCCATAAACCCTGAAACTTTCATACTCCAAAAACGCTACTTATTGACATCCGTGTATGAAATATAGAGAATATGTTAACGTCTTATAGTTAACTTTGAATACTTTCGCAGATATATCTTGATAATTCTAAATATGTAAAATGTATACTACTTAACTACTTCATTAGTAGGTTATAAACAATGAAAATATTGTGATTTATTTGAAAAAAGTACTAATTTCAGTATTAATCGTATTATTATTAATAATCATCTTGCTAATTATCTGTATGCATAATTAATTCCTGAATAACAATGTAGAATGTGTAATGTCTTCATTATTACAAATTAATTCGTAAAAATCGTTTTCCTGCTAAACAGGAAGATGTGTTTTTTTCTTCATAGCCTAAATTATTTCTTCTATGCCTATTGTTTGATTCTACTGTTTTTTCTAACTCTATTCTCATAATTCCTATCTACTAAATAATTTTCAATTAAAGTTTCTTTTTTTTTCATTTCATAACTGCATTTACAAAATAATTCTTACATTTTACTTAGATTTAAATATATTTGTATGCTTCTTTTTTCATAATCTGTAACTATTACGTAATAGGCTGTTCTTTTATATTATTCTAACTTACTTGTTTCAGTAATGAGTTTCCTTTTTTTACATTTTTCGATATTTCTAATTTGTTCATTATATATTGAATATTTAACAATAGACTGATTTACAATTGTAATAAACGTCTAACAAAGAGAATAGTTATTATTATAATAAACGATATACAACTTCAGTTAGCTTGCCTTATGCTTAAAAAATATACTTATGGTTTTGTTAAACATGATTTTACTTACAGTAAAACAGCTAGATATTCATTTTTTCAAATTATTGTTAAGAAATACCTAGTTATCATTACCACGAATTGACCTGATTCAGACAATCACTGATCACCTAACAGCACTGGAGAGCCGTTTCATCCTAGTATGGAACATAGCAGTTCGTATCCACGACCCCAACTAGGATCGAACCCAGAACTCTCTGGCTCCATGGCGAACGCCTTACCATTGGACCACTGAGTCTGCTCCTGAATGTTGATATTTCCAATTCAGTCAATTCGCGAAACGTTGTGCGACTCCATCCATGGCATCGGTGGGTAACTACCTCACACCCGACACAGTTGAATTCCATCGGTCACGTCTCCACACTTGAGCTCCAGGAATTACCTCAAGGAGCTAGTCACTAATGAGTTGATATTAGTAACAATTGGAGGATTTATGGAGATAGTTAACTGTCAATTTTTATATCACGAATTGATTTGAATCAGATGAGGTCGCTCAACGTAACGCGAATTGACTGAATTGGAAATATCAGCCGTTAGGGATCGACTCACTGGTCCAATTGTAAATCTTTCGCTGCGGAGCCAGAGGGTCCTGGGCTCGGTTTTCGATGAGATCGTGGATGTGCACTTCTGAGTAGTCCCATACTAAGATGAAACAGCTGTCCAGTGCTGCTAGGTGATCATTGGTTGTCTGATTCAGATCAATTCATGGTATCAAAATTGACGGTTAACTATCCCCGCGAACCCCATCAGTTCTAAATATCTAGTCGTTACTGAACTTTATAAAATAACCTTCTTTATCTAACTACTAATTCAGCTAATCATTTTGCTAGTTCTTCTTATGAATAGAATACATAATAATTTATCGTATCAGGATTGTTATTTATGTGGAGATTGGTTATTTATTTGATTGAATATGTCACAGACTGATGTTGGCAGGGTACCATTGAAAACCAGGGAGCACTGGACAACCGTTTCGTTCTAGTTATGAACTCCTCAATCAAATAAATAACCAATCCTAATTAAACTATAATAATAAGCTCATTAGTGACTAACTCAAGGATGTTTCTGAAGCTCTACTGAGAAGTCATGATCAGTGGAGTTCAGAATTGTCTGGAATGGGACAGTCATTAACAATGACAATGGATGAATGTCGCGCTATATATCAAAAATTTTTGGTAGTGTGAATTCTATGATTGGATGCCAATCCAGTGGTGCAGATAGTTAACCGTTCGCATCAACCTAGAGCTCCTAATGCGGAACTTGTGGTGTGTACTACGCACTGGGGTTCCACACTAGAAACATCTGTGCAGTGCTACCTGGTTTTCATTGGCACCCTACCAACAGAAGTTTATCGAATATTTATAGTCACGAGTATAATAATTAGTCAGATAGCCAGATTAACAGTGAATCATTTAGATTTTACAGATTTATAATTTGAAATACCAATTGAATTATCAAATTTTCTCTAAATGTATTATTTAGTAGTTTAAAATTAATTTTTATAATAGTGAATAACAATTTCAAAGAAAAGAAAACAGTGTTTTAATGTGTAACAATAATTGAACAATAAATTATCATTTGATTTTATGGCGAGTTTATAAATGTCGAGTTTTATTAATCGGAAAATTTTATTACTTACATTACCATTAACAAGCTTAGATAATGTAGTTTTGAAAACAGTGGTCAAGAAATCTTGAAGCATTTGTCTCAGACACTCAGTCACCCTGATAGCTGTGTTATATCGGGCGATTCAAAAAGAGTAACTAACTAATTTTCACTAGACTATTACATTTATTTTGAGTATGTGTTAATCGGTTATTTTATTTCTATTATTGTCATGTTCTCACCATTCTAACCGCCTATTAGACTCATAAACTGTTATCATATCATTTGTTACTCAGGAACTATGATCAATTGATCATGTCCCTTGTACCCTCAATCATTAGTCATTAGTGATCGCGTTTTGATAAAAATGTTATTCCCCCTATTAATGTGTCGTGCGGTCTGATTTTATGCATCTATAAATAAGTGTTTGATATACACTACAACAGTGACTCTGATTTCTATCTGGTTGGATCATTAATTTTATGTTCTTTATTCCTACTTCGGGACTCATAGCTGTGGGCGAGACGGATACGAGCACTGATCAGTAAATATCAACGTCACACTATATTTTACATACGTTGTGGTTTGAGCCAAATATATTTTATATATAACAATTAGTAACGGGGCAGACCATATCAAAACAACATTTTGTGACGAGGCTGAATATATCAGAATATAACAATTGGCGACGAGGTGATAACAATAGTCAACCAAATTAACCGATAAGCCAATGAAATTGATATTCTGCTTACTGTATTTAACAACCGAATGTGTGAACATAGTGGTCAAGCTATCAATCCGCTTAGATCAGTGACGGTATTTTAACATGATCCGTTGCATTTTATGAGCATTAAAAGATCAAACAGTCAATTTAGTCATATGGGAAGGTTTTTGACAGCCTACAATTGTGTTATTATATTTGCATATACATGAATCAATCTGAATGAAAACTTGAATAACTTATTTCAAGATACACCAACTAATATAAAAAGCTACTAAAAACAAATTTCATGCACATTTTAAACACTTATTATCACACTTCAGTGTTAATACTGTAATGCACAGTTATTCTTGTTTGCTGATTAGCTTTCTGACAAGTTACCGATCTGATAAAAATAGATTAGATTAAAATAAGGCAAACCAACGATTTACGTATTTTTAAAATATACGAAACATCATTCTATGGTAATGTGTAAGAGGCATAGTTAGTTAATCAGATGTTTACTGTTAAACGATAAACTCAGGATACTTGGCAATTGCACACTACCATACACGTGCATACATTGAATTATTGTATCAGTACTCCAGAGGATAGTTAAAAGGTCAAGACTGTCCTAGGTAATCACAATAATTTTCTAAGTAGATAAATGAAAAGATATGAAATTTCCAACAACGTATGCCAAAATTTACTTTTCTAAATGACTGCACTTAATACATCATTTAATAACAATTATCACATAGACCTTATACTTATATCTTAAACTATTTAGAATTCAATCAATGAAGGATAAGACATTTTAGTGTTTGTTAAAGTTGACATCACTTGCTATCCAATGTAATTTATGTGCTGAACTTAATAGATAGCCATTAATCCTGTTTATCAGCTAATGGTACTCATTGTGAAATGACTGAAGAAAGTTGAAAAATCAGTGTTTATGTTCATATAAAATGGTAATATTTCTGCAAAGGATATTCAATTTTACCTCATAAATCAATAAATGACAATCACAAGCCTTAATAATTGTAGGATAAATTACTTTAAAGTTTGTTAGTACTTTATACTTGTTCTTTAATAGGTCTACACAAAATCCATTATTTTATACATCAATATCATCTAACATGAATGTTTATACCAGAAACATTTATACACTGATTGACAGAACAAATATAATAATAGATGATAGACATTAGAAGTGGTTATTCTAGTGTCTTTTTATCAATTTTCAAAGGATTAAGAGAAAAAATCAAATTAACATCTCATCATCTTATCTACTATGCACCTAATGGAGTTCAGTTAGCATTATAGATTTGTCTGATCAGTTTTTTAACAATACTGGTGAAAATGAATAAAATGCCCCAATAAAGAATTAAAAATTGAAACAGTTATATTAATATAATTTGATGTTTTTTGTCTACTGTAGAATGTGTTATGAATTATTTACTTTGTGTTGAATAGATTCATGGTATGCAACGTGATTGAAAGTAGTTATCAGGAAGCAGTGCATAATGTGGCTTACATTATAGTTAGTCTTCGTCTGCAAAGCTTATTTGGAATTTCAAGAGAACAGATATTATCTATGGAATTCAAACTATTGTCAAAATGCTTTACATTCTGAAGGAATACAACATGATTTGGAAGAAATAGCTTGTCGTCAAAACCACTAACTCGCTACATCTTTACTATGATATTTCGTCATAAGACATAAGAAATCAACGAATTAGAAAATCAATTGTAGCCGAAAAGTTACATAATGAAACAACTTAACAAGATGAAATCTAAGATATAATCTAAAACAATAGATAATACCTTGGAATGGCTAATGATATTAACTGTTCAATGGTAAAACAATTCTTACAGTAAAATATGTTTGCCACATGTTTTATCCTTGATTGATTCAATTGACAAGAAGTGCCAGTGGATTTAAGTTTTAGATGAGAAACATCATGTGCTACATGAGTTTTTCCAGTGGGAAACTCATTTATAGGCTCAAAAGTTGAATAATTTCCATAAGTCAGAGAAGATAAGAAGAAGATTTCAAAACGATTCAATCATTTAAAGTTTTGAAATCATTTTTGACTAGATGCATGTGAACTATTCTACACCTATAAATAATTTTAATCAATTAATTGTCATATAAATTAGTTCATTAGTATAGCTGAAATACAGTAATCATGAAAGGAACACAGTTTCACTGTTATCCCTATGCAACAAAGTTCATCCCAATCCATCTTCATCGGTTAGATGTACATTAATTTGAAAAAGATCAGTACTAGGTGACCATTATTTTAAACGCTTTAGTTTTTTGAATAATGTTTATGAGTCACGATATGTACGACAAACTCAATACAGTTCCTTGAGTTTTTTAGTTGTGGTTTGATTCTGTATTGTCGTAAGCTAACTACACTTTACTGCATAAACTTTAATTAATTATTGAATTACTCAAGATGGTTTATTCAGTAAACATAAGGAAAGAAAATAGTTCCCATTTGTCAAAAAATGAATAAAATGTATTCAATTATTTGGTATTATCAAATTAAATCCATCATTCTTTGCATTGATATTATATACTTTATAATCCATTAGAAGCATAAATTAACAGCAACACCTTTGAGAAATTCACAACCAAACATTAAAATCCAATGAAAACTGGACAATTAGTTCGCTTCTTAGGCTTCGTTAGTACTTAATATCGTATATAATTCCTGTTATCTAGTCAGAAATCTTGAATATATACTACAGTGTTTACAATTTACTCAACTTTTGCGCATGCACTTGATTAGAATTTATGCTGGATATTCTAATCAAAAATAGTTTTCTACAGCCGGAATATGACTCATGTTTTTATCATTTGCCAAGTGATCTCGTAGAATATGTTGTCTAAAGTTTCCTGTATAGGGAAGTTATTAATTTAGGACGATATTAATAGTCTGTTTATAACTCGATAAAAATTTAGAAGGTTCAGTTGTGTTGTCCAGAACAACTTTGTAATTATGGCAACCACAACAGAAAACATTTAATGTTAAAATTACAGCCAACACATATCGACTTATATTGTATGAATGTTTTTATCACCTTGAGTAGATTGCCTTGATTCCTAATGATAACACTGAAAACTCATTGTTTATTAATGAGTTCGTTTAACAATGGAAAACAAACATTGTTGTTTGCATACATTGATTTAAAATACGTAATCTGTATTAGAATATACTAAATTAAATGTCTTTTATAAACTTTACAGAGAGTAGAGGAACAATGCACACACCCTATTGATATCACTGTATACATTACCTGATTGATTCACCACACCGTGCCCAGCATTTAAGTGCAATAATAGCACTCTGAAGTTATAGAACATAGTCTATAACTACGATTACGACTTTTATATCTTTGTCATTGATTAAACGCTCTACTAACATAAAACACCGTATTAGGAATAAAGTTTGGCAAACATAATAATAAAAAATCTGGTTATGGCAAACTAATCACAGAAATAATATGAAAACACCATGTAAACTAAAATGCTCATATGAAATGTTGATGAGAAGACAAATTTGATCTGTACACCAATTAACAGATAATTCATGCTTCTAGATACTCATAAGACGTTTCAGCAGTATATACACCACATAGCCTGAAATGCAAAACACTCCTAATATTACTTCAGAGTTGATGGATTTCGATTAGGACTAGAATCCAGTACTTGCGTTTGTCTGACTAATGTTTCTGTATCCAACTATCAAAATTCATACCGTGACTTAAACTCAGTACATTTCACTTCAAATGTCTACTACGTTACGTCCTAAGCTTTGAGACCAAATACCAACTAAGTTAATCAAAGCTGATGATTTTTATATTATTATTCATAAAGAGCTTCAGTTGAATTTGGGACTGAAGTTTTATTAGTCATTGTGGGCACATATGTATTATAAGAGAATTACCTTGATACAGAGAAACAGGATAAAATGCGCATCTTAAGTTCCCTTTTGAGCTGCACTCTATCTTCGCTGAAAATCTGTCAAAAATAACCGTTTCGTGGAAGTTGGTTTATGGAACACTATATCAGCGAAAACAAATAAAAACTCAATCTTGAGTATCGTCTGTAACATAATTCAGACACTTTTCTAATACTAATATTAGAATTACATCTTATTCCTTTTTAATCATATGACTATAAATAGTTGATTGGCACTATGAATTAGCATAGTCATTATGAAATCCTGCACATAAATAGGCACTTTAATAAATTCCCTAGTTATTGATTTTAGCTATGTTTGTCATAAATAGCTCCACCGACAAACTTGTAGTGTTTTAGTATGTGATTGTTACGCATAGTGAATTCTAGTATTCATTAATTTCAATATTGATCTCTTGATTTTAGTTGTATAACTAAGAAGTTTCAGTTCTACCTTTGTTATCTACAGTTGCGATAGTGTTTCCTTAAATTTAGATTACAGTTAGACTGGGTATCTCAGATCCATCGCCACTCAACTTCAAGACATAATGTGGTATTTTTTTGGTAAAATTACTTAAATTACGGCAGAGCATGTTCGAATACGTTTTGGAAATGAAAAGAAAACATTATTTAAGAAGGCTCATATCGAGGCTGCAAATCTCATTTGGACATTGTATAGTAATTTTTTCTAGAAATATCTACTGCTATGAGAAAAAAATGCAAAATTGAATGTAATGCAGCCAAGATTGATCTAGTTTATTTCCATCATTTTTAAAGTTGAATACATTTATTTTACTTAGTACTTTTTCTCAACTTTCCGTTTGTCTATCTAGTGAGTGAAACATAAAAGAATGTAAGCTTCAATATGGTTTTTATCTAAATTCTTACGTTATCTCCGAATGTCTTTTGTAAATGTATCCAATAAAACAAAATCTAACATCATGAAGTAAAAGCCTAACTAATGTACATTACACTCATATATATAATCACTTGCCTCACCGGTAAATGAAGGAAAAAATAATAACCGAAATAACTGGATACTATACAGTTAATGACCATTCAGATAACTACAATTTTAAAGTTTTTTATGATCATTTCAAATTTATTTAGTAGTGGATTGACACTTTAAGAAATAACTTCAGAAAATATCATAATTATATTATCATAATGAATAGAAAACGAAATTACTAAGATTACATTTTTCAGAGTATAAACATTTATTGATGTCCAAATCAAAAATTATTACTGATAAGCATTATTAATATGAAACTATAGTTCAACTCATATAACAGTGTAAATGAGTTGAATTACTTCCAATATCTTCAATTTTATCAATTACTAACTAGTATATCCCAAAAGAAAAATGATATTGCCTAACATTTTACAATGTCTGTTTACTTATCTTTCACTGTATATCATCTAAGAGTAGGCAATATCAACACCTTTTTTGCATCTCGACAAAGCAGAAATTCAACATAATTTCAAGAATTTATTAGTTACTTTATTTGTTTAATATTTTTAATGTGTCACTAATTTTATCCAAATATATTTACTTAATCATGGTTTATGGATACGGTCATTCGCTATGCGTTTCATAATGTTCTAATTAGAACCTTAGATCATTTTAGCGTTCATCTATTAAGTGCTGGATATTAAAATATTATTATCGATTATTGCTTCACTTTAACACCTAGATTTTAGGGAAGTTGCAAAACATTCTAGTAAAGAAAGTTTCCCATATACTATATCAGTTACAAAAGTTATACATTCATATTTATAGTAATTTGAATAATGCAAGGACGACAACATTTGCAGAATACTTTGAATTCAATGTATTTCGTTGTATTCTCATCAGCTACATACATGCTATTGATTTTAGATAACTGATAAAAATACAACTAAATATATTGAATTTAAAGTATTCTGCAAATGTTGTCAATCTTTCATTATTCGAATTTTCTAAAGGAGCAAATTACGGTAATTTACTTGAGATATTGGTTTGTTGAAAAAAAGATAAAAGTTAATCTCATTATGAAACGTTTAGTGTACAAAAGAAAAGAGGTTGTGTAACAAATTATTGTTTAAGGCGTAGTAGTATAATAGAATTAACTTTGTGCTTTACAAGTGTGGAAAATGTGAGTAACGTAATAAATAAATATTGTGAAGTTGTTAAAATGGTGATAAGTAACTAGTGATATTAGAATACCCAAAACGTTAAGAGTTAAAACAAATTCCAAAGAAAATTTTGGCCTTATTACCATTGTGAAATATGTGCCCGTACGTGTCAATTTTTGTACACACAGATCCAGCTTAAAACTATAAATAACTATCACCCCTCCCAACATACACTTGAAGTGCATAATTTATTCATTTACATTCTCTCTGGCCATCTACGAATGTACAACTACTGTAAATGAATTTGTTGAAAAGTTTCTTTGCTGAAATGTTCTACATTTTTCTTAATTAACAGAATGAGTTTTACGTAAATTTTATTAAGTTTCTATGAATATAAGAAACAGACGAAAATTGATTCAGATGCCTGAAATGAAATTTCCAATAAGAATTACGGTTTATCCACCATTTATCCAATAAACAATCAAAAAAAAGCGACTAAACGAATATCTGAAGACGTTAAATTTAACGTGTTCATTAAAAATTCAAAACATTTCATATAACCTCGGCTTCCTATTGAATGCTAATACTACTCTAATAATATCATTTTAAATAATTCACTTAAGAATCTGCTGAAATACTTGCATTTGTTTATAAATTTTTAAATCATTCTGTTTTTCATTATTGTTTTTTTTTTCAAAATAACAATCAATTTGTTGTTTAAATCAAAGTGAATTTTGAATTAATGCGTCGAATTTAATTAAGTTGCACTAAAATAATTCACTAAATATATAATTAAGTAAGATGACAAGTAATTTTGTTGAAAAACAAATTTCAATCATTTATAACCAATTTCATGCAGTCATACATTGATCGTATGCACTTTGAAATCATAATTACTATACAATGTATTATAATTAAATAAAGTTGTAAATTTTAAATATGATACACTTTCATTTAAACAAAGTAATGCAGAGCTAACTGATTGTGAATCGTCATGTTTATATCGAAAGTATAAATATGTAGTAAAAGAATAATTTAAGAAATTATTAATCGTATTATTTCCTCTCTTTGATGATGATGAATTAGTTTAATATGAGCTTGGAAATTAAATTTTTGCATGTTTATAAATGATTAATTCAATCTAATAAAGTATAAAATAACACTAATTAAAGTGTTTTTCCAATCGTATTTGTAATTTGTGTTTGGAGGATAAAACTGAAGAAGTACTACCGATGGTTGTTACGTTTTAAAAACGGATATCTGCGAAAATTCTTAAAGAATGACGTGTGGGATGACTTGAACTAAACTAATCCAATATACTACTGTTGAGAAAAGTATATATGTTTAAAGAATAGTAAGAGAAATTTAAGTTAACATTTTTGATCATATTTCATAAAATCTGCGATTCGAAAACAAACACGCTTACAGGGAAACAATTACTTGGCACTTGTTTGATAG
The DNA here is from genome assembly GCA_034768735.1 of Schistosoma mekongi. Classification (NCBI taxonomy): domain Eukaryota; kingdom Metazoa; phylum Platyhelminthes; class Trematoda; order Strigeidida; family Schistosomatidae; genus Schistosoma; species Schistosoma mekongi. The sequence goes on from CM068309.1 coordinate 29,207,534, forward strand.
TGATCATGTAGCTGTTATTTCAAAAATCCTTTAAGACTAAACAACTGACCACGGATATTCATTGTAACGGAGCGTTTTAGCTTGCCAATGTTTTTAAGTATCACATAACTTGTAGCATTGTATCTGCTCTCAAAAATTCTATAATCGTGATCCTCACTATTTACTTCTCTTGGAAAATTTATATATTTAGACTATAAATATGCAACTGTCAAAACCATTTTAAATCGTTCATAATTATTACCTATCACTGTTCTACATTTATGACGTCTTCCAAAAACTCTTCTAGATACTCGTATAATGTGATTTTTACAACCGCTCTAGTAAATATAATAATTATTTCAAGATTGCTAGACAGTTGAAGAGAATCTGCAAGTTAAATGAATATACTTTATTCTCTTATTAATGTTATCCTCTATTTAACAAATCTAATAAATAAGAAGTTGTGTAAGATTATTTAAAGTACCTTATGTGTGAAAAAAAATAATAAACAGAGAAGGTGAGAAATTTCTATGTTAATAAGAAAGTATTTATAAGATAAGACTAGTACAGTTTTGTATTATTGTCTCACCTCTACTTCAAAAGTATCCTTCAGATTTTAATACATCTAATAACCCATCAAAAACATACATAGATCGAGTTGTATATTATAAATAGCACTAAGATTTTAAATTCAAACGTCTCAGTGTAAATCTGCTTCTCTTCTGTAATGTTTCACATGCATCTGAATAAACGTCATTATTGAATAAATATCTGAGAGCCGTACATATTTATATCTGCTCATGCATATGTTTTGATCATCGGTGACTATTATTCGATCTATTCTTAAATAATGCTAACTGTTACAATTCACTTTGAATAGGCTAAAAAAAATGCAACTTTTATTGACTTGAATCACTAAATGGTTTTTATAAAAATGAAAAATTATTTATCAAGTCTTTAGCATTATTTAATGATATTCCTGATGTTTGTTGATAGTTCATACGTTTTCACGTCATTATTCCAATAACTTTTATGCATTCTCTAATTAGTTGGTGACTGTTATGATAATTTAGCCCTAAAATCGTAAACATTATCAGCGTAAAAGTTAAACGTATTTTAAACAATGAAAACTGAATTGCGTCATAAACACAAATTAAAACCATATTTCCATTTAGACTGTATCTGCGACTGAGTAATTTATATTTTGATGCAAAATCAGAAGAAAAACAATTAAATAAGCAATAATAAAAGTTTTACTTTGATCGTCATGAAGTAAAGAATGGTAGGTTGTAAAAATCAACTACGACTAGTTTTAAACAAGATGTAGGTTTTGATTTGACGAAATAGTGAAATTTAACAACAACGTCAACACTTTCTAGTATCCAAGCGTTTATATGTAGTATGGTATCAATAAGATAAAGCAATCACCTGCCTTTTATTCATCGTTAATTACTATTAAAGCCTCATGAAAAAACTAATTAACTATAGTTTATTTGTAATATCATAAAGTTATAATTGCTCGTTTTTCAATGACAAGTAACAGCGATCTTGATGGGGGGAGGCTAAATCCACAGAAATTACTTGGCAAACTTATTAATTTTTATATATTACTAATGCAGATTTAAATTTTTCACTTTTACTCCAAAAGCGCCCATTGTTGCCTTCAGTTAGCGTTTCCCACCGCGAAGGACCTTAAACTTCATTGGTTCGTCTTCTCTTTTAATACGTTAATATTTTTGGCGCTTCAAGGACATTTTTCGATTGCAAACATATATATACACATATACGCGTAAGTTGATTATTATTAATCTTCCAGACTCCTTGTGGAGTTCCTCCTTTCCAGCTCACACTGGACTTCTTGCCTTAGTTAGCTGGGTTGAGACATAAGGAATAACTTTGTTCAGCGTTATTATATCACTTCTCATTGTTTTAGTTTGCTCAAATCAAGGTAATATCTCGATATCAGAAATCTGTCAGATTCTAAATAACAATCTAATTACTTGTGGATTTTTTCACAAATCAAAACGAATATCGAGTTACTGTCTTCAAAATAGTGATTATCAAAAACACTGAATCACGTCACATCCTAAGAAAGTCCATTAACAAGACAGTAAGCATTTAAATTTGTAAACAATGCAGTTAAATCCAGGTGATTATATGCTAGCAGTAGTAAGCGTTTAGTTTAACCAACGTTTCCAACTAATTACCTATGATCCGTAGAAGTGTCTACAATTCTGGAAAAATTGACACTACTTATAGAATTGAAGTTAGTTTCATCTATTGTTACAGTCAGAAAAGGTACAAATGAGCTATTCATGACCCTCGTTATCCATCTATAACATACGAAAACAACGAATAACTAGTCACTTTCTACGTAAAATTGCATAGGTTTATAAATCAATTACGATAGGGTGTCTTATCCCATTCATTAAAGCCACTTTTAAACGTACCTATTTGCCACTAAGCTTTTATTTCATTATTTCACAACTAGATCAATAAGAGCCAGTTTTTAACTGGTTTTAATTTATATCTTATGACATCATAACATAAAGAAGAAGAAAATGCATTTATTGTTATTCTTTTACTGTCTAGAATTGGAAATTTGACGTCGGATCATGATAACAATGAACCTTTTTCTTATTATTTTACAATCATTTGAAACCATTTCCATACGATTCCAATTAGTAAATGATCATTAGGAAGTAAATATACTATGCAAGCAAAAAAATGTAATAAAGTACCTTCTACTTTCATATTAATATACATAGTTCCATAGTTGCGATTAAATCAGATACTATTTTTGTTCAACTGCTAATTCCTACAACAGGTAATTCGTACTGAATTATATTTTAATAGCAATCCGCAATGTAATTTCATCTTTACCTTTAATTTAACCATTTTTATCCTTTTTCTAATATAATTAGTAATTATTCAGTTTACTATCAAATGTTAATTGCGATCGCTACATTGTTGAATAGACATATACTAAGCATTTAGTGGTGTTGAACAAACTCTGTCAATGCAACGTGACCATTAGATTGAGGGATTAAATATATTCATGAATTTTGTATGATACATTGTAACCATAGTGAATAAATACAGTTTGAAATCAATTCTTACATATTATTACATTTCCCGTCACCATCCCCCCTCCCTCTCCGTTTATTTGTCAATATTTTCATCAAATTATTAATTTACAATACAACAGGGTTTACAAAGCAATCAATTCCTTTTATATTGTTATCTCATTTTTGATAGAAAATTAAGTTTATAACTGAAAATATTAAAATATATCTTTATAACAGCACTATTTGTTATTCAGAGAGTGACTAGTGTTAACGAAGTAAGTGTAGTCTAAATCAAAGGGACTCATAAGGATTTATACCCTGATTATTTGAGGTATTTGTGGTAACTGCTATTATAACAAAATTACTGTCTCTCCTGAATAACAGTGCTTGTTGATGTAGAGGTTTGTTATAAGAAAATCTGGAAAATTGCATTTGTTCATGAAATTATGTTTTGTCGATTCTAACTAAATTGACATGGGCATGCTTCCCTGCAAGAATTGTCATGATAATCATAAATATGTTTTATTACCTGTTTATACTCAGCCACATTCGTACAGTTTCTATTTCTATTTCTTTATGTTATCTACGTTTATTGCTGTTATCTGCATACCATGATTAAATCTCATTAACGGATTATGAAGTAGACTATTTATATTATTATACTGACTCCTATTCTGTTTGTTTATGTCGTCGTAACATGGATGAATACATACTTATTCTATCCACTAGGATATCTCTAACTTACTGTATTTCTTTAAGCAGCAGTTAGCCACATTAGATAGATATATATCGACATGTCTCTAAGTTAGGTATACATAGTTTACTACAGGTCACAAGTGTTAAGCTATAACCGTCTTCATAAACATCTTGACTCTTACACTAAAACAAATCAAGATATATAAATTGTATTACATTAACAAATGAGTTAGATCATTGATGTCGGTGGCAAGAGATAACACTATGTTAATCATAATAAACGAAACAATTCATTAAGACTGGAATATAAAAATAATTTCATTGTGTATTTATTAGAAAAACAAAGATAAACAACTAATAATACAGTAATCTGATAAGTTTTCCTAATCAACTACACATTTAAATATGTCCTTATGTAATTTCTTTAATGTTTTCAACATTCAAATAAACAATCTCATTTAAGAAAACGAATTTACTTATTATTCATTAAATAAACTAATATATTTATAAACGAACTGCTGAAGAGTTTTACACTAGAACGAAACAGCTATTTATTGGTCCTTGGTTTTCACTGGTGCCCTGCCAACATCAATCTGTGACATATTCAATCAACTAGCTAACTTATAAATCAATAAATATTAAAAAAAAGATTTATTTTGTTAAAGTAACAAATGATGTTTGTTTATATTCTTCAAGTAATTAATATCTATGATTTATCATGTTTATTAATGAAAATTATTCTTTATTCTCTTTTTTTATCTGTTTCTATGTTAAATCTTTTATTTTACACATGTGTGTTAATTTCTATGCTAATGATTATTTATCATTTTGATTCTAATAGTTACTTTATCATGAAAATATTCGGATTAGTTTATTGTTTTACATTGTTTTTCTTTTTTGAAAAAAAAGAAAACTAAACTAAAAAGGAAAACAATTTTAATGAATATTTATCTTGATTCAGTGATACATGACAACTAGTTACGTGATTTATGTATTTTGTTTTATTCTATCAGATTGTATAGAAGTAAGTAGTGAGAATATTAATTCTATACATGTATTTGATGATATGATACTTATGTGGATTTATGTTGTTTGTATACATCTAAATCATTTGTTATTACAATAAAGTAACAATCATTATGTTGACTGATAATAAATATACTGAAGTCAATGAAGTTAACTTAGTATTCAAAATGCAGTATTTAACTGAAGAAAAAATTTGAGAAAATCGATGCTTTGTTAAAATGTTGTAACTTTCATTGATTCTCTAGATTACTAGTATTTTCCTATCATGTTCTTATGGGTATGTATTTATATTCAGTTTACTAAGAAGTCTGAACTCTTTATTTTGTCACATTTAAGTTAACGCTTTATAAGTATCTATAGTCACTCTACTACAGAGGTGAACGACTGTGCACAGCTGATAAACTTGACTATGAAATCGCAATCATAAAAGAATGTCTTTAATAAAATGAATACCCTGGAACATTTATTGAAATGTATAGTAATAGATGTAATCAAAAATTCGAAGCTGATAAACCCGAAGAGAAAAGGGTATTTATTCAACTAGTATTTAAAGGAGATCAAGTAGCCAAACAATTCAATCAACGACAATCAAATAAACATTCCCTGATACTAAACTGCTGACGCTCTGCAAAACACAGATGTTTAAAAAGTCAAACAGAAGTTGATAAATATCCGACTCATGTCACCACCAGTTGTATTTACCAGTTCACATGTACTTGCAAAAGCAAGCAGATTGGAAAGACAGAAAGATGGGCCAATTTACGATTGATTGAACATATCCCGAAGAACCTGTGCTTGAAAGAAGCAACCGTTTTTAGAAGTTCAATTATACGTCATTTGGTAGACAGGGGACATGAGGTCAATTCAACAAATGCTTTTAAAATCATCAATAAACAACATAAAACGATTCTACTTAGATTTGCTGAGGCCATTACAATCAGAAGATTGAAACCAGACTTTTGTGTTCAAAAGGAATCAGTATTTAATCTTCAGTTGCCCTGGTAGCAATAGATCGATGTTATCAGATAAACAATTCAGTTGATAAAATCATTATATGTATTATTAATTTAAATTAACTAAAATCACTAGCATGTATGTTGCTGATGAGGATGCAACGAAATACATTAAACTCAAAGTATTCTGCAAATGTTGTCGTTCTTGCATTATTCATATTTATAGATTGAACTAAGTTCTCTTCACTGGATACCTTTAATACAAAGTTATCAGCAATTTTAAACAGAATCATTAACAACTGCGATATGTGCAGATCACGTTTTTAAAACTATTATTAATTACTGAGACAGCTAAAGAGTTCTTGGTGGCTGTTTCCTCAACATTGCACATCTGCTGTATTTAAAACCACAAACTCTATTGGATACCAACTTAATGGTCTATGGATTAAGAAATCGCTGTAACTTCTAAAGACCTTAGATTTTAATTTTAGGGTGACTTGCATTATTTGGGAGGTTACTGTTTCCTATGTCTCGATAAACGTCTAACTAAGATCAGACGGTAATGATGAATTTTAAATTCAACAATCTGCATAAAATCCATTAATATTACTAACTGATTATCACTACTTATTCTTAAAGAAGGTGTTCATATACTTGTCTATCACAATTAAAACAATCAGTACTAAGAACCCGATACTCCAAACTAATAATAACCATCACATATTTAAGAAGTTCTCATCACTTTACCTATAAACATTAAATAGAAGGTAGACAAAATAAATCACAATTTTCATGTTTGTTTAAAAGAAACTTACGTTCATCATGAAAGTACAGTTTATTTCTCCATAATATTTTGTTTCCATTAATAGACTCCATATTTAAACATGTTTTTGTACTATTATGTATGTCATTTTTTATTTCGTATGAATTACTTGAGAAATGTGATTTTACCATAATTTGGTTCATTCTATCATTATTCTCTTTAACATTTGAATCAATATACTGATCATTCATTAAATAGATTGTTCTACTATCTTTATTTTTCTCTTTCTCAATAATACTTTTCAATGGTTTTTTAATTAACAACTCGTCGATTTTACTACTATTCCAATCAAAAATATACTTTCCATCAGATATTGTATAAACATCGATTGATATAAAAATTCCAGTACAAATAAATAACAACAGGATTGTTGAATTACGCCATATTATCCAATTTCTATAATAATTTTCCTGTTGTATAAAATTGATTTCAGATAAAGTTGATAAGTTTGTAAAATCCATTGTATTGCTTACTGTTTCTTTTCTACTTTTATTAAAGTTAATATTTATTTCATTTTTAAATTATTACATTATATTGTCTAGGTACATTGTCAATAGTAATGTAATACTTCACTATAAGTGTACACTATGCTAAATGGTATTTTATTCTTTTAAATATGCTTACCAACATTCCATTTATTCATTATTGATAGACTAATTAACATTATTTTAAATGATGTTTATTTTCAGTGATCTCCTAGTTATTGGAAGTCGCATTTTTTTCAACCTAAATGATTAAGAGGTCAATTAAGATGAATATGAATGTGCTTTTAATTCTATGGGATATTTTTTTAATATAAATGATTAATTAAATGAAGTCAGTATATTTAGGAAAATAGTAAATTGACCTTTATAAGATAATGAAAATGGTTAGAATCTATCAAGTTAACTATAAAAGTTATCCAGTTATAAAACAATTGACTCATAATAATTACTATGGGGCCTAAATTTTATCCAATAATTATTGTCTTATTGTGCATGTCTATTGGTTAATGAAAATTGACCAATCATAAATAAGAGAGATGAAATGAAAAATCACCATAGGTAATATTGTTAAAAATACATTGTTAGGTACATGGTTATGGTTGAAACATCTATAATTAGATATTACTTATACGCTAGTGATATATGTGATAGACGACTTTAGATACACACGTGAATGAACTGTAAGAATTTGACATACTTCCGATATTCACATCACAAGATATAAAGATTAAATTACATAATTATTTACATTAACTATTAGCCATCATTTGTAATGACCAATGTAGAGAAAAGGCTTTCCATAATACAGAAATAATCCGCACAACTCTCTTTAGGAATATAAGTTTCGATAATGTTGTGCTTTTTTTTAACTACATCATTTAATTTTAGTGCTGTTATTTTTGTTCTAAATAGCACGATTAATGTCTACTCAGTGTAAGAATGACCTTCTAGTCACTTTATAAATGTAAAATCAGTCCATTCTAAAGGACTTGTTCATGAATGTTTGTCCTTGTGGTTTTTATTGTCATTGTATATTCACCCTTTCAGGTTAGTTGTCCTTCACGAGAGACTTTTGATCAAATGATTAATTTAACTCTTCTGTATGGGTTAATAGATTACGTTCTTATCGATATGTCTATTTGTAACAGCTCGATAATTGTGTAAATTCTCTGACAAGCCAATCTTATTCCTGATTCACATTGTCAACGTTCTTTAAATCAAATTTATCAGCTTCGTTGCTCAAGTTCATTGATACATGTAAGAAAACTTTATTCCGTCTCACTACTAATTAATGTTAATCTATCCACAGGTGTAGTTAGCTTTCACCTTGTCAAAAGCAACGTTTCTCGTAGTAACTGTAATTCATTATATTTCATATACCGTTTACATTGAGATTCTACAGTTTACTTTTGGTTAACCCTGAGCAGAAATATTCAAAGCTAGAATAAACTTATGAGTAAGCGATAAACAAACTAGCTCAAACCAATACATTAAACCTTAAAACTTTGAAAACACTATGGCTAAAGATTTAAATAGACAGCAGTTTTTTAGCAGGTTCAATGAGTTCTGAGATACTATGTAGACTGAAAAAATATCATATAAATAAGGACGTATGTGGAAACGTATTTTGTTATCGTATACAGAAGTGCAAATAATATGACAATCTTACCGTTTCTATTATATTCATGAAAGTAAATATTTTAGAAACGTTGTGTCCTTGTTTTCCGCCTTTAGTTTTTAATTTTATGTATAACCGAATCAAATATGTAGAAATAAACATTAAAGCTCATAATTTATGAGCGGGAAAATTATCTCTGGATAAATATTAGTAACAGAAAACTGGTGACTGTATATAATCTGAGAAAACAGAACTCTAATGAAACATAATTCTCGGTTTCCAAGTGTAAAATTAAGAAAATACAAACATAGCACTTTTAAACAGGGATTTGTTAAGAGTGTATATTATGAGAAAAGCTTTTATCACAGAATGGTATCTCTTATAAAGTTCTTTACATAACAAAATGTGATGAACAGTTGTGCCTTCATAATTTGGCTGTCTTAAATATTTTATTCTAGACCTCCCTAGAGATGAAGCCTATAGATGTTCAAGTGTAACGACGAGTATAAAGTCAGTGGATTCTCTTAGGCTTTTTTAGCTTAGATGTTCGAGGACAAAATCACTTGATTAAACCTCACGGTCAACTGTTTCTAATCCAGCCAATTTGCAGTCCACAAACCCCCTATATCAAATGCCGTTGTTACTGATTACTATGACTTTATCAATCGTAGATTCATAAATGAACTTCATGAATTCTCAAACAAGAAGCCCTCTAGTGAGTATAAGGTTACAAGCTAGTTATATAGTCTTCCTATATGAATAACCCTAAAGGTAATTTTGAGGTTATTTACTTAAAATATCATAATGCATTATTTGATGATGTCCATATGAAATCTCAGTGAATGCTACTCATTATCTTTAGTAATGTAAACTTACACATTAATTTTTTGGTTTAGTACGTTTAATTAGCATGTTTTATACTGTTATTAATTGTTATAGCCAGATATTTGACATAAGAGTCAATGATCGAAGTATTTTAAATGAAAACACATTTTATTACTAAAATGGTTCTTATAATGTTGATGTATCCCATCAGTATCAATTGACTACTTACATCGCATTTAATCTTACTACGAATATCTGACTATACATTCGTTTAAAGTCATTATATGTTAAACAAAACTCTCAGGTTATATGATATTCAGTTTGTTAATATATCATTATCACTATTTTGTTTACGGAAGCAATAAATTTACAAGAAAGGGAAACTTATTTAAGTTAAATAAATGTTTGAGTGGTTTCTGTTATTCATGGAGTTATTCAATAGACTCAGTAGTATTAAATGTAATTGATGACGTGTTTTCATGCAAACACTATGATTTACAATGTGCTTTTAACAAAATTTATAATTTGACGTTGAATTCTACTCATATTGTAGAATTATTCTTCAGTAGCTTGAAAATTAAGTAGTATCAGTGTCTCTAAGGTTTTACTAGTGATTTAAATTAAATCATATCATTCAAGCTAGTCATATTGAATGCTCACGTCATAATGATTAATCAGTGTAAATACTTCAGTTTTACAGTAGATTAGCCAATAATGCTAAATAATAACTGTTGCATACCATAAAACTTGGAGATGTAAATCCTAATGTTTCTGAGAATCACTTTCTTTAAGATGGTTTGTGCATCTTGCTTATGAATGCCACGTAATACAACACCAAGATCCAAAGTAACTTTTCGACTCACATGTACTGTATTGTCTGTCATTAATTCCAGCAACAATAGGAATAATAGTTCCAATAGTATTAGATCAGTCCCATCTAAGTGATAAATTAAAGTAAAAATGCATAGTTTTTCTTATCTTCTCTTATGTTTAAAGCTAAAAATGTGGAAAAAAATATATGCAATCTCAGAGATATTATTTCCTAAAACTGTGTAACATTCACATTCATTTTGGTACCACACTCAGTTTTCTAAATAAATTAGAAGTTAAATAGACTGAAATGTTATATGTGGTTTCGTTATGTATTTTTTTAAATAAGCGTACAATGATCCCATTTTTAATAACTTCATTCATCATAAAAGGTTTTATGTACCGATGGAACTTGTAGCCAACATACATTTGGTATCTTATTACTATGCATCATTCACGATTTAACGGAAAAAATATATTTTACGACACTTTTAGATAAAGTTGATGTTTGTAACTTGCTCGTTGAACAGTGCTTTGAAGAACTATCAGACAGCATAGTCGGTGAATTAAAAAGACGTGAGGGAAAGACATTACACCTTACCTAATTTAGAAATTTATCTTAACGTGTTGTCTGTAACAGTAAATGTTATATTTACATCTATTTTGTGATTATTGATAGGTCTGTATTATCTTAAGTTTCTCAGGTCCACTACACAAACAGGCTTCTTTATGCATTTGTTGTCAATTCTATCTTAACTCATGAATATTAGCCTTATACGCTTCTGTATACTTCTGTCTCTTTTTCTCTCTGTCAGTGCATGTACACCTATTGTTATAGAATAAACTACTCATCAGCACTAGTGGTTTTTATTTATTATCAGTTGTCAATATTGTGAATTACTAATCGTCCGTAATTGAATTCCAGCTCAACAGATCCATCCTATATTGTATCTGTTGTTACCACCGAATTACTGATTTGCTTCAGATTGCTTAAGAATACTATCTGGCTAATAAATGTCGTGTAATTATGACACGTTGCGTTGTACAGCCAGTGAACTTTAAGCACATTTTATATAACTGCTTGAACTGTAATCATATTCGGTATACTGTATTAATGACGCAGTGAACCTACTTTCTTTAATCGTTATAGATATTGTATCAAAAAACTGCGTTGGTTCCTAGTTTATTTTAGTATGTGAAGCCTAAACAAGTTTAATAGTGAAGGTTTCATATATATCAGTTCCAGTTTGTTGATGAGATAAACATAATTAACTGGACTGAAGGCCATAATTCTTGCAATCTTGACCATGAAACCCCTGGGTTAATATAGAAACCCCTTATCCATCTTGATATCAAAGCTTTGATGACTGTGAACTATGTTTGTCTAACCGTAGCCTGAATAATGAATATTGGTAGAGAGTCCGGTTAAGGAAATACAATGAAATGTTGGAAAAGTTCAAATTATGACAAATAAGTTTATTTCTTAAATTTAGGAGGTTCAAAATGACGAGTGATGACTTTAACGTTAATCTGTAAGTCTTGTAATGAGAAGGGTTAATCATACATTTATTTGATTGAATATGTCACAGATTAATGTTAGCAAGGCACCACTGAATATCCGAGAGTACTGGACAGCTGTTTCGTCCTAGTGTGGTACTCCTCAGCAGTGGGCACTCCAGATGTTTAATAAGACCCCACCAACATTAATCTGTAGCATATCCAATCAAACAAAAATACAAATCTCCACAAAAAGAACCATCTAAATTAAATTAATCATATTCTTCACACAAAAAATTTAAGTTTTCGTTATTTCATGTTTTTTATGCTACTTATTATCAAACAGTAGTTTACGCTTGCTAGCATAGTTTTCTCTTGCTTTGATAATAATAATAATTATTATAATTATAATTATAATTATAATTATAATGGATAAAAATATTCTTTTAATATCCAATATTTCTTGACAACCTAGTTAAACCGATTAATTTGTTCCCTCTCGTGTTTTGATGTCCAGATGAGTTTCCGGGTTTTTGATAGTATCTAGTGTGGGAGCTTCAGCTACCCTACTGGAAAATACTCACCCATATGTGATGGCACTTGACAGTGGGTGAGTGTACCCCAGAACAGTAAGTTTGTAAGAACTAACACCTAAAACGTTGGTGAACATTCTGTTAGGTGGTCGTAAAGCGAGGGTTTAAGATTTAAAATGTTAGTGCATGAGGATATAGAAATATTTTGTTGAACATGGTTGGTAATGAAATAGTAAAATTATAATGATCATTCTTCTGCAACCACCTCGTAGAGCGTAGGTCACCAACCAGAATTTTTCAGTCATCTCTGTCTTGAGCTTTCCCTTCTAGCTATTCCTAAGCGCTGTTCATTCTCTTCATGTATGTCTCCGATTCCCAAATCAATGTATTCTTGGGTCTTCCTCCTTCTATCTCGCCTTTAGAATCCAAATTTAATACCTGCTCTGTGACACCGTTTGATGATTTCCTTAATATCTGCTCCATCAGCCTCCAGCGTCTTTTCCTAATTTCTTCCTCGGTTGGATATTGGTTGGTTTGTTCTCTGCCACAACAGGTTGTAGTTGATAGTACCTGGCCAACCGATCTAAAGTATCTTGTGCAGACAGTTGTCCATAAATACTTGCATCTCTTGAAGAATGCTTTTTATAGTTCTCCATTCAAGCTTCACATTTATACAGCAGAACTGTCTTCACATTTGTATTGAAAATGTTGACTTTAATGTTAACTGATGGTTGGTTTGAGTTCCAGATATTTTTCAGTTGTAGAAATGCTGCCCTTGTCTTGCTAATCTGCGCCTTCACATCTGCATCAGACCCACCTTGTTTATCGATGATTCTGTTCAAATATGTATAGGTTTCTACATTTTCTAGAATTTCTCCGTCATGTGTAATTGAGTAAATGTTCGTTGTTTTGTATCAAAGGATCTTGCTTTTCCCTTTATGTATGTTTAAGCCTACTGTTGCCAAGGCTGCTGCTACATTGTCCGTCTCCATCTGCTTTTAATGCTGTATGTGGGATAGAGAGCTAAGTCATCTGCAGATTTCAAGTCATCTAGTTTCATCGATGTTGTCCATTGTATTCTGAGATTGCCTTGAGATGTTGTAGTTTTCATAATCCAGGCAACTAACAGACGAAGAAGGAAGGACAAGAGATAGTAGCTTTATTTGATACCGGTCTTCACTTCAAGTGAATCTGTGAACTGCCCTCTATACAAGATTTTATAGTGCAGTCCGTTCTAAGAATTTTGTATGATAATGACTATTTCGGCTACACCATAGTGTTGGAGAAATCTCCGTATCCTTTTGTCCAAGGTATCAAATGCTTACTTATAGTCGCAAGATTTGATGTAAAGGTATGTGTTCCATTCACTTGATTGTTCAACAATCATTAGTAGTGTTGCGATTTGGTCGGCGTACGATTGATCCTTACGAAATCTAGCCTAATAAAAGTGAAAATTTGCGACTAATGGAACTTTCATCATGTTCATTAACACTATGTTGAAGACTTTTCCTGGTATTGAAAGTGGTTTGAAGCATCTTTAGTCTCTACACTTGTTATGATCTCTTTTCTTTGGTTTCTTGATGAGGTATATTTTTTGGTATGTCGGTACTTGTTCTTATTCCAAATGTTTCTGAATAAAATGTGGAGCATGTTATCAGTTACTCCTATATCTTATTCCAGTGCATCGGCTGGTACCTTGTTTGGTCTTGCTGCTTTCCCGCTCTTGATTTGTCAGATATCCGTGGTAATTCCTTTGATCGTTTGTGGAATAATATTCGTCCAAAGCTCTTCAAGTGATGTTTTGATGAATGGTAAGTTCGATGGGGCTGGTCTATTCAAGAATTTTTCAAAATGCACTACACACCTGTTTCGATGTTCCTAGGTTTTGGTGGTTGGTTTGCTTTCCTTGTTCTAGAGATGCGCAGAATAAATAACTTAGACGTTGGTAGGAAATATATGCATGAATGCTTAATTTACTAAATTATGAAGAAAGTTCACTAACTAATAAATTGAAATTGCTATTATGACAATCTATTAAACACGTACAGTCATCTGTTAGGAATTTTAATTGAACTGTTTTAATTATAGTCTGTTATTCGCTCGATTTCTACCACAATCGGCGTTATGAATATGTCGGCTGTAGCGTTCGTTCAACAACACTTCTATTAATTTGTTTATTCTACACATGTTATTATGTTTATTAAAAATTTGCCGTAAATGAATACGTTACCAACCTACTTTATGCTGCCAATTGGGTAACTTATTCTTCATGTCGTCAACTTGAATCGACTAGAACAAATTAAATGTATCTTTCCTTAATTCTACACATATCTTCATGGAACTAGTGTTTTTAATGAATAATGGAAAAAGCCTATGATATCAGAGGGAAGGAAATAAAGACAACTCAGCTTAGAAAATTTTCTTATCGACTGTATTATTTACTGTAGCTGTACAATCGCATATAAGTCATTTCTACAAGATATTGATCTACTGAAGAGTAATAGGGGATTGCATAATAAGTTGGCCGAAAATTTCTAGTATCGAAATAATCACATGAATGCTTCGTAACAGTTAAAATAATGAAGAACTGTTCTAAATTGAGATTAATTTACATACTGAAAGAATAAGCAATAATTGTCCACTTGACAAAGATGAAAAATAGACATGTGCCGACGAAAGTACTCACATTGAACAAACAGAAGGGGTTTATCAAATTGAATACAAAGTATGAGATATTATATAATTCATCAAAACAGATCAAAAACAGTAATAAATAAATGAATAAGTAGTAGTGTCACAGTAAATTTAAGGATTGCAAATGCTGTTTTCTTACGCAAATATTCGACTTAAACTGCCGGATTGCTAAGTAGGCGATTTAACTTCCTTTGGTATCCTCCTCTATCTCAATCGTTTAGTAATATACATGATGATGTATAACTATTCAGTTTAATGGAAGTATGTCTATAATTATTATTATCCTGCAGTTGGTTACCAACTTAGTCGTGTTTAGGTAAAAAATATTCTTTCACACCATCCTTACTAATATTTAAATTAAACACGTTTTATTGCGTCTTCTCATTAAATTGCTGTTACCAAACGATTATCTGCTTATTCACATTTTACATGAGATGCATATTTGTCACTGTTCACCTTGAAACAGTTTTTATATCAAAACGCATAAGCTATTCGCATACTATAAATGGTTTAGATGTTTTCCCAGTTGTTTAATACATTTTCCCAGTGTTTGAGTGATTTTGCCCAATGTCGGACTTTTGGCCCAGCCTTTACATGCATTAACTCCAACGTTACTCATGTCATGGTTTACTGTCTGTGATATTGTGTTCATTTAGTTACTTATATACCCAGAGAGCATATAAATTCTCGTATATCCTATATGCACTAGGTATATCACACATATAACGAGAAGTTAGTAACGACGATTTATATAAGGATATATTTTCAACTGATTTGAATGCACAAGCGATCGTAAACCAAACAAGCCCCCAAATGTTTTAATGATCAATCACACGTTAAACAAACATACTAACATAGATATAATCATTGCTGTTCTCAGGAATAATTACAGGCTCTGTCTCAGTCTACCCCCGCAACCCAGAACATAGACATTTTGTTTAAAATAACTGTTATTTTTAGATATTAGCAGGAACAATTAATAATGATGGCAACACGATAATAATAGGATGTGACAGCTAACTCTTAATGAATAGGATAATCTCAGCCTACTGTTATATGGCGACTCAAAAATAGTAGCTTACTTCTAGAGCTGTTTTTTAGGGACTAATCCATTTATTTTAAATACGTGTAAATCGATTATAATAGATTATAATCAGATAGAAATTATATGTAATAAATATATGAGTGAAATCAAAAATAACCCAATTGCTATGTAAACAAAAACTAAATAAATACTTGTTGCGCACTATAAAACAATGAATTGTGAGAGAGTGCGTATAAAATAAGCAGTACAATATAACCAAAACGGGAATAATGATAAAGAATATATGAAGTATATAGTCATTATGGCACAGAATAATGGTAACAGTCCGAATCATTTTGTCATGAAAGTGCGAAATAATTCAAGGCAAAACAAAAGTTTTAACCAATCCTAGTAGTTGGAGTATGTTTCTGCCCAAACGTGTTGCTAGGGTCATTATTGTCCCAGCTGTCAATGTGGTGTCTACAGCTTGCCCCCTGGTAATCGTCTCCTTACCTTTGATAAATGGAGGTCTTACCCTGTCAATGTCCGCAGTGCCAATTATTCTCACTTACTTTGACTGTTTTATCACCATTGCTTAAGAGTTTGGAAGAATAATCATATGAATGCTGCAGTTGTTTACTCACACTATCAACTGTGAACAAAACTTAGGTACACGCAGTGAGGCACAGTGGAATATGTGTAGGGTATTTTATATAATTAGAAACATTTTACTGTACTTTCAGCATATGTCTTTTCAACTGATGTTAGTTGCATCAACTGAAGTCTCCTGTGCAGAGCTGAAATTTTCGTCAGATAATCTTAAATAAATTCCACAAACTAAATTCGCCTATCAGTAACCTAAATGTTACTCAACATATGATAAATAAAAAATCTCCACAGTACATTGAAGCTGGAAGAATGGGAGAAAATAATTGTCATGCAGGTAATATTCATTCATGTGTCCTAAAAACCTCGAAGTTCTACCAGAAAATGTAGTTTTCAGCTCTATGAAGTTTTACTTGCACGTTAGTCGTTGACTGAGATGTGGTGATAACACCTAAGCTTAGTTTGTGGGTGGGATGTTGTAGTAAAATCGGCTTTCAAAGGTTGTCCTTTTAGATGATCTGCCTTGGGTCATTCCATGATAACGTCCTCGTCGTGGCCATGTTTACCGACTGTATAGTACTTTGACTGTAGCTTTAAAACCTCGTACGACCCTTTAAAGGTTGCGTTGGGAGGTAGGCGTAGAGAATCACGACATCCAAAGACGTGTGTGCCATATTTTAAGACAGGTTGAATGAAGACGTCTGTTGATTAATGTCGAGTTTGGACTAGCTATACTGAACTCATGGCATTTGTAAGCCGGCTCAAATAATAGTTCGAATACGGGTTTGTTGATGTGGGAGAATTCACCCGGAGATTGAAGTATGGTTTCGTAGACCAGTTCCAAAACACCTTATCTACCGTCTGCTTATACAGTGCCGCGAATTTCCAATAGGACTATTGTAAAAGCGTCATTCTACTGAGGTTCGATGTGACTTTTTAGCTGTCGACGAAACTTTTCTACTAAGACATTAAATCGTGGGTTGTAGACGACTATTAAAAAAACACGTGGTACCAAGGAATTTGCTCATAGTGTTGAATAATCCCGATTCAACCTGGCCCATAATCTGCCGTTATTGTAGATGAACAGCCTAAGTTTATTATCCGGCCTTAGACAAAGCGCCGTTTCACCAGTTAAATCTTTGAGTGGAACTGCTTCTGGCCAGCGTGTGAATCAGTCCATGTATGTTAGAAAATAAGAGAATCCGTTCAATTCTGGTAAAGGTTCTTCTGTATCATGATAGATGTGGTCGAATCGCATGTCAGGGATAGGGAAAGTGCCAAGAGGGGCATTTATTATGCTCATTCACCTTGTCATTTTGGTTGGCCACACAGAACCAGGCCCATACTTTGATGCATTTGTTCATCTTCGGTAAGCAAAATCAGCTTAGTAGTAGCACGAATACCATGATTAAAGAGGTTGTGTAATGTGTTGAACATAATGCATTGATAACTCTTATAGACAATCGGATGGGTTGTACCAGTACATGTATCACAAAGTAAAATGTTTTTACCCTTTCTAATCGCCTTCGTTTGGAGCTTGAGCGTTGTTGTGGATAACTCGTGATGAAGATTGTTGTCTTCATTTTGAAGTCGAGTTAGTTCAACAAAGCCCATCATTTGGATGTGATTCAAGGATTAGATTCATTATAAATAGTCGACAACTACATTGCTTACACAAGATTTATGTCGTATATCAGTAGGGAAGTGGAAAACGTACTCTAAATGGCTCGACTCTCGTAGAGAGTACTTTTCTGAAATTGGCTTTTCTGTATACTTATTGTAATTTCATATTGTTGGGTCTTCAAAAGGCTATGTCGTCATCTGGGCTTGCTAGAAATCAGTCGTTGACGTATGCATAAATAAAGCCAAGTCCTCAGAACATGTCATCGATGAAACTCTGAAATGTCGGTAGTGCACTTATCAAGCCAAAGAGCATTCAAAGGAATTCATGAAAGTAAAGTGCACCCGATATATGACCAAGTTACATTTGCGGTATTACCAGGGCAACTTTTAACGATTGAACCCACTATTGCGAATGAGAATAAATCAGAAGGCAATGAAGTACGGAAGTTATATTTGATCGTAAATAGAGCGGCAATGGAAAAGCAACGTCTAGGCTGGCAAACTAGAGAGAGATGCTTTCCACGGTACAGCGTGACGTGATTTGGTGATGATGCGTGACCGAGCGTCTTCAATTAGTAGTGTCCGCTAAAACAAACATGGTCAGCATCAATGTCGAGGACCTATGTAACTACTTATTTTTGGGATTATTTACTGCTACAAAAGCGAGTAATTTTTGGGGATGTCGCTTCCGGCCATCAGTATATGAATGTACGTATTTACCAGGTCGAGTTTTGAGAAAAACCGTGATTCCTTTCAAGGCAGCCGTTAGGTCGTTGATGTGTGGTAAAGTGTAACGACCTGGCGTAGTTTCTGCTACGTGACGTCGGGAATCACCGGTGGAACGCCAATCACTGATGTCTTTTCCAGGACCATATGCAATAAAAATGACCATAGGCTACTGGATGGGTGGTCCATCATATGATCGGATTCTTTTCTCGCAATCATTAGTTTCTTCAGGTGGGAGTCATCCAACTTTCGGGAATACAGGTTGACTTGTAGTTGTGAAGTGATGTGTAACATTGCTAATTGCACACGACGATTTCGACGTTACCTTATTCAGCTTGGGATAATTGTCAGTATTGGCTGAAAATAAGGGTTCGTTAAATGTTTAAAACGAAGAAGGCTATTTAAAATTTGGAACTATTCCCGGGACCTCTAATTTTCGACCAAGGTCGCGTTTGGGAAAGCCGTCAAATTTGGTTTCGTATCGGCTCTTACTTAAATTGTTCGCTTGATGCTGCAAGCTGTTTACCCATATGAGGGTCCGTTTCCTGGAACCCTAAAGTTTTCTCGAAATGAGATATTTTTAGATATCCGTGAAGAAAACGAACATTGGCGCCTAGTTTCCAAAACTGATGGAACATTAGGATGCGTCCCAACTAATTTTGTTAAAAAATGTGAGGTAATTTGTAGTGTCTTCCTCAAAGTGAGTTGTAAGATTAAAGATGATAGTTTAATTCAACAATGTGCCCGTAAAGCACTGGCGAGCTTAACTGCCAGCTCAGAGAAGGAGGTTCAAGGAAAAGATGACTTAGTGAAGTAATTCATTATACATACACTAAGAGTTTTAGGCTGTTGCTTGAAATAGCTAGGAAAAAACCGGATGAAGACAAGATACCATGTGGGGAATTTTCTGACCTGAAGATGAGCCTTTGTGAAAAATCGGGACCAACTCGTGACACAGGTTAGTTGTGTCTCTGCACCAGTCTTAACAGGTTGGTATATTTAGTGGTACTCATAATTTGTGTATAGCCAGGGGTATTTTATATGAATATGCCCTTAGTTAGTACTTGTCAATATTGCCCTGCCAATCAAAAGCAGACTGATCCTTAATGTCCTCACAATCCTTAGATTTGTGTTCGTAGGTGTCATATGTTTGGTTATACAAAAGCTGCTAAATTTCTAACATTGAACTCACCGTATGGTTAGCTTGTTCGTTGTACCTTCACTTGCTCATAATTCCTCTACTGACTCTCTTTAAATCCTAAATCATTTTCACTGAATAGGGGAAAAAGCTTGACGTCTAAAAGTACACTATTAATCAACTCCGTATGGTCAAGTCTGGCAATGGCTCAATTTACGATTAAATCAACATGTGAAAGTAATAAAAGGCATCTTTTGTATTTTTGTGCTGGTACTCAGGGGGGTTTAGAAGAGTATCTGCATCGTCTATTGATTAGTTGTTTATTTTTCACTCGTAAAATTAATGCCTTTCTCTTTATACATAATATACTACTAGTAATCACCAATTCTTTTCAATCATTTTAGTAGTGACATTAAAAGCTGAAAACACTACTTCTCCTCTGAAAGCTACTGATTTTCCAAGGAATTTTGAATCTCGATTAGTGGATACTATTAGACTTGGAACGAATTGCTCATATTCAAATTGTCGAGCTGTTTTCTTTGCAGTCGTTGACTTACTATCCACAATTCCAGAAATGAAACAGAGTTTTCAAGTTTATAATATGGTAACGAACGTTTTATTAAACGACTTAGTACCACTGGCGATTGACGCTGATAATTGTTTGTTTTCTGTTTGGTGTGATAATGAATATATTTAATCAAGTAAATCACATAACGTTTGCGATTACTTCGACATCACTATCAGTAGAATTATCATAGTATTTTCCGATGGCAATGGGGCGTAATTCTCGGCTTTTTTATTATCCTTCCCGACAGTTGGTTCTTAATTTACGTAGACAATGCTTATTAATAATTACACCCATCGGTAGCTTGTGTTGTTCCACTTCCGATTCAGAGATGATTGGTCTCATGAAAACAATAAGGATCACTGTCTTAAGTATGCATCAACCGGCCTATTCACCATGTACTTAGTATGTTCACTATTACTAATCCGAATATCCAATGCTGTTGAGAACTGAAAATATTTAAGGATGTTTGTATCAGGCAGATATGAAAGGACCTAAACATAACATCTCGAAATCTACAACTGAGGGGACCGGATGCCTTTTGTAGTTCGGTCACAGTGCACAACAGATACACAACTATGGGTACCACTTAGCATAATTGGCAAGTTAAGTAGCTTAGGCTTCCCTTATCTTTTATTTTATCATGGTTAGGTAAATAAAACCAGATTTAGTATTCCGAAATATACTTGTCTTTAAGTTCACCATCAGCCATTAGAATTAATGTATAAGTTAATGAGTAACTTGTTTTTCTAACCAAAGTAGGTAACGCTTCAAAACGACCTTCAAAAACAATCTAAAACTAAAGTTACTGGCTTTTCTAGATCAGTAAAGTCTTGTAAAAATATGTACGAATCCTAATTACCACAGTCCAACATGTGAGAGGTAAATTAACTAGATGGGAAATATGTAGATGATTATGTTGAGATTATTAACAAATGGAAATGCGCTAAATGGACGGTCGATAATATGAGATAAAGAAGTAGTGGTACAACGTTCTGTGAGTAAATTGTACATGTCATCCGTCAACTTCTACCATCACAGACTTCAGATAAATAACACAGCCCTCTACGTAGCTCACACAACCGGCACATAAACCTCTGAAGAGATATTGTATCCGTGCCTTGCCACTTTAATTGTTTCTGTATCCCTGTCCGATCAACCGAATTTCGTGTCACTACTTACTGTCAATGATAAGATTCATTTCACTTTGTTCTTATTTCAAAATTTATAGCTAGCTTAATCAATGTCTATTCCGTAATGTTTTCTGAAGTCTCTGCGCGTATACATAAGGCCCGATTAGCTTTTGGGAATTTGCGTCATCTGTGGCGTAGGAGAGACATCCGACTACTGACCAAAGGACGCGTTTACTGCGCAGTAGTTCGGTCCGTCTTACTTTATGGATGTGAAACATGGCCATTAAGGATAGAGGATATTCGTAGGCTCCTGGTATTCGATCATAGATGTCTTCGAAGCATTGCTCGTGTTTTCTGGGACCACCGAGTAAGCAATACGTGGGTTAGGAATAGAGTACTAGGTAGATACGGTAAGTCTATTGATGAAGTAGTAAATATTCATCAGCTAAGGTGGTTAGGACATGTGTTACGTATGCCTGACCACCGCCTACCTCGACGAGTAATGCTGTCTGGTGTAGGAGTAGGCTGGAAGAAAGCTAGGGGCGGCCAAACCAAAACATGGCACCAGTCTATGAAGTCATTGACAATTGGGCTGAGCCATGCTAATAGGTGCAGACTACCTGGTTGGGGTCCGCGTGACGCTCGTAATAAATGGCTAGAGACCTTGGGTGATATGGCTCAAAATCGTTGGCAATGGTGCAGGTGCATCCACTCCTTGTCTTCCTCCAAATTCTAAGCTTCTGAACTTATCATAATTTTCTCTTTACTGAATCATATTTTCTTAATTGTTCTCGGTCTTTATTCCCTTCCATGAATACTAACTCTGCTACTACCTTCCCCACTCTGGGATTTGATCCGACAATTTAATCTCTATCTGTTAATTGAGGCATGGCAACTTGAATTGACGTACGCATGTACCAAGTTCTACGTTGTAACTGTCTGTCTGTCTTTTAAGCACACATCTTAGGCTCTTAAGTCACTAGGCAACCTATTAGGCTACTAAAAGTAAATGTAGCTCATTACAACATTTATCTGTGTTCTTTTCATCATGAGCTACTGAAATAAATGTTGGTCAGTCACTGAACTGCGTTTGTTTAACTTAGTCTTCAGATACAGCTAAAACTGAAAAGGATTATTCACAAAGTCCCGATTGGTATCTGCTTAAAATTAAACTTGGCTACTTCGAATCTCGACAAAACAATGATCAAGAGTGCAATTGGAGTTTGCATGATAATAAACATGATATTCTTGAACGACTGGATGAGTTAATTACTTTACTGGTAATTCCTGTTTTCATTATATTTTAACAACAGATTTTCACTATTTAAATTTTGATAAAAATTAAAGATCTTACCAGCGTTTCGAATATCTGACCTTTCTACTCCGTATTGATGATTTTATTAATGCAACCTTTCCAATCGACTTGCTCCGTATCAGAATGCGTGGAGATCACTCGAACTCCTGTCATCGCTAATAGTTACGTGTGATGTGTTAGGATCTTTTCATTGTGAGACCAAATAACGTAAATCATGACACTGAGAAATTGGTTCATAGTAAACAACTATATTTTATCTAACCTCTTAAAATTTACTAGTGAATTCTAGTCCAGAAGGATAAAAGCACGTAAATTGTGTCGAAGGTAATTCATCACTTATCCTACTTACAGACCAATTATGTGGTTTTTCATATGCCTTTGAAACACTTCAGACATATAGACGGGTGGCATAGTCGAGGTGTCGTAGGTATAATGGAAAAAAATTTAAACATAGTAGGTTTCTGGTCTTTATTGTTAGCGTTCCAGTATATCGTGCATCACTTTGGTTTTTAATACTTACTTTTCATGATTGATTGCAGCAATCACTTATGACTTCTAGTCTTATTTTAATGTGCTGAAGTAAGTATTTTCTCTGCCAGATTAATTGAGATATCAATTTCTTTCTGACTCACCATTTTATTAGGATTTGTACTGACCTCAGGTACATAGTTTGAGCATGTATTTGATAGCATATTTTGAAAGTTGAATCATACTATTCCTATATTTCATTATGTTTCAGGAAAGAGCTGACCCCAAACTAGTTACTTGTTATCTTCATCTCACAAAATTTCAACCAGTATTGTCTCTTATTGGTCTGTATCAACGTGAAACGATCAATCAAATACGATCTAGGCTACTCAGGTCTATCGGTATTTGCTGTTCTTTGGATTCCGATTGTATTAGCATCTGCCTTGGGTCAATTATTCCAATTGAGATTGTTCGAGAACTCCGTGTCTCTTCACATCGTGGTAAATTGCCTGGTTTTTTGTATAATTTAATGCTTTCCATCTGTGAGTCAGGCTTAAGCTTATGTGGACTTAAAAAGCACGTGATCTTGTGCACAAAACCGAAGACCATAGTTTGTCATATATAATAAATCTCGCTGTTCGTACAAAATATATCTTATCTGTGCTGTTGTTTATTTACATAATTGATATTTTTTTCGGTCGAAATGAAGTCTGTTTGTTTTTTCCCGTCGCGACTGATGTATTACTGTGTGAGGGCAAAACGCGTGGATTCTTATTGATTTTTGTACGATTTTCTATACGATACGGCTAATTGATCTAGAGTAGCCGGATTATATATCTAATTCTCTCGATAGTCGGTACGGTTAGTGCGAAATGCTATCTCTGATACTTGTACTTCAGTCGGATACCACGACTTGTTCCTTCCCAACCCACAGCTGCTCCAAAAGACTAGACTTGTAAGAAGATTGTATTGTGAAGCCCACAAGTGAAACGAGGCGAGCGAACAACATTTACATAAATGCATTGATTTTTATATTAGTTAACTTACAGTGATTATTCATCAAGTGAAATCACCAACACTTTATTAGTGCAATTTAATGTTGTTGAATGTACACTAGAGTATGGCTTACATTGAAATTCAATTAGTGTAATGAAAGTTTACAAATTACAAAAAATTAATACAGCTTCTTTTAGTTGATTAAATCAACAATTGTATTTTTGTGGATTTTAAATCCCCAACCATTTGTTTTTGCCTACCAAGTATATATTATTGTACAAATATTCAGCTTCTGTTGTTCTAGTGTATATTTGCTGTGAATTGTGCTTACAGACCATTTTTATGGAATCTCGCTGCCATAGTTACTCAAGAGCATGTCGTGTCAGAGACGTCCGAATCTTCAGCCGTTCTGACACTACTGACTTATCACTTTATACTGTGGAACTTCCTCCAGGAACTTTTCAGAAGTTGGATTATCAAACAGAACCATGTTTTCAAGTTTATCTCGAACTTTTCTCTTAGACCATTTTTTCATCTTAGCCTTTCCACCTCCCTCTTTAGGCCTCATAGGCTGTTTGGTTAGCTCCTTTTTTGCACTTTTCGATCCTTGTTTGGGTGGCATGTTGATGCGTTTGAATCTCCCTGACACTGTTCTTATAAATTATGTTTAATCTATGCTGTAATTTAGTCACATAATACACTTGAAATTGTATTACATATTTCGAAAATCTCAGGAGTTTAGATTCAGTTGTCCTAAGTTTTCACACGAATATCTTGTCTAAGCTTCTTCATACATTTAGCTTCAATAACTTCGATTGCAAAAAAGTCTGGAACAAGACTACTGGATTGAGGGGGGGTGTGAACACCTTACAACTATTGAATTCCTGCTATTGGGGGGTTTTACTAACATAATTTTAAGTGCCTTCTAGTCACTTGGCTACTAACGTTTGAAAAACTGCGTATAAATCTCGATAGTGGTTCATAGAAGAGTACAGTCTTGAAAAAGAAGAGTTCTCTTTAGCGGATTAGTTACCCGTTTTTAATACGTATATTATTACAGGCTATTTGTGAGTGTAAAGCTGATTTACAAAAGATGCAGTTATTATTTCTTGCTAAACTTACAAATACCTAATTTCCTTATTCATATTGAATTCTCTGGGTAATTTCCACAACTCCTAAGCGATACATAGATTATCCATGATTTGTGGTGATGCTTACTTTCACTTTGTTCGTAGTGATGAGTGATATCCACCAGTTACTTACTACCTCAATTTAGGTAAAAGGATGACGTAAGGAAGCCTATTCCCGTACGTTTCCAAATATAGTTTCATCTTAATAAGTTCACTGTTCTGTGTTCCTTAGAACTGCAAATATTTTGTTGAATGCCTTTATCATAGAAGGCTTCTATCAAATAGTATTGTTTCTGTTTAACAAATCACAAGTGTACTGCACAAAAATCTGTTCTGTAGCTGTGAAACATAGCCGTCGATTATGGAAGACATAAGTAGATTATGATTACTTGGCAAGAAGATGTGGTCTGGTGAAAATTATCCCGTATGTACCATTGATTTTTTGAAATGCATAAGTTTATCAATATTTCGTGTTCATCCGATGTAATCACAGGTTGATATTTCTAAATACAGCTAAACTGTACGTAGCTGATGTTGTCTGTCAGCTTGAACTAAAGTTCACTCTCTCTACCTCAATCTGGCCTTGTTATGGTTGTTTTGCGATAATTCCATGGCTAAAAATCATTTTACATGGTCATTTAGTCCCGGTTTTCATACAGTTTAATAAAGTTCACTGAGCGGAACTTCTTTAAATAATTTAGTTGATAAAATTGTATTCCTAGTTATTTTATGTCACGCCACTAGCGTAAAACACATCTATATAGGAGGGTTGGGCGAAAAAATAATGGGGACATATTGTGTAAATATTTTTGGTATATTTTACTGCTGATGGGATAACTCGATTAACAACAGGATTGTCACTAACGCACTCGATGACGTCTGAACACTGTATCCCAGTAACTTTTGGTCTTTATCGTGAAGACAAAAAGAAAACAAGCTTGCTACACGACAAAATCCCACCTTATTTGTATCCATTTTATATCCTGTGATTACTATTTGTAGTCAAATAGTTACAACTAGAAAAATTATCTTTGCGGTGAACAGATGTCAAAATTAATTGAGTATGTAGCAAAAGTCTACAAAAATATAGTAGCTTTGTTTATCCACCACGTTTCCATAAGTTTCGAATCCATTGAGTAGTGTCTGAATTCGAGCTCAAGTGGATTTTAGTTGTTCAAGTTATTTGGCAACATGCCGAGTATCCGGAGTCATATAACATACTCAAATAACTAATAACTGGATTTATTAGACTTAATTTAGTTGTTAATGTGAATAATTTTCTAGTTGAACTAACTGATAATCTTGAAATCAATCGTTTTGTTTCAATTTTGAATGCAACCACTGAGTAGTGGCTCATTAGTTGAGGAGTCCTACTGTCTGCCATTAAGTTGTAAGTTTGAATCTCACAGTCAGGTACTAGGTACATCGCTCTATTTACTCAAATGTTATTCGTCATGAATCTGTCTTCGCTTATTAACATGTCACAGCTCATCAGGAATACGGATTAAAAACCTGTGCACAACGGAGGACTTAGTACCATCGTCAATTTATGCCTAGTCTCTGTTTTAGTAGGAGGCGCCGCTAAAAATAAAAATGTCGATGTTGAACCGTTCTAATTCTTCATGTTTAAATTAGATTTACTGGTTAAGTAATGTATGGCAATCATTTTTTAAGTGTATTTTCAACTACTTATTATAAATTGTCATAACATCTTATATTTTTCTTTCCTAATCCAGATATCTCTCATCTCGCTTTACGCTTACGCTTTCTGTCTATATTGGTTGCTCAATCCAAATCCCTTCCTGTCGACTTATACGGTAAGTCGGATTTTTACATAGTTGACCTGCTGCTCAAATAACAACAGACTACCTTATTTCAACTAAATTGTTTTACAAAGTTTATGCTTCAGTTCTTTCACCAAAAATCTAACCATGGTCTTGTTCGCAACATTTATGACATTGATGTGCTTTGGTTATAGATATCCTGCTTAGAATCTCGAAGGTATTAGGTTGTGAGAATCTGAATCCTAGTTGGAGGGAATTCTAATTATATTACTATCTGAACCCCACCCAAAGTATATTTCACAATTTTGTCTGATCTCAAGTATCCGATTGTTCTACATGATGAACTGGTCACATTCATTATTTTAGTATTATATATATATATATATATATATATATATATATATATATATATATATATATATATATCGCCTTCTGTTGTTTATGCCTGTACGTAATGGTTTGTTTGGAAAAATCAGATCACTTTCCATCCAGTCGTTTTTCAGATGTTGTTCGTTGATTGCTTTTCTACTTCTTTCTGTATTGTTGGTTAGCTGTTAGTTTCCATATTCATAAGCTCATATCCTTTCACTGCATGCTTATTAGCTGCTAAAACCAGTGCAGTAGAACTGAAGTTTCAGGAGCTCATATATCGAGTCTCATTCTACTTTGTATTGTAAAGGCAATAACATATAACTTCGTTTCTTGGTAAATTTTGAAAATATCATCTCGAATTCATAAAAATGCCCACAGTTACTAAAATTTACAAAGGTTGACTAGTCACGTGGCCAGGTGAACCAAATAAAGCGCTCAACATTAACACAAGACGAATTAAGCTAAGGGAACCTTTACAGCACTCACTCGCAGACATGGTCACTTGAGAAAGGCTGATCTAGAGCCTATAGAGTGATTAAATAGCTGATTTCTACATAAAGTAGGCACTGGTGATATTTCCCATAACTATGGAAGTTTGTCAGCTAAATCAATCTATCGCAGAGAACAAAACCAAAAGCATGCACAAATCACAATCTTCATGTCGTTTAAAGTTATCGTTACGTTTATAATGGTTTGTGTAGTGTATCCATGCACTGATACTTTTGTCTTCGTTTAGCATCTCTTGATCAAGATCTGTTTACTCATCTCATCGAATTATGCGATACTACAAAAGAAGAGCCAAGTTTAATTGACCTAGAAAATCAAAAGCCTAATAATCAAATTCTGGTTGCAGATGAATTAGATCAATATGAACAGAATGGTGAATATTATATGCTTTCTTATTCAGTGGCAGTGTTTTTGTTGGCATGTAACTGGCACTTTACGTCAGTTTATAGGC
Source organism: Schistosoma mekongi (assembly GCA_034768735.1). Taxonomy (NCBI): domain Eukaryota; kingdom Metazoa; phylum Platyhelminthes; class Trematoda; order Strigeidida; family Schistosomatidae; genus Schistosoma; species Schistosoma mekongi. Next base: position 29,236,379 of record CM068309.1, read on the forward strand.
TGAGTACTCCTGAATCAAATTCAGTTGACAATAAATCACCTCTGTTAAAAACATTACTAGATAAACCTATTGCATCGCGTCTGTTCCTCGAAACAATTATTCAGACATTTAATCGTTGCCGTAAGTTGCAACTATTATCGGTGTATTTTTTTTTAAATATTTCATATTTCACTTTAATTAAAATAAGGCGCGACTAAGGTATCTTCATATTTACACGTTTTTTATATGCGACTTGTCGATTAAGCTCGTACGTGTCAGATATTCTCGAGGGTGCATAATTAATCGTGAATAAAGTTATTTAATTCTGATGAACATTTATGCAGCCATCAATGGTCAGGTTTTTTGATTGCATGGCTGTCTCTTCATTTCATTCTGAACAGTTGGTTGATATGTTGATATTAGTAAGGGTTTTCAATTCTCCGTTATTGCTGTTGTTGCTTATGACTACAATTGATTAGGGGACATTCAACTAACGAGCCGAAAGTTGTGCAAAACTCACATCCTTGATTACACTGTTAGCCCTGGCTGACCAACAATTATAATGCCGATTTAAAATTCTAGTTCTGCATTGTTGGTTTATCAATATTGAGGATGCCATGACTCCAGAAATCACTTGGTGAACTTATTATTTTTGTAAATTATTTGTGCAAATTTGAATTTATGCATATTTTCACGCAGAAAGCGCCCATTATTATCTTCAGTCCGTGTCTGTCGCATTAAAAGACTTTTGATCTTATTGGTTTGTTTTCTTGTATAGTTCGCTGATTTTGTGACTTTCAAAGACATTTTTCGTTACATATCTACCCACGAGTTGATTGCTTGTTATTCATCTTCCGGGCTGCTTATGGAATTACACTTTTCCTGCTTACGCTAAATCTCTTGCTCTAGTTAGCTGGGTTGGGGCACAAAGAATAGCTTAACTTCGTTCATTGTCATTGTGTCGCTAGTCATTGTTCTCGTCCTCTCGTATCAAGGTAGTCTTAAATCCGGAAATCTGTCAATCAGCATACTACGTGAGCTTGTAAATTGATATTAAATTTGCCTGATTGGTTTTTGGTTGCAAATGAGCATCGACAATCCAGTATGTGAATTCATTATACTTTAATTTACCCGTCTATCTGATCTTCAATGTAGTAACTTAGTAAACATTTTTAAGTTAACAGTTTGTATATTAAATTAAATTATCATGTATGGCCATTCAATAGGGTTTCCGAAATGATAGATTTTAGGCTGCGTTTGCGTGAAGAGTTAACAAATTTTCAGTTAGTTTATACATTTGTATGCTTACTTAAAAATACGCAGTGAATCCGTTGGCTAACTATTCATGGTTTTTTGGTTTTTATCTGTGCTTTCAGTGGATCCAACCTTCATGGTTACATTCCTACCAGATGATAAACACTACGACCCGGTAAACGATTTGACGCAGTGGGCAAACTTTGCTCGATTCGATTGTAATTGGACAGATTCCTCAGAAAAGAACCTAGAAGATTTCTTAAAGAATTTTGAAGCTAACTCACACTCATGTAGAAGCATTCACAATGATTTAGAATATATTCAAAGTCTTTGGATTCGCGATGTTGGCCAAAGTGCTAGGTCGAGTAGTAAGCCAACTCTACCTGTTCATGCGAATGTAATTACACCTCCAGACAGCGTGGTTAAATTTCTTTGCGATCTATTCTCGTTTTCTGATACTGCAGCTCTAATTTATCATAACGATTTAGATGTTATCATTGAAGTGATAAATCGGAAAATGAAGGATGAAGGATCAAATTCTGAGGTATGTTTCCAGTCAGGTTATGTTTTAACGGATCTTCGATAATTAGTGTCCTTTTTTCTTGAAAACAGGATGGTATTTCTGCGGAAGATATTCATGGGAGACGTATTTTCAGTGCAGTTCGTTTTGCTTTAGGGAGTTACTAACCCATTAACTTCTGATAGATTATAGATTGTGAGTACAACTGCTTAACTGCTGATGCTTTCTGGTCAAACAATCAACTGCGTCTGCACATAGCTCTTTGTATTTACACTATTACATGTGTCATTTCATTTTGTGTCATTCCTCGCACCACTTCTGCGAATAGATGATCGGCGAAAAAATTTAAAACTGTTCAAAACCACCTTGTTTTCTTTTTCATTGTTCATAATAACTTACGTCCGTGCGTCACGTACTTTCCGTTCATTGTTATAATAACTAACCAGCTAATCCGGTCCGTTTTGACTAATCCTTGCAATCACCTAACCATCAAATTGTAGTGCTACATCTACCAATTTTTACTGATTTTTTTTATTCACATCGATAGCCTAGTTGTAAAATAAAAGTAAATTTATATATTAGTCGTCTTTATTATATCTTAAACTTCGACCGATAAATAATACATCCTTGATAGAACTATTACAGTGATCGTGAATGACTGTACTGATTAGTCTACACTGTAGATCATTTTCGACACCATTAGTCCCAAGCCAGAATGGAGGAACACAGGACTTGAAGAATCAACCAGTCAAAGTTCAATTTGTGTATATGTTTCTATCACATATATATATATATATATATATATATATGTATATATATATATATATATATATATATATATATATACAGACTACACGTTGGGTCAATTAAAATAATGTCATCGATATCAAATGAAGACTAATTATCAGAAGACGGCACAACACATGCGTAAATAATTAGTCATTGTTCATGAATGGGAAATGATGTGATGATCGTTAATAGATCAAACTGGAGGTCCCAACGATGGGGATTTAATAATAATAAACCCAAAGTGTTCATTACATAATCACAATATACAAAATAACATCTCCGGAAATAGATCTTAGAGACTTGCCATTCATCAGAACTCGTCTTCGGCAACAGTCTAACCTGCTGTAATCTATGTGTATGCATATGTCACCATGGGTATGCAACGTTGGTTGGGCTTCGTTTCTGATCACTAAAGTATTCAGCTAACCATCAAATGGCGTCTACTGAATCAATCATTTCTCTATATCACCATAAGAAACTTGACTACCGGTGACTTGACAACGTTGCTATTATATTCAATTGATCAACAAGCCTTCTCGAATGTTGTTCAATGCTATAGGCAGTAACTACGATAATTATGTTAAAACAATTTAAAATATCAAGTAAAGTTTATTTGTGTTCAAATGCTCGAGGTTCGTAAGTTCCCAAAAACACAAACTTTTGTTGTTTAATAAAACTAAGAACCGAGAAACATTTAAATTAGTTTCTGTACATTTATGTATTCTGTGATAATATCGTCTTAACATTTAAATTGAAATTGCCGCCTTATTGTGGAATAACTAATACTAATTTCGTTACAATTTTGTTTACTGCAGCTTCTGCCTCATTTACTACTACTTCTTGATCTGATATGCATCAATTCAAATATTACTGTTAAAGGTTCTTCAAAAATTCATGACACAGATGAACTCCTTTCATCTATTTCACAAACATCTCTTAGTCCACGTTGTAAAACACTGGCTACTGCTTCACAAAATCAAATCAAATCTATTATTGGTTCACTGGGTCGAAAATGTTGACTATTAACTGTTATATCAATCTCAAAAGTTTATTAATTTCAGTGTTTTGAACATTCCATACTTAACTCTTATAAAACAACTCTCACAATTCCTAAAATGTTAAGTTTCTAAACAGATATTTCCCGATCATATTGTTCACAGAGTATTAAACATATTTGGTGTTATTGAATGCCTAATAATGTAATAAAGCAAATCGCAATTTTTCGATCATATCCAGTTCAGTATATTGTCTATTGTATAGTTTAAATAGAAATAATTTGTGTTTGAGACAGTTGCATGACAGTCCAATGATATTATCACTTCAAACTAGAAATTTTCGTAAGAGACCAAAGCAGCGAACAAGTTATGATACCAGTAACGATCTGGAACCTAAAAGTTGACAAGTTATTGTCATCTTACAGGAAGTTGGCTATTTGGTAATAATTAACTTCTGTTTAAAGGAATAAACAAGTCAGTCTTATGTGTTTGTTTTTGAGCCATTAGCTTTGTGTAGGGTTAGCAACCTTACTACTCAGGTCTTCTGTACGAAATAGATACATTACTAAACTTCTGACGAAGCGATTCAACTTTAGTATTATCTAGAGCGCATACTAGACATGGGCTATAAATGATATTAGTTCCTCCCTTGAATTTAGTTCTTAGGATGATAGTCATTGTTGTTACTAGTTAATGAATCGATGCAAATATATTCCACATGTTGTACTTTAAGAATATCACATTAATACATAGATTATTATACTGAATAAATTTCATATTGAATTAATGCCAATTTTATACGGAATATATTTAACTAAAGTGAAATATAACCTCACATTTAATGTCGTACGGACGACTAACAACTAATGTAAGTGATCTGTTCACTTCGTATTGTAGAGATTTGCTTACATTCCAATTTAATAATGTATATTAACAAAATTAGTTAGTATTACTAGGACCTGTGTGAAAAGGCAGTGTATATGAAAATGAATACGGTTAATTAATTACATGGAAGTTAATTGTTATAACAATTTACCATAACTTCTGTTTAGATGGATTATATAATAATATTATGTTTGTTACAGTTAACTTGCTAAACAAGAAAGCTTATCGAGGTGTATTTGTTTGCAAGGTACATTTCAATCAACCTACTTATTTATTAGTCTAGTAATATATTTAGGAAAACATCATCAGCAACGTAGAACCGGGCACAAACGCCTGTAGGTTCAAGTTGCCATACCACAATAGCACTACGAGAATATTGAGGTAACGTATAGACAGAATACAAGAGAGAAGAGTAAGTAAAGATGTCCAGAAAATAACAATAGAATTTAAGGTCTAGATGAGGTTAAAGAGTGAATACACTTGTGCCACTGTGACCGATTCTGAGCCATATCACCTAGTGTCTCCAGCCATTTGTTGCGATCATCACGCGGACCCCAACCAGGTAGTCTACATCTACCTACATGGCTTAGACCAGTAGTCAAGGTCTTCATGGACTGATGCCATGTTTTGGTTTGGCCGCCCCTAACCTTCTTCCGTCCTACTTCAGCCCTAGCTAACATGGCGCGACGGGGTAGACGGTGGTCGGGCATGCGCAATACATGTCCTAGCCATCTCAGTCGATGAAGGTTAATGACCTCTTCGACTGATTTACCGTGTTTCCCAAGAACCTTTTGTCTAACCTCACTATTACTAGTCCGGTTATTCCATGGTATACGAGCGATGTTCCGAAGATTCCTATGGTCAAATATCTGGAGACGACGCATATCTTGAGTTTTCATGGCCCACATTTCGCAGCCATATGTTAAGATGGCGCGGACTGCTGCGCAGTACACCCGGCCTTTCGTTGAGACACGGATATCTCGTCTGCGCCACAAGTGCCGTAGATTGGCAAATGCCAATCGAGCTTTCTGGATCCGCGCTGAGATTTAATCAGACACCGACCCACCAGGGGTTATGAGACTTCCGAGATAAGTGAAGCGATCAACGCATTCAATTACTTCACTCACTATAAATAATTTGGGGGAAGAAGCAGACCAGTCCTGGAGTAACATTTTGCATTTGGGAGGGGAGAAGCGCATCCCAAATATGCCTGCATTGTTACTCAACGTGTTCAAGAGACCTTGAATGCTGTGTGCATCTTCACCAAATATGACTATATCATCTGCATATTCTAAGTCGACAAGAGAGCCTCCTGGAAGGAGACTAATCCCAGAGGACTTAAAAGAAGTGAGAGAGATATCTAACAGTACGTCTATGATGAAGTTAAATAAAAATGGGGATAAGGGGCAACCCTGACGGACTCCACTTGAGGATGAAGTTTCTCGTGACAATTCGCCATATGCTCTGACTCGACCAGTAGTGACCGAGTAGAGAGCCTTTATAAGGTTAATGTACTTTTGAGGTACGCCTTTTAATGACAGACATTGCCACAAGACTTCATGGTCAACAGAGTCGAACGCTGCTTTCAAGTCAAGAAATACAACTATAGTTGGGCGTTGGTGCATATGTCTGTGTTCGAGGACCTGGCGCAGGGTGAATATGTGATCAATGCAACCCCGGCCAGGTCTGAAACCAGCCTGGTTTTCTCGAGTCTGTTGTTCCCTAGTGTTGGTTAAACGTCGGATGATTATAGTGGCTAATATTTTAGATACTATATCAGTCAAACTGATTCCTCTGTGGTTATCACAAGAGGATTTCTGTCTCTTTTTGTAGACTGGAACAATCAGCGATCGAGACCAGTCAGATGGGATGGAGTTTAGTTCCCAGACTTTGGCTAATATATCAGTCAACCTGCACGTTAAAACTATACCACCATCCTTGAAGATATCAGTAGACAACATATCAGGCCCTGCTGCTTTCCCTCGTTTCAATTTACTTATGACGTTTTCAACTTCACTGACAGTTGGGGGACCTGTGTCAGTTTTCCATTCGGGTAGCTTGGAGATTGTGGGTAAGCTAAGCGTGGCTGGGGGCCAGTTAAACTGTTCCTGAAAGTGTTCTGCCCATCGTTCTAATCTTCTAGATTGAGAGTAGATCAACGACCCATCTTTTTCAGAGATGATTTCACTAACTGCCGATTTTTTGATACCGGTGTCCTTAATAAGTCGGAACAGCTGTCTACTATTGCCTGCCGCTGCTGATGCTTCTATCGCTTTTGCTTTTGTTGCCCACCACTGTTCACGATCCTTACGCAAACTTTGTCAGTCTACGTTTCAGTTGTCGTCGCTCTTCATCATACTCCGAGCCTGCTGGAATGAGTTTTCGAGCCTCCATCAGTTCCCTAGAAGTTCTAGAGATCCAATGGTCTTTCATAACCATTGGATTGGGGTTAGATACTGATAGCGCTGCAGCGTATACACCTGCTTTAAAATCATTCCAAGCTACTTCGGGGGAAACCTGTTGGTCATGGGCGAGTAAATGCTTAGCCAAACCATTCATAAATGCAATCTTAGCGTTCTCACTCTCAAAGTGATATCTAAAGGGTTTGCCCGATGTAACCTTTCTGCGACCAGTAAAACGCATAGAGATACGTGCTCTCACTAGGGCATGGTCAGAGTCTAGGCAAGTGCCCCAGAAAGAGCGGCAGTCCTCTATACAACCTCTCCAACGGTAGCTGATGCCGATGTGATCAATTTGTGTCCATCGTTGCGTAGATGTTGGAGGTCGCCAGGTTAAACAGTGTCTCGCCTTATGCTTAAAGTTTGTGCTAGCTAAGAATAGACGGTAGTCTGAACATAACTGCAACAGACGATCTCCGTTGTCTGTTCTCTGGGCTGGGATGCCGAGTAACCCACCTAGGTGCTTTTCAGCCTGATTTAGTCTACCTACTTGGGCATTAAAATCTCCTGCAATAATTACTATGTCTGAGTGCTTAGCTTTCTGAAGGAGGCTAGAGAACTTCATATAGAAGTCGTCTTTCACTTCATCTGTGCTGCAATCAGTGGGGGCATAAGCAGAAACGACAAAAAGGCATCGGCGTGTGTCCCTATCTTTCCGAGTTCGTACTGTGCCATTTAGACGGACAGCACATAGACGACTGTCTACAGGAATCCACTCGAGAAGAGCCTGTTTTGCCCGTAAGCTTAGTGCTATACCTACACCAGCAAGGCCACGTGAGCTAGCTGTAGGGTCTCCAGATAAACGAAGAGTGAAGTGTGCAGTTCCATTGGATTGACTAGGTGAGGTCAAACGGATGACCATGCTGGGATCCTGTATGTGTGTTTCAGAGACACAGCATACATCAATTGCAAGAGATTCTAATGTTTTAGCTAAGGCAGCCTGTTGACCTATTTGACACAGCGTACGCACATTAAAAGCTCCAACATGAAGTTTAGAGCGTGGCTTCAGGAGACCTGGTATGATAATTTGGGAACTCGGGTAACCAGTAAAAGTGGCGCGCATAGAAACTGTAGGAGAAGAAGTGTTATAAGAAGAGACCAGAGATGGAGAACGAGTTTGATCATGAACAAGGTGAACTCGAGTGCTATTAGACGTATGAGGACGGTTATCACTTCCCGGTTGCCCACACCGTGGAAGGGTCATTCTTGAGGAACCTGAAAGAGAAAGAGGATTAGGGTAGGTCGTGATGACCTGAGAGTGTGACCGCAGTGCCCAGTGGACAGATGTTTGGGGTCGGTCAAGTATATTAATTGTTGCTCCGGTTGTCAGAAGGGGAGGCATCGGCCTCATGGCATCCGAAGGAGCTCGGCTTTCACCATGAAGCATCATATTAGTCCTTCCAACTTCCAGGGCAGAGTTAGAATGGTTATAAAGATTTTTACTCGTAAGCTGTTTTTTAGCATGGTAGCTGTTTTACGGGATGGGGTTGCTAACCCCATGCCCAACCCTCCTCCTTTATCCGGGCTTGGGACCGGCAGAAACCCTGTGGGGGCTCCAGACGGAGTTATTTAGGAAAACAAGGTAATTTTGAAGTGACTCCCAAGGTTTATTTATATATATCTCATAAAAATACTAATTTTTGGTTTTGATAAACTCCAGGCTATTTATAGCATACATATAACATACATATAGCAACATAGTATTTTGTGAGAGGTGTTGTCAAAGAAACACTCGGAAGGTAAACTCTTGAAAGAAGATGAGTAGATAATCGGTGATGTGTTGAAGAGTTGTCTGGGTGAACCGTATTCTGTAGAGAGTGGATTGAGGTTAGGTGAAGACAGTGTAGGATACTGATTGACAATTGTGATCAGTGGTAGAATAGACGTAGTCTGACGCAATCGTTTCCTAACTAACACCAGGTCAGTGGATTATATTGAATGGTAATGAACGGAACTCTCTGTTAAACAAGCGAATGTACGATGGCCAATGCGGAGGATATGCGAGTTGTACAGTTTGATATAAGGGTGTAGATGAGAATAGGACAAGAGGGTATTGGGTAGGATGATGAAGGTTAGAGTGTGAGAATGCAGGATGCATTAGGAAGTGAATGTTGAGCCACGCGCGCGCCGGTAGTGTAGCGGTATCATGCAACCCTCCCACGGTTGCGACCCGGGTTCGACTCCCGGCCGGCGCACGGGCTTTTAATTAACCCTCCTTCACTCACCATACGACTACTAACATCAGTTGCTGTCGCCTCATCCCAGTTCGACGACATATCTACTACACAGGCTACTCGGTGACCAACGCCCACGGAGATCCGACATTCTAGATGAGTCGTGGCAACTATACAATCGGGCAGGATGGCGCGAGAAATCACATTCTGAGCCTCGTGATATGGTCGACAGTAACTGGAAATAGACCACCACCAACGGCTTTCTGACGAGTAGTGCATTATGGGATAACCAATCAGGCAATTATCTGACTCAGTGACCAACTGACTGACTCATTGAATCACTGATTGATGAAGTGAACAATGTTGTGCATGTGTATTCAGAGAAGCTTTTGGCCGACTTGGTGCGTGGAATGAATTGAACATGTGCATCAGCACGTACATAGGCGACTGAATAACTGACAAACGGAGAGAATGTATTGTGCTTGTGTATTTTTGCGAACGTCACTGTGACTGTGTGTATGAGAATTAGTGTTAGTGTCAGTGTGAAGTAGGCCGCCAGATGAGTGTAGGGAAGCAGATATACAATGAATGCGTTTGTGTGTTGTGCTGACAATTTCACAACAGATACAGACACACACATAGTGGGTTGTAATATGATGTGACAGTCGCCTTCACCCTCTAAATACATTTGTCAGTATCAGTTGATTTCAGTGAATACATAGACCTTTCATAAAGTGGTCATCAGTATCACACATGCAAAACAGCCGACATGATAAAATGGGGAAGGAAGCTTTGAGGATGGACGCTACGGCGACTATTTCAGTAGTGGGTGAGGATGAGTGTGATACAAGTCGGTTGATTACTCAATCGTAAATGCCTGAAAATCTCTGGGGATGGAGTTCCTATTGTATGCAGTGGTGGGAGTGGGTGGTTGGGTGTGGGGGCTGAATCACTGTTCAGTTAGTTGTTGGTCACCCTTGAGATGTTGAAGTATGATATGACGTCGCGAAGCCAGGTGATGTGTAGTCTCAGTGAGAATGCAACCACTACAGGTCTGATGTGGATGTGGAGTGCAACATAGTATTTTGTGAGAGGTGTTGTCAAAGAAACACTCGGAAGGTAAACTCTTGAAAGAAGATGAGTAGATAATCGGTGATGTGTTGAAGAGTTGTCTGGGTGAACCGTATTCTGTAGAGAGTGGATTGAGGTTAGGTGAAGACAGTGTAGGATACTGATTGACAATTGTGATCAGTGGTAGAATAGACGTAGTCTGACGCAATCGTTTCCTAACTAACACCAGGTCAGTGGATTATATTGAATGGTAATGAACGGAACTCTCTGTTAAACAAGCGAATGTACGATGGCCAATGCGGAGGATATGCGAGTTGTACAGTTTGATATAAGGGTGTAGATGAGAATAGGACAAGAGGGTATTGGGTAGGATGATGAAGGTTAGAGTGTGAGAATGCAGGATGCATTAGGAAGTGAATGTTGAGCCACGCGCGCGCCGGTAGTGTAGCGGTATCATGCAACCCTCCCACGGTTGCGACCCGGGTTCGACTCCCGGCCGGCGCACGGGCTTTTAATTAACCCTCCTTCACTCACCATACGACTACTAACATCAGTTGCTGTCGCCTCATCCCAGTTCGACGACATATCTACTACACAGGCTACTCGGTGACCAACGCCCACGGAGATCCGACATTCTAGATGAGTCGTGGCAACTATACAATCGGGCAGGATGGCGCGAGAAATCACATTCTGAGCCTCGTGATATGGTCGACAGTAACTGGAAATAGACCACCACCAACGGCTTCCTGACGAGTAGTGCATTATGGGATAACCAATCAGGCAATTATCTGACTCAGTGACCAACTGACTGACTCATTGAATCACTGATTGATGAAGTGAACAATGTTGTGCATGTGTATTCAGAGAAGCTTTTGGCCGACTTGGTGCGTGGAATGAATTGAACATGTGCATCAGCACGTACATAGGCGACTGAATAACTGACAAACGGAGAGAATGTATTGTGCTTGTGTATTTTTGCGAACGTCACTGTGACTGTGTGTATGAGAATTAGTGTTAGTGTCAGTGTGAAGTAGGCCGCCAGATGAGTGTAGGGAAGCAGATATACAATGAATGCGTTTGTGTGTTGTGCTGACAATTTCACAACAGATACAGACACACACATAGTGGGTTGTAATATGATGTGACAGTCGCCTTCACCCTCTAAATACATTTGTCAGTATCAGTTGATTTCAGTGAATACATAGACCTTTCATAAAGTGGTCATCAGTATCACACATGCAAAACAGCCGACATGATAAAATGGGGAAGGAAGCTTTGAGGATGGACGCTACGGCGACTATTTCAGTAGTGGGTGAGGATGAGTGTGATACAAGTCGGTTGATTACTCAATCGTAAATGCCTGAAAATCTCTGGGGATGGAGTTCCTATTGTATGCAGTGGTGGGAGTGGGTGGTTGGGTGTGGGGGCTGAATCACTGTTCAGTTAGTTGTTGGTCACCCTTGAGATGTTGAAGTATGATATGACGTCGCGAAGCCAGGTGATGTGTAGTCTCAGTGAGAATGCAACCACTACAGGTCTGATGTAGATGTGGAGTGCAACATAGTATTTTGTGAGAGGTGTTGTCAAAGAAACACTCGGAAGGTAAACTCTTGAAAGAAGATGAGTAGATAATCGGTGATGTGTTGAAGAGTTGTCTGGGTGAACCGTATTCTGTAGAGAGTGGATTGAGGTTAGGTGAAGACAGTGTAGGATACTGATTGACAATTGTGATCAGTGGTAGAATAGACGTAGTCTGACGCAATCGTTTCCTAACTAACACCAGGTCAGTGGATTATATTGAATGGTAATGAACGGAACTCTCTGTTAAACAAGCGAATGTACGATGGCCAATGCGGAGGATATGCGAGTTGTACAGTTTGATATAAGGGTGTAGATGAGAATAGGACAAGAGGGTATTGGGTAGGATGATGAAGGTTAGAGTGTGAGAATGCAGGATGCATTAGGAAGTGAATGTTGAGCCACGCGCGCGCCGGTAGTGTAGCGGTATCATGCAACCCTCCCACGGTTGCGACCCGGGTTCGACTCCCGGCCGGCGTACGGGCTTTTAATTAACCCTCCTTCACTCACCATACGACTACTAACATCAGTTGCTGTCGCCTCATCCCAGTTCGACGACATATCTACTACACAGGCTACTCGGTGACCAACGCCCACGGAGATCCGACATTCTAGATGAGTCGTGGCAACTATACAATCGGGCAGGATGGCGCGAGAAATCACATTCTGAGCCTCGTGATATGGTCGACAGTAACTGGAAATAGACCACCACCAACGGCTTCCTGACGAGTAGTGCATTATGGGATAACCAATCAGGCAATTATCTGACTCAGTGACCAACTGACTGACTCATTGAATCACTGATTGATGAAGTGAACAATGTTGTGCATGTGTATTCAGAGAAGCTTTTGGCCGACTTGGTGCGTGGAATGAATTGAACATGTGCATCAGCACGTACATAGGCGACTGAATAACTGACAAACGGAGAGAATGTATTGTGCTTGTGTATTTTTGCGAACGTCACTGTGACTGTGTGTATGAGAATTAGTGTTAGTGTCAGTGTGAAGTAGGCCGCCAGATGAGTGTAGGGAAGCAGATATACAATGAATGCGTTTGTGTGTTGTGCTGACAATTTCACAACAGATACAGACACACACATAGTGGGTTGTAATATGATGTGACAGTCGCCTTCACCCTCTAAATACATTTGTCAGTATCAGTTGATTTCAGTGAATACATAGACCTTTCATAAAGTGGTCATCAGTATCACACATGCAAAACAGCCGACATGATAAAATGGGGAAGGAAGCTTTGAGGATGGACGCTACGGCGACTATTTCAGTAGTGGGTGAGGATGAGTGTGATACAAGTCGGTTGATTACTCAATCGTAAATGCCTGAAAATCTCTGGGGATGGAGTTCCTATTGTATGCAGTGGTGGGAGTGGGTGGTTGGGTGTGGGGGCTGAATCACTGTTCAGTTAGTTGTTGGTCACCCTTGAGATGTTGAAGTATGATATGACGTCGCGAAGCCAGGTGATGTGTAGTCTCAGTGAGAATGCAACCACTACAGGTCTGATGTGGATGTGGAGTGCAACATAGTATTTTGTGAGAGGTGTTGTCAAAGAAACACTCGGAAGGTAAACTCTTGAAAGAAGATGAGTAGATAATCGGTGATGTGTTGAAGAGTTGTCTGGGTGAACCGTATTCTGTAGAGAGTGGATTGAGGTTAGGTGAAGACAGTGTAGGATACTGATTGACAATTGTGATCAGTGGTAGAATAGACGTAGTCTGACGCAATCGTTTCCTAACTAACACCAGGTCAGTGGATTATATTGAATGGTAATGAACGGAACTCTCTGTTAAACAAGCGAATGTACGATGGCCAATGCGGAGGATATGCGAGTTGTACAGTTTGATATAAGGGTGTAGATGAGAATAGGACAAGAGGGTATTGGGTAGGATGATGAAGGTTAGAGTGTGAGAATGCAGGATGCATTAGGAAGTGAATGTTGAGCCACGCGCGCGCCGGTAGTGTAGCGGTATCATGCAACCCTCCCACGGTTGCGACCCGGGTTCGACTCCCGGCCGGCGCACGGGCTTTTAATTAACCCTCCTTCACTCACCATACGACTACTAACATCAGTTGCTGTCGCCTCATCCCAGTTCGACGACATATCTACTACACAGGCTACTCGGTGACCAACGCCCACGGAGATCCGACATTCTAGATGAGTCGTGGCAACTATACAATCGGGCAGGATGGCGCGAGAAATCACATTCTGAGCCTCGTGATATGGTCGACAGTAACTGGAAATAGACCACCACCAACGGCTTCCTGACGAGTAGTGCATTATGGGATAACCAATCAGGCAATTATCTGACTCAGTGACCAACTGACTGACTCATTGAATCACTGATTGATGAAGTGAACAATGTTGTGCATGTGTATTCAGAGAAGCTTTTGGCCGACTTGGTGCGTGGAATGAATTGAACATGTGCATCAGCACGTACATAGGCGACTGAATAACTGACAAACGGAGAGAATGTATTGTGCTTGTGTATTTTTGCGAACGTCACTGTGACTGTGTGTATGAGAATTAGTGTTAGTGTCAGTGTGAAGTAGGCCGCCAGATGAGTGTAGGGAAGCAGATATACAATGAATGCGTTTGTGTGTTGTGCTGACAATTTCACAACAGATACAGACACACACATAGTGGGTTGTAATATGATGTGACAGTCGCCTTCACCCTCTAAATACATTTGTCAGTATCAGTTGATTTCAGTGAATACATAGACCTTTCATAAAGTGGTCATCAGTATCACACATGCAAAACAGCCGACATGATAAAATGGGGAAGGAAGCTTTGAGGATGGACGCTACGGCGACTATTTCAGTAGTGGGTGAGGATGAGTGTGATACAAGTCGGTTGATTACTCAATCGTAAATGCCTGAAAATCTCTGGGGATGGAGTTCCTATTGTATGCAGTGGTGGGAGTGGGTGGTTGGGTGTGGGGGCTGAATCACTGTTCAGTTAGTTGTTGGTCACCCTTGAGATGTTGAAGTATGATATGACGTCGCGAAGCCAGGTGATGTGTAGTCTCAGTGAGAATGCAACCACTACAGGTCTGATGTGGATGTGGAGTGCAACATAGTATTTTGTGAGAGGTGTTGTCAAAGAAACACTCGGAAGGTAAACTCTTGAAAGAAGATGAGTAGATAATCGGTGATGTGTTGAAGAGTTGTCTGGGTGAACCGTATTCTGTAGAGAGTGGATTGAGGTTAGGTGAAGACAGTGTAGGATACTGATTGACAATTGTGATCAGTGGTAGAATAGACGTAGTCTGACGCAATCGTTTCCTAACTAACACCAGGTCAGTGGATTATATTGAATGGTAATGAACGGAACTCTCTGTTAAACAAGCGAATGTACGATGGCCAATGCGGAGGATATGCGAGTTGTACAGTTTGATATAAGGGTGTAGATGAGAATAGGACAAGAGGGTATTGGGTAGGATGATGAAGGTTAGAGTGTGAGAATGCAGGATGCATTAGGAAGTGAATGTTGAGCCACGCGCGCGCCGGTAGTGTAGCGGTATCATGCAACCCTCTCACGGTTGCGACCCGGGTTCGACTCCCAGCCGGCGCACGGGCTTTTAATTAACCCTCCTTCACTCACCATACGACTACTAACATCAGTTGCTGTCGCCTCATCCCAGTTCGACGACATATCTACTACACAGGCTACTCGGTGACCGACGCCCACGGAGATCCGACATTCTAGATGAGTCGTGGCAACTATACAATCGGGCAGGATGGCGCGAGAAATCACATTCTGAGCCTCGTGATATGGTCGACAGTAACTGGAAATAGACCACCACCAACGGCTTCCTGACGAGTAGTGCATTATGGGATAACCAATCAGGCAATTATCTGACTCAGTGACCAACTGACTGACTCATTGAATCACTGATTGATGAAGTGAACAATGTTGTGCATGTGTATTCAGAGAAGCTTTTGGCCGACTTGGTGCGTGGAATGAATTGAACATGTGCATCAGCACGTACATAGGCGACTGAATAACTGACAAACGGAGAGAATGTATTGTGCTTGTGTATTTTTGCGAACGTCACTGTGACTGTGTGTATGAGAATTAGTGTTAGTGTCAGTGTGAAGTAGGCCGCCAGATGAGTGTAGGGAAGCAGATATACAATGAATGCGTTTGTGTGTTGTGCTGACAATTTCACAACAGATACAGACACACACATAGTGGGTTGTAATATGATGTGACAGTCGCCTTCACCCTCTAAATACATTTGTCAGTATCAGTTGATTTCAGTGAATACATAGACCTTTCATAAAGTGGTCATCAGTATCACACATGCAAAACAGCCGACATGATAAAATGGGGAAGGAAGCTTTGAGGATGGACGCTACGGCGACTATTTCAGTAGTGGGTGAGGATGAGTGTGATACAAGTCGGTTGATTACTCAATCGTAAATGCCTGAAAATCTCTGGGGATGGAGTTCCTATTGTATGCAGTGGTGGGAGTGGGTGGTTGGGTGTGGGGGCTGAATCACTGTTCAGTTAGTTGTTGGTCACCCTTGAGATGTTGAAGTATGATATGACGTCGCGAAGCCAGGTGATGTGTAGTCTCAGTGAGAATGCAACCACTACAGGTCTGATGTGGATGTGGAGTGCAACATAGTATTTTGTGAGAGGTGTTGTCAAAGAAACACTCGGAAGGTAAACTCTTGAAAGAAGATGAGTAGATAATCGGTGATGTGTTGAAGAGTTGTCTGGGTGAACCGTATTCTGTAGAGAGTGGATTGAGGTTAGGTGAAGACAGTGTAGGATACTGATTGACAATTGTGATCAGTGGTAGAATAGACGTAGTCTGACGCAATCGTTTCCTAACTAACACCAGGTCAGTGGATTATATTGAATGGTAATGAACGGAACTCTCTGTTAAACAAGCGAATGTACGATGGCCAATGCGGAGGATATGCGAGTTGTACAGTTTGATATAAGGGTGTAGATGAGAATAGGACAAGAGGGTATTGGGTAGGATGATGAAGGTTAGAGTGTGAGAATGCAGGATGCATTAGGAAGTGAATGTTGAGCCACGCGCGCGCCGGTAGTGTAGCGGTATCGTGCAACCCTCCCACGGTTGCGACCCGGGTTCGACTCCCGGCCGGCGCACGGGCTTTTAATTAACCCTCCTTCACTCACCATACGACTACTAACATCAGTTGCTGTCGCCTCATCCCAGTTCGACGACATATCTACTACACAGGCTACTCGGTGACCAACGCCCACGGAGATCCGACATTCTAGATGAGTCGTGGCAACTATACAATCGGGCAGGATGGCGCGAGAAATCACATTCTGAGCCTCGTGATATGGTCGACAGTAACTGGAAATAGACCACCACCAACGGCTTCCTGACGAGTAGTGCATTATGGGATAACCAATCAGGCAATTATCTGACTCAGTGACCAACTGACTGACTCATTGAATCACTGATTGATGAAGTGAACAATGTTGTGCATGTGTATTCAGAGAAGCTTTTGGCCGACTTGGTGCGTGGAATGAATTGAACATGTGCATCAGCACGTACATAGGCGACTGAATAACTGACAAACGGAGAGAATGTATTGTGCTTGTGTATTTTTGCGAACGTCACTGTGACTGTGTGTATGAGAATTAGTGTTAGTGTCAGTGTGAAGTAGGCCGCCAGATGAGTGTAGGGAAGCAGATATACAATGAATGCGTTTGTGTGTTGTGCTGACAATTTCACAACAGATACAGACACACACATAGTGGGTTGTAATATGATGTGACAGTCGCCTTCACCCTCTAAATACATTTGTCAGTATCAGTTGATTTCAGTGAATACATAGACCTTTCATAAAGTGGTCATCAGTATCACACATGCAAAACAGCCGACATGATAAAATGGGGAAGGAAGCTTTGAGGATGGACGCTACGGCGACTATTTCAGTAGTGGGTGAGGATGAGTGTGATACAAGTCGGTTGATTACTCAATCGTAAATGCCTGAAAATCTCTGGGGATGGAGTTCCTATTGTATGCAGTGGTGGGAGTGGGTGGTTGGGTGTGGGGGCTGAATCACTGTTCAGTTAGTTGTTGGTCACCCTTGAGATGTTGAAGTATGATATGACGTCGCGAAGCCAGGTGATGTGTAGTCTCAGTGAGAATGCAACCACTACAGGTCTGATGTGGATGTGGAGTGCAACATAGTATTTTGTGAGAGGTGTTGTCAAAGAAACACTCGGAAGGTAAACTCTTGAAAGAAGATGAGTAGATAATCGGTGATGTGTTGAAGAGTTGTCTGGGTGAACCGTATTCTGTAGAGAGTGGATTGAGGTTAGGTGAAGACAGTGTAGGATACTGATTGACAATTGTGATCAGTGGTAGAATAGACGTAGTCTGACGCAATCGTTTCCTAACTAACACCAGGTCAGTGGATTATATTGAATGGTAATGAACGGAACTCTCTGTTAAACAAGCGAATGTACGATGGCCAATGCGGAGGATATGCGAGTTGTACAGTTTGATATAAGGGTGTAGATGAGAATAGGACAAGAGGGTATTGGGTAGGATGATGAAGGTTAGAGTGTGAGAATGCAGGATGCATTAGGAAGTGAATGTTGAGCCACGCGCGCGCCGGTAGTGTAGCGGTATCATGCAACCCTCTCACGGTTGCGACCCGGGTTCGACTCCCAGCCGGCGCACGGGCTTTTAATTAACCCTCCTTCACTCACCATACGACTACTAACATCAGTTGCTGTCGCCTCATCCCAGTTCGACGACATATCTACTACACAGGCTACTCGGTGACCAACGCCCACGGAGATCCGACATTCTAGATGAGTCGTGGCAACTATACAATCGGGCAGGATGGCGCGAGAAATCACATTCTGAGCCTCGTGATATGGTCGACAGTAACTGGAAATAGACCACCACCAACGGCTTCCTGACGAGTAGTGCATTATGGGATAACCAATCAGGCAATTATCTGACTCAGTGACCAACTGACTGACTCATTGAATCACTGATTGATGAAGTGAACAATGTTGTGCATGTGTATTCAGAGAAGCTTTTGGCCGACTTGGTGCGTGGAATGAATTGAACATGTGCATCAGCACGTACATAGGCGACTGAATAACTGACAAACGGAGAGAATGTATTGTGCTTGTGTATTTTTGCGAACGTCACTGTGACTGTGTGTATGAGAATTAGTGTTAGTGTCAGTGTGAAGTAGGCCGCCAGATGAGTGTAGGGAAGCAGATATACAATGAATGCGTTTGTGTGTTGTGCTGACAATTTCACAACAGATACAGACACACACATAGTGGGTTGTAATATGATGTGACAGTCGCCTTCACCCTCTAAATACATTTGTCAGTATCAGTTGATTTCAGTGAATACATAGACCTTTCATAAAGTGGTCATCAGTATCACACATGCAAAACAGCCGACATGATAAAATGGGGAAGGAAGCTTTGAGGATGGACGCTACGGCGACTATTTCAGTAGTGGGTGAGGATGAGTGTGATACAAGTCGGTTGATTACTCAATCGTAAATGCCTGAAAATCTCTGGGGATGGAGTTCCTATTGTATGCAGTGGTGGGAGTGGGTGGTTGGGTGTGGGGGCTGAATCACTGTTCAGTTAGTTGTTGGTCACCCTTGAGATGTTGAAGTATGATATGACGTCGCGAAGCCAGGTGATGTGTAGTCTCAGTGAGAATGCAACCACTACAGGTCTGATGTGGATGTGGAGTGCAACATAGTATTTTGTGAGAGGTGTTGTCAAAGAAACACTCGGAAGGTAAACTCTTGAAAGAAGATGAGTAGATAATCGGTGATGTGTTGAAGAGTTGTCTGGGTGAACCGTATTCTGTAGAGAGTGGATTGAGGTTAGGTGAAGACAGTGTAGGATACTGATTGACAATTGTGATCAGTGGTAGAATAGACGTAGTCTGACGCAATCGTTTCCTAACTAACACCAGGTCAGTGGATTATATTGAATGGTAATGAACGGAACTCTCTGTTAAACAAGCGAATGTACGATGGCCAATGCGGAGGATATGCGAGTTGTACAGTTTGATATAAGGGTGTAGATGAGAATAGGACAAGAGGGTATTGGGTAGGATGATGAAGGTTAGAGTGTGAGAATGCAGGATGCATTAGGAAGTGAATGTTGAGCCACGCGCGCGCCGGTAGTGTAGCGGTATCATGCAACCCTCCCACGGTTGCGACCCGGGTTCGACTCCCGGCCGGCGCACGGGCTTTTAATTAACCCTCCTTCACTCACCATACGACTACTAACATCAGTTGCTGTCGCCTCATCCCAGTTCGACGACATATCTACTACACAGGCTACTCGGTGACCAACGCCCACGGAGATCCGACATTCTAGATGAGTCGTGGCAACTATACAATCGGGCAGGATGGCGCGAGAAATCACATTCTGAGCCTCGTGATATGGTCGACAGTAACTGGAAATAGACCACCACCAACGGCTTCCTGACGAGTAGTGCATTATGGGATAACCAATCAGGCAATTATCTGACTCAGTGACCAACTGACTGACTCATTGAATCACTGATTGATGAAGTGAACAATGTTGTGCATGTGTATTCAGAGAAGCTTTTGGCCGACTTGGTGCGTGGAATGAATTGAACATGTGCATCAGCACGTACATAGGCGACTGAATAACTGACAAACGGAGAGAATGTATTGTGCTTGTGTATTTTTGCGAACGTCACTGTGACTGTGTGTATGAGAATTAGTGTTAGTGTCAGTGTGAAGTAGGCCGCCAGATGAGTGTAGGGAAGCAGATATACAATGAATGCGTTTGTGTGTTGTGCTGACAATTTCACAACAGATACAGACACACACATAGTGGGTTGTAATATGATGTGACAGTCGCCTTCACCCTCTAAATACATTTGTCAGTATCAGTTGATTTCAGTGAATACATAGACCTTTCATAAAGTGGTCATCAGTATCACACATGCAAAACAGCCGACATGATAAAATGGGGAAGGAAGCTTTGAGGATGGACGCTACGGCGACTATTTCAGTAGTGGGTGAGGATGAGTGTGATACAAGTCGGTTGATTACTCAATCGTAAATGCCTGAAAATCTCTGGGGATGGAGTTCCTATTGTATGCAGTGGTGGGAGTGGGTGGTTGGGTGTGGGGGCTGAATCACTGTTCAGTTAGTTGTTGGTCACCCTTGAGATGTTGAAGTATGATATGACGTCGCGAAGCCAGGTGATGTGTAGTCTCAGTGAGAATGCAACCACTACAGGTCTGATGTGGATGTGGAGTGCAACATAGTATTTTGTGAGAGGTGTTGTCAAAGAAACACTCGGAAGGTAAACTCTTGAAAGAAGATGAGTAGATAATCGGTGATGTGTTGAAGAGTTGTCTGGGTGAACCGTATTCTGTAGAGAGTGGATTGAGGTTAGGTGAAGACAGTGTAGGATACTGATTGACAATTGTGATCAGTGGTAGAATAGACGTAGTCTGACGCAATCGTTTCCTAACTAACACCAGGTCAGTGGATTATATTGAATGGTAATGAACGGAACTCTCTGTTAAACAAGCGAATGTACGATGGCCAATGCGGAGGATATGCGAGTTGTACAGTTTGATATAAGGGTGTAGATGAGAATAGGACAAGAGGGTATTGGGTAGGATGATGAAGGTTAGAGTGTGAGAATGCAGGATGCATTAGGAAGTGAATGTTGAGCCACGCGCGCGCCGGTAGTGTAGCGGTATCATGCAACCCTCCCACGGTTGCGACCCGGGTTCGACTCCCGGCCGGCGCACGGGCTTTTAATTAACCCTCCTTCACTCACCATACGACTACTAACATCAGTTGCTGTCGCCTCATCCCAGTTCGACGACATATCTACTACACAGGCTACTCGGTGACCAACGCCCACGGAGATCCGACATTCTAGATGAGTCGTGGCAACTATACAATCGGGCAGGATGGCGCGAGAAATCACATTCTGAGCCTCGTGATATGGTCGACAGTAACTGGAAATAGACCACCACCAACGGCTTCCTGACGAGTAGTGCATTATGGGATAACCAATCAGGCAATTATCTGACTCAGTGACCAACTGACTGACTCATTGAATCACTGATTGATGAAGTGAACAATGTTGTGCATGTGTATTCAGAGAAGCTTTTGGCCGACTTGGTGCGTGGAATGAATTGAACATGTGCATCAGCACGTACATAGGCGACTGAATAACTGACAAACGGAGAGAATGTATTGTGCTTGTGTATTTTTGCGAACGTCACTGTGACTGTGTGTATGAGAATTAGTGTTAGTGTCAGTGTGAAGTAGGCCGCCAGATGAGTGTAGGGAAGCAGATATACAATGAATGCGTTTGTGTGTTGTGCTGACAATTTCACAACAGATACAGACACACACATAGTGGGTTGTAATATGATGTGACAGTCGCCTTCACCCTCTAAATACATTTGTCAGTATCAGTTGATTTCAGTGAATACATAGACCTTTCATAAAGTGGTCATCAGTATCACACATGCAAAACAGCCGACATGATAAAATGGGGAAGGAAGCTTTGAGGATGGACGCTACGGCGACTATTTCAGTAGTGGGTGAGGATGAGTGTGATACAAGTCGGTTGATTACTCAATCGTAATGCCTGAAAATCTCTGGGGATGGAGTTCCTATTGTATGCAGTGGTGGGAGTGGGTGGTTGGGTGTGGGGGCTGAATCACTGTTCAGTTAGTTGTTGGTCACCCTTGAGATGTTGAAGTATGATATGACGTCGCGAAGCCAGGTGATGTGTAGTCTCAGTGAGAATGCAACCACTACAGGTCTGATGTGGATGTGGAGTGCAACATAGTATTTTGTGAGAGGTGTTGTCAAAGAAACACTCGGAAGGTAAACTCTTGAAAGAAGATGAGTAGATAATCGGTGATGTGTTGAAGAGTTGTCTGGGTGAACCGTATTCTGTAGAGAGTGGATTGAGGTTAGGTGAAGACAGTGTAGGATACTGATTGACAATTGTGATCAGTGGTAGAATAGACGTAGTCTGACGCAATCGTTTCCTAACTAACACCAGGTCAGTGGATTATATTGAATGGTAATGAACGGAACTCTCTGTTAAACAAGCGAATGTACGATGGCCAATGCGGAGGATATGCGAGTTGTACAGTTTGATATAAGGGTGTAGATGAGAATAGGACAAGAGGGTATTGGGTAGGATGATGAAGGTTAGAGTGTGAGAATGCAGGATGCATTAGGAAGTGAATGTTGAGCCACGCGCGCGCCGGTAGTGTAGCGGTATCATGCAACCCTCTCACGGTTGCGACCCGGGTTCGACTCCCAGCCGGCGCACGGGCTTTTAATTAACCCTCCTTCACTCACCATACGACTACTAACATCAGTTGCTGTCGCCTCATCCCAGTTCGACGACATATCTACTACACAGGCTACTCGGTGACCAACGCCCACGGAGATCCGACATTCTAGATGAGTCGTGGCAACTATACAATCGGGCAGGATGGCGCGAGAAATCACATTCTGAGCCTCGTGATATGGTCGACAGTAACTGGAAATAGACCACCACCAACGGCTTCCTGACGAGTAGTGCATTATGGGATAACCAATCAGGCAATTATCTGACTCAGTGACCAACTGACTGACTCATTGAATCACTGATTGATGAAGTGAACAATGTTGTGCATGTGTATTCAGAGAAGCTTTTGGCCGACTTGGTGCGTGGAATGAATTGAACATGTGCATCAGCACGTACATAGGCGACTGAATAACTGACAAACGGAGAGAATGTATTGTGCTTGTGTATTTTTGCGAACGTCACTGTGACTGTGTGTATGAGAATTAGTGTTAGTGTCAGTGTGAAGTAGGCCGCCAGATGAGTGTAGGGAAGCAGATATACAATGAATGCGTTTGTGTGTTGTGCTGACAATTTCACAACAGATACAGACACACACATAGTGGGTTGTAATATGATGTGACAGTCGCCTTCACCCTCTAAATACATTTGTCAGTATCAGTTGATTTCAGTGAATACATAGACCTTTCATAAAGTGGTCATCAGTATCACACATGCAAAACAGCCGACATGATAAAATGGGGAAGGAAGCTTTGAGGATGGACGCTACGGCGACTATTTCAGTAGTGGGTGAGGATGAGTGTGATACAAGTCGGTTGATTACTCAATCGTAAATGCCTGAAAATCTCTGGGGATGGAGTTCCTATTGTATGCAGTGGTGGGAGTGGGTGGTTGGGTGTGGGGGCTGAATCACTGTTCAGTTAGTTGTGGTCACCCTTGAGATGTTGAAGTATGATATGACGTCGCGAAGCCAGGTGATGTGTAGTCTCAGTGAGAATGCAACCACTACAGGTCTGATGTGGATGTGGAGTGCAACATAGTATTTTGTGAGAGGTGTTGTCAAAGAAACACTCGGAAGGTAAACTCTTGAAAGAAGATGAGTAGATAATCGGTGATGTGTTGAAGAGTTGTCTGGGTGAACCGTATTCTGTAGAGAGTGGATTGAGGTTAGGTGAAGACAGTGTAGGATACTGATTGACAATTGTGATCAGTGGTAGAATAGACGTAGTCTGACGCAATCGTTTCCTAACTAACACCAGGTCAGTGGATTATATTGAATGGTAATGAACGGAACTCTCTGTTAAACAAGCGAATGTACGATGGCCAATGCGGAGGATATGCGAGTTGTACAGTTTGATATAAGGGTGTAGATGAGAATAGGACAAGAGGGTATTGGGTAGGATGATGAAGGTTAGAGTGTGAGAATGCAGGATGCATTAGGAAGTGAATGTTGAGCCACGCGCGCGCCGGTAGTGTAGCGGTATCATGCAACCCTCTCACGGTTGCGACCCGGGTTCGACTCCCAGCCGGCGCACGGGCTTTTAATTAACCCTCCTTCACTCACCATACGACTACTAACATCAGTTGCTGTCGCCTCATCCCAGTTCGACGACATATCTACTACACAGGCTACTCGGTGACCAACGCCCACGGAGATCCGACATTCTAGATGAGTCGTGGCAACTATACAATCGGGCAGGATGGCGCGAGAAATCACATTCTGAGCCTCGTGATATGGTCGACAGTAACTGGAAATAGACCACCACCAACGGCTTCCTGACGAGTAGTGCATTATGGGATAACCAATCAGGCAATTATCTGACTCAGTGACCAACTGACTGACTCATTGAATCACTGATTGATGAAGTGAACAATGTTGTGCATGTGTATTCAGAGAAGCTTTTGGCCGACTTGGTGCGTGGAATGAATTGAACATGTGCATCAGCACGTACATAGGCGACTGAATAACTGACAAACGGAGAGAATGTATTGTGCTTGTGTATTTTTGCGAACGTCACTGTGACTGTGTGTATGAGAATTAGTGTTAGTGTCAGTGTGAAGTAGGCCGCCAGATGAGTGTAGGGAAGCAGATATACAATGAATGCGTTTGTGTGTTGTGCTGACAATTTCACAACAGATACAGACACACACATAGTGGGTTGTAATATGATGTGACAGTCGCCTTCACCCTCTAAATACATTTGTCAGTATCAGTTGATTTCAGTGAATACATAGACCTTTCATAAAGTGGTCATCAGTATCACACATGCAAAACAGCCGACATGATAAAATGGGGAAGGAAGCTTTGAGGATGGACGCTACGGCGACTATTTCAGTAGTGGGTGAGGATGAGTGTGATACAAGTCGGTTGATTACTCATCGTAAATGCCTGAAAATCTCTGGGGAGGAGTTCCTATTGTAGGCAGTGGTGGGAGTGGGGTGGTTGGGTGGTGGGGGCCTGAATCACTGTTCAGATTTAGTTGTTGGTCCCCTGGAGATGTTTGAAGTATGATATGACGTCGCCGAAGCCATGGGATGTGTAGTCTCAGTGAGAATGCACCACTACAGGTCTGATGTGGATGTGGGCGTGCAACATAGTATTTTGTGAGAGGGTGTTGTCAAAGAACACTCGGAAGGTAACTCTTGAAAGAAGATGAGTAGATAATCGGTGATGTGTTGAAGAGTTGTCTGGCCAATGCGGAGGATATGCGAGTTGTACAGTTTGATATAAGGGTGTAGATGAGAATAGGACAAGAGGGTATTGGGTAGGATGATGAAGGTTAGAGTGTGAGAATGCAACCACTACAGGTCTGATGTGGATGTGGAGTGCAACATAGTATTTTGTGAGAGGTGTTGTCAAAGAAACACTCGGAAGGTAAACTCTTGAAAGAAGATGAGTAGATAATCGGTGATGTGTTGAAGAGTTGTCTGGGTGAACCGTATTCTGTAGAGAGTGGATTGAGGTTAGGTGAAGACAGTGTAGGATACTGATTGACAATTGTGATCAGTGGTAGAATAGACGTAGTCTGACGCAATCGTTTCCTAACTAACACCAGGTCAGTGGATTATATTGAATGGTAATGAACGGAACTCTCTGTTAAACAAGCGAATGTACGATGGCCAATGCGGAGGATATGCGAGTTGTACAGTTTGATATAAGGGTGTAGATGAGAATAGGACAAGAGGGTATTGGGTAGGATGATGAAGGTTAGAGTGTGAGAATGCAGGATGCATTAGGAAGTGAATGTTGAGCCACGCGCGCGCCGGTAGTGTAGCGGTATCATGCAACCCTCTCACGGTTGCGACCCGGGTTCGACTCCCAGCCGGCGCACGGGCTTTTAATTAACCCTCCTTCACTCACCATACGACTACTAACATCAGTTGCTGTCGCCTCATCCCAGTTCGACGACATATCTACTACACAGGCTACTCGGTGACCAACGCCCACGGAGATCCGACATTCTAGATGAGTCGTGGCAACTATACAATCGGGCAGGATGGCGCGAGAAATCACATTCTGAGCCTCGTGATATGGTCGACAGTAACTGGAAATAGACCACCACCAACGGCTTCCTGACGAGTAGTGCATTATGGGATAACCAATCAGGCAATTATCTGACTCAGTGACCAACTGACTGACTCATTGAATCACTGATTGATGAAGTGAACAATGTTGTGCATGTGTATTCAGAGAAGCTTTTGGCCGACTTGGTGCGTGGAATGAATTGAACATGTGCATCAGCACGTACATAGGCGACTGAATAACTGACAAACGGAGAGAATGTATTGTGCTTGTGTATTTTTGCGAACGTCACTGTGACTGTGTGTATGAGAATTAGTGTTAGTGTCAGTGTGAAGTAGGCCGCCAGATGAGTGTAGGGAAGCAGATATACAATGAATGCGTTTGTGTGTTGTGCTGACAATTTCACAACAGATACAGACACACACATAGTGGGTTGTAATATGATGTGACAGTCGCCTTCACCCTCTAAATACATTTGTCAGTATCAGTTGATTTCAGTGAATACATAGACCTTTCATAAAGTGGTCATCAGTATCACACATGCAAAACAGCCGACATGATAAAATGGGGAAGGAAGCTTTGAGGATGGACGCTACGGCGACTATTTCAGTAGTGGGTGAGGATGAGTGTGATACAAGTCGGTTGATTACTCAATCGTAAATGCCTGAAAATCTCTGGGGATGGAGTTCCTATTGTATGCAGTGGTGGGAGTGGGTGGTTGGGTGTGGGGGCTGAATCACTGTTCAGTTAGTTGTTGGTCACCCTTGAGATGTTGAAGTATGATATGACGTCGCGAAGCCAGGTGATGTGTAGTCTCAGTGAGAATGCAACCACTACAGGTCTGATGTGGATGTGGAGTGCAACATAGTATTTTGTGAGAGGTGTTGTCAAAGAAACACTCGGAAGGTAAACTCTTGAAAGAAGATGAGTAGATAATCGGTGATGTGTTGAAGAGTTGTCTGGGTGAACCGTATTCTGTAGAGAGTGGATTGAGGTTAGGTGAAGACAGTGTAGGATACTGATTGACAATTGTGATCAGTGGTAGAATAGACGTAGTCTGACGCAATCGTTTCCTAACTAACACCAGGTCAGTGGATTATATTGAATGGTAATGAACGGAACTCTCTGTTAAACAAGCGAATGTACGATGGCCAATGCGGAGGATATGCGAGTTGTACAGTTTGATATAAGGGTGTAGATGAGAATAGGACAAGAGGGTATTGGGTAGGATGATGAAGGTTAGAGTGTGAGAATGCAGGATGCATTAGGAAGTGAATGTTGAGCCACGCGCGCGCCGGTAGTGTAGCGGTATCATGCAACCCTCCCACGGTTGCGACCCGGGTTCGACTCCCGGCCGGCGCACGGGCTTTTAATTAACCCTCCTTCACTCACCATACGACTACTAACATCAGTTGCTGTCGCCTCATCCCAGTTCGACGACATATCTACTACACAGGCTACTCGGTGACCAACGCCCACGGAGATCCGACATTCTAGATGAGTCGTGGCAACTATACAATCGGGCAGGATGGCGCGAGAAATCACATTCTGAGCCTCGTGATATGGTCGACAGTAACTGGAAATAGACCACCACCAACGGCTTCCTGACGAGTAGTGCATTATGGGATAACCAATCAGGCAATTATCTGACTCAGTGACCAACTGACTGACTCATTGAATCACTGATTGATGAAGTGAACAATGTTGTGCATGTGTATTCAGAGAAGCTTTTGGCCGACTTGGTGCGTGGAATGAATTGAACATGTGCATCAGCACGTACATAGGCGACTGAATAACTGACAAACGGAGAGAATGTATTGTGCTTGTGTATTTTTGCGAACGTCACTGTGACTGTGTGTATGAGAATTAGTGTTAGTGTCAGTGTGAAGTAGGCCGCCAGATTGAGTGTAGGGAAGCAGATATACAATGAATGCGTTGTGTGTTGTGCTGACAATTTCACAACAGATACAGACACACACATAGTGGGTTGTAATATGATGTGACAGTCGCCTTCACCCTCTAAATACATTTGTCAGTATCAGTTGATTTCAGTGAATACATAGACCTTTCATAAAGTGGTCATCAGTATCACACATGCAAAACAGCCGACATGATAAAATGGGGAAGGAAGCTTTGAGGATGGACGCTACGGCGACTATTTCAGTAGTGGGTGAGGATGAGTGTGATACAAGTCGGTTGATTACTCAATCGTAAATGCCTGAAAATCTCTGGGGATGGAGTTCCTATTGTATGCAGTGGTGGGAGTGGGTGGTTGGGTGTGGGGGCTGAATCACTGTTCAGTTAGTTGTTGGTCACCCTTGAGATGTTGAAGTATGATATGACGTCGCGAAGCCAGGTGATGTGTAGTCTCAGTGAGAATGCAACCACTACAGGTCTGATGTGGATGTGGAGTGCAACATAGTATTTTGTGAGAGGTGTTGTCAAAGAAACACTCGGAAGGTAAACTCTTGAAAGAAGATGAGTAGATAATCGGTGATGTGTTGAAGAGTTGTCTGGGTGAACCGTATTCTGTAGAGAGTGGATTGAGGTTAGGTGAAGACAGTGTAGGATACTGATTGACAATTGTGATCAGTGGTAGAATAGACGTAGTCTGACGCAATCGTTTCCTAACTAACACCAGGTCAGTGGATTATATTGAATGGTAATGAACGGAACTCTCTGTTAAACAAGCGAATGTACGATGGCCAATGCGGAGGATATGCGAGTTGTACAGTTTGATATAAGGGTGTAGATGAGAATAGGACAAGAGGGTATTGGGTAGGATGATGAAGGTTAGAGTGTGAGAATGCAGGATGCATTAGGAAGTGAATGTTGAGCCACGCGCGCGCCGGTAGTGTAGCGGTATCATGCAACCCTCCCACGGTTGCGACCCGGGTTCGACTCCCGGCCGGCGCACGGGCTTTTAATTAACCCTCCTTCACTCACCATACGACTACTAACATCAGTTGCTGTCGCCTCATCCCAGTTCGACGACATATCTACTACACAGGCTACTCGGTGACCAACGCCCACGGAGATCCGACATTCTAGATGAGTCGTGGCAACTATACAATCGGGCAGGATGGCGCGAGAAATCACATTCTGAGCCTCGTGATATGGTCGACAGTAACTGGAAATAGACCACCACCAACGGCTTCCTGACGAGTAGTGCATTATGGGATAACCAATCAGGCAATTATCTGACTCAGTGACCAACTGACTGACTCATTGAATCACTGATTGATGAAGTGAACAATGTTGTGCATGTGTATTCAGAGAAGCTTTTGGCCGACTTGGTGCGTGGAATGAATTGAACATGTGCATCAGCACGTACATAGGCGACTGAATAACTGACAAACGGAGAGAATGTATTGTGCTTGTGTATTTTTTGCGAACGTCACTGTGACTGTGTGTATGAGAATTAGTGTTAGTGTCAGTGTGAAGTAGGCCGCCAGTTGAGTGTAGGGAAGCAGATATACAATGAATGCGTTTGTGTGTTGTGCTGACAATTTCACAACAGATACAGACACACACATAGTGGGTTGTAATATGATGTGACAGTCGCCTTCACCCTCTAAATACATTTGTCAGTATCAGTTGATTTCAGTGAATACATAGACCTTTCATAAAGTGGTCATCAGTATCACACATGCAAAACAGCCGACATGATAAAATGGGGAAGGAAGCTTTGAGGATGGACGCTACGGCGACTATTTCAGTAGTGGGTGAGGATGAGTGTGATACAAGTCGGTTGATTACTCAATCGTAAATGCCTGAAAATCTCTGGGGATGGAGTTCCTATTGTATGCAGTGGTGGGAGTGGGTGGTTGGGTGTGGGGGCTGAATCACTGTTCAGTTAGTTGTTGGTCACCCTTGAGATGTTGAAGTATGATATGACGTCGCGAAGCCAGGTGATGTGTAGTCTCAGTGAGAATGCAACCACTACAGGTCTGATGTGGATGTGGAGTGCAACATAGTATTTTGTGAGAGGTGTTGTCAAAGAAACACTCGGAAGGTAAACTCTTGAAAGAAGATGAGTAGATAATCGGTGATGTGTTGAAGAGTTGTCTGGGTGAACCGTATTCTGTAGAGAGTGGATTGAGGTTAGGTGAAGACAGTGTAGGATACTGATTGACAATTGTGATCAGTGGTAGAATAGACGTAGTCTGACGCAATCGTTTCCTAACTAACACCAGGTCAGTGGATTATATTGAATGGTAATGAACGGAACTCTCTGTTAAACAAGCGAATGTACGATGGCCAATGCGGAGGATATGCGAGTTGTACAGTTTGATATAAGGGTGTAGATGAGAATAGGACAAGAGGGTATTGGGTAGGATGATGAAGGTTAGAGTGTGAGAATGCAGGATGCATTAGGAAGTGAATGTTGAGCCACGCGCGCGCCGGTAGTGTAGCGGTATCATGCAACCCTCCACGGTTGCGACCCGGGTTCGACTCCCGGCCGGCGCACGGGCTTTTAATTAACCCTCCTTCACTCACCATACGACTACTAACATCAGTTGCTGTCGCCTCATCCCAGTTCGACGACATATCTACTACACAGGCTACTCGGTGACCAACGCCCACGGAGATCCGACATTCTAGATGAGTCGTGGCAACTATACAATCGGGCAGGATGGCGCGAGAAATCACATTCTGAGCCTCGTGATATGGTCGACAGTAACTGGAAATAGACCACCACCAACGGCTTCCTGACGAGTAGTGCATTATGGGATAACCAATCAGGCAATTATCTGACTCAGTGACCAACTGACTGACTCATTGAATCACTGATTGATGAAGTGAACAATGTTGTGCATGTGTATTCAGAGAAGCTTTGGCCGACTTGGTGCGTGGAATGAATTGAACATGTGCATCAGCACGTACATAGGCGACTGAATAACTGACAAACGGAGAGAATGTATTGTGCTTGTGTATTTTTGCGAACGTCACTGTGACTGTGTGTATGAGAATTAGTGTTAGTGTCAGTGTGAAGTAGGCCGCCAGATGAGTGTAGGGAAGCAGATATACAATGAATGCGTTTGTGTGTTGTGCTGACAATTTCACAACAGATACAGACACACACATAGTGGGTTGTAATATGATGTGACAGTCGCCTTCACCCTCTAAATACATTTGTCAGTATCAGTTGATTTCAGTGAATACATAGACCTTTCATAAAGTGGTCATCAGTATCACACATGCAAAACAGCCGACATGATAAAATGGGGAAGGAAGCTTTGAGGATGGACGCTACGGCGACTATTTCAGTAGTGGGTGAGGATGAGTGTGATACAAGTCGGTTGATTACTCAATCGTAAATGCCTGAAAATCTCTGGGGATGGAGTTCCTATTGTATGCAGTGGTGGGAGTGGGTGGTTGGGTGTGGGGGCTGAATCACTGTTCAGTTAGTTGTTGGTCACCCTTGAGATGTTGAAGTATGATATGACGTCGCGAAGCCAGGTGATGTGTAGTCTCAGTGAGAATGCAACCACTACAGGTCTGATGTGGATGTGGAGTGCAACATAGTATTTTGTGAGAGGTGTTGTCAAAGAAACACTCGGAAGGTAAACTCTTGAAAGAAGATGAGTAGATAATCGGTGATGTGTTGAAGAGTTGTCTGGGTGAACCGTATTCTGTAGAGAGTGGATTGAGGTTAGGTGAAGACAGTGTAGGATACTGATTGACAATTGTGATCAGTGGTAGAATAGACGTAGTCTGACGCAATCGTTTCCTAACTAACACCAGGTCAGTGGATTATATTGAATGGTAATGAACGGAACTCTCTGTTAAACAAGCGAATGTACGATGGCCAATGCGGAGGATATGCGAGTTGTACAGTTTGATATAAGGGTGTAGATGAGAATAGGACAAGAGGGTATTGGGTAGGATGATGAAGGTTAGAGTGTGAGAATGCAGGATGCATTAGGAAGTGAATGTTGAGCCACGCGCGCGCCGGTAGTGTAGCGGTATCATGCAACCCTCCCACGGTTGCGACCCGGGTTCGACTCCCGGCCGGCGCACGGGCTTTTAATTAACCCTCCTTCACTCACCATACGACTACTAACATCAGTTGCTGTCGCCTCATCCCAGTTCGACGACATATCTACTACACAGGCTACTCGGTGACCAACGCCCACGGAGATCCGACATTCTAGATGAGTCGTGGCAACTATACAATCGGGCAGGATGGCGCGAGAAATCACATTCTGAGCCTCGTGATATGGTCGACAGTAACTGGAAATAGACCACCACCAACGGCTTCCTGACGAGTAGTGCATTATGGGATAACCAATCAGGCAATTATCTGACTCAGTGACCAACTGACTGACTCATTGAATCACTGATTGATGAAGTGAACAATGTTGTGCATGTGTATTCAGAGAAGCTTTTGGCCGACTTGGTGCGTGGAATGAATTGAACATGTGCATCAGCACGTACATAGGCGACTGAATAACTGACAAACGGAGAGAATGTATTGTGCTTGTGTATTTTTGCGAACGTCACTGTGACTGTGTGTATGAGAATTAGTGTTAGTGTCAGTGTGAAGTAGGCCGCCAGTTGAGTGTAGGGAAGCAGATATACAATGAATGCGTTTGTGTGTTGTGCTGACAATTTCACAACAGATACAGACACACACATAGTGGGTTGTAATATGATGTGACAGTCGCCTTCACCCTCTAAATACATTTGTCAGTATCAGTTGATTTCAGTGAATACATAGACCTTTCATAAAGTGGTCATCAGTATCACACATGCAAAACAGCCGACATGATAAAATGGGGAAGGAAGCTTTGAGGATGGACGCTACGGCGACTATTTCAGTAGTGGGTGAGGATGAGTGTGATACAAGTCGGTTGATTACTCAATCGTAAATGCCTGAAAATCTCTGGGGATGGAGTTCCTATTGTATGCAGTGGTGGGAGTGGGTGGTTGGGTGTGGGGGCTGAATCACTGTTCAGTTAGTTGTTGGTCACCCTTGAGATGTTGAAGTATGATATGACGTCGCGAAGCCAGGTGATGTGTAGTCTCAGTGAGAATGCAACCACTACAGGTCTGATGTGGATGTGGAGTGCAACATAGTATTTTGTGAGAGGTGTTGTCAAAGAAACACTCGGAAGGTAAACTCTTGAAAGAAGATGAGTAGATAATCGGTGATGTGTTGAAGAGTTGTCTGGGTGAACCGTATTCTGTAGAGAGTGGATTGAGGTTAGGTGAAGACAGTGTAGGATACTGATTGACAATTGTGATCAGTGGTAGAATAGACGTAGTCTGACGCAATCGTTTCCTAACTAACACCAGGTCAGTGGATTATATTGAATGGTAATGAACGGAACTCTCTGTTAAACAAGCGAATGTACGATGGCCAATGCGGAGGATATGCGAGTTGTACAGTTTGATATAAGGGTGTAGATGAGAATAGGACAAGAGGGTATTGGGTAGGATGATGAAGGTTAGAGTGTGAGAATGCAGGATGCATTAGGAAGTGAATGTTGAGCCACGCGCGCGCCGGTAGTGTAGCGGTATCATGCAACCCTCCCACGGTTGCGACCCGGGTTCGACTCCCGGCCGGCGCACGGGCTTTTAATTAACCCTCCTTCACTCACCATACGACTACTAACATCAGTTGCTGTCGCCTCATCCCAGTTCGACGACATATCTACTACACAGGCTACTCGGTGACCAACGCCCACGGAGATCCGACATTCTAGATGAGTCGTGGCAACTATACAATCGGGCAGGATGGCGCGAGAAATCACATTCTGAGCCTCGTGATATGGTCGACAGTAACTGGAAATAGACCACCACCAACGGCTTCCTGACGAGTAGTGCATTATGGGATAACCAATCAGGCAATTATCTGACTCAGTGACCAACTGACTGACTCATTGAATCACTGATTGATGAAGTGAACAATGTTGTGCATGTGTATTCAGAGAAGCTTTTGGCCGACTTGGTGCGTGGAATGAATTGAACATGTGCATCAGCACGTACATAGGCGACTGAATAACTGACAAACGGAGAGAATGTATTGTGCTTGTGTATTTTTGCGAACGTCACTGTGACTGTGTGTATGAGAATTAGTGTTAATGTCAGTGTGAAGTAGGCCGCCAGATGAGTGTAGGGAAGCAGATATACAATGAATGCGTTTGTGTGTTGTGCTGACAATTTCACAACAGATACAGACACACACATAGTGGGTTGTAATATGATGTGACAGTCGCCTTCACCCTCTAAATACATTTGTCAGTATCAGTTGATTTCAGTGAATACATAGACCTTTCATAAAGTGGTCATCAGTATCACACATGCAAAACAGCCGACATGATAAAATGGGGAAGGAAGCTTTGAGGATGGACGCTACGGCGACTATTTCAGTAGTGGGTGAGGATGAGTGTGATACAAGTCGGTTGATTACTCAATCGTAAATGCCTGAAAATCTCTGGGGATGGAGTTCCTATTGTATGCAGTGGTGGGAGTGGGTGGTTGGGTGTGGGGGCTGAATCACTGTTCAGTTAGTTGTTGGTCACCCTTGAGATGTTGAAGTATGATATGACGTCGCGAAGCCAGGTGATGTGTAGTCTCAGTGAGAATGCAACCACTACAGGTCTGATGTGGATGTGGAGTGCAACATAGTATTTTGTGAGAGGTGTTGTCAAAGAAACACTCGGAAGGTAAACTCTTGAAAGAAGATGAGTAGATAATCGGTGATGTGTTGAAGAGTTGTCTGGGTGAACCGTATTCTGTAGAGAGTGGATTGAGGTTAGGTGAAGACAGTGTAGGATACTGATTGACAATTGTGATCAGTGGTAGAATAGACGTAGTCTGACGCAATCGTTTCCTAACTAACACCAGGTCAGTGGATTATATTGAATGGTAATGAACGGAACTCTCTGTTAAACAAGCGAATGTACGATGGCCAATGCGGAGGATATGCGAGTTGTACAGTTTGATATAAGGGTGTAGATGAGAATAGGACAAGAGGGTATTGGGTAGGATGATGAAGGTTAGAGTGTGAGAATGCAGGATGCATTAGGAAGTGAATGTTGAGCCACGTGCGCGCCGGTAGTGTAGCGGTATCATGCAACCCTCCCACGGTTGCGACCCGGGTTCGACTCCCGGCCGGCGCACGGGCTTTTAATTAACCCTCCTTCACTCACCATACGACTACTAACATCAGTTGCTGTCGCCTCATCCCAGTTCGACGACATATCTACTACACAGGCTACTCGGTGACCAACGCCCACGGAGATCCGACATTCTAGATGAGTCGTGGCAACTATACAATCGGGCAGGATGGCGCGAGAAATCACATTCTGAGCCTCGTGATATGGTCGACAGTAACTGGAAATAGACCACCACCAACGGCTTCCTGACGAGTAGTGCATTATGGGATAACCAATCAGGCAATTATCTGACTCAGTGACCAACTGACTGACTCATTGAATCACTGATTGATGAAGTGAACAATGTTGTGCATGTGTATTCAGAGAAGCTTTTGGCCGACTTGGTGCGTGGAATGAATTGAACATGTGCATCAGCACGTACATAGGCGACTGAATAACTGACAAACGGAGAGAATGTATTGTGCTTGTGTATTTTTGCGAACGTCACTGTGACTGTGTGTATGAGAATTAGTGTTAGTGTCAGTGTGAAGTAGGCCGCCAGATGAGTGTAGGGAAGCAGATATACAATGAATGCGTTTGTGTGTTGTGCTGACAATTTCACAACAGATACAGACACACACATAGTGGGTTGTAATATGATGTGACAGTCGCCTTCACCCTCTAAATACATTTGTCAGTATCAGTTGATTTCAGTGAATACATAGACCTTTCATAAAGTGGTCATCAGTATCACACATGCAAAACAGCCGACATGATAAAATGGGGAAGGAAGCTTTGAGGATGGACGCTACGGCGACTATTTCAGTAGTGGGTGAGGATGAGTGTGATACAAGTCGGTTGATTACTCAATCGTAAATGCCTGAAAATCTCTGGGGATGGAGTTCCTATTGTATGCAGTGGTGGGAGTGGGTGGTTGGGTGTGGGGGCTGAATCACTGTTCAGTTAGTTGTTGGTCACCCTTGAGATGTTGAAGTATGATATGACGTCGCGAAGCCAGGTGATGTGTAGTCTCAGTGAGAATGCAACCACTACAGGTCTGATGTGGATGTGGAGTGCAACATAGTATTTTGTGAGAGGTGTTGTCAAAGAAACACTCGGAAGGTAAACTCTTGAAAGAAGATGAGTAGATAATCGGTGATGTGTTGAAGAGTTGTCTGGGTGAACCGTATTCTGTAGAGAGTGGATTGAGGTTAGGTGAAGACAGTGTAGGATACTGATTGACAATTGTGATCAGTGGTAGAATAGACGTAGTCTGACGCAATCGTTTCCTAACTAACACCAGGTCAGTGGATTATATTGAATGGTAATGAACGGAACTCTCTGTTAAACAAGCGAATGTACGATGGCCAATGCGGAGGATATGCGAGTTGTACAGTTTGATATAAGGGTGTAGATGAGAATAGGACAAGAGGGTATTGGGTAGGATGATGAAGGTTAGAGTGTGAGAATGCAGGATGCATTAGGAAGTGAATGTTGAGCCACGCGCGCGCCGGTAGTGTAGCGGTATCATGCAACCCTCCCACGGTTGCGACCCGGGTTCGACTCCCGGCCGGCGCACGGGCTTTTAATTAACCCTCCTTCACTCACCATACGACTACTAACATCAGTTGCTGTCGCCTCATCCCAGTTCGACGACATATCTACTACACAGGCTACTCGGTGACCAACGCCCACGGAGATCCGACATTCTAGATGAGTCGTGGCAACTATACAATCGGGCAGGATGGCGCGAGAAATCACATTCTGAGCCTCGTGATATGGTCGACAGTAACTGGAAATAGACCACCACCAACGGCTTCCTGACGAGTAGTGCATTATGGGATAACCAATCAGGCAATTATCTGACTCAGTGACCAACTGACTGACTCATTGAATCACTGATTGATGAAGTGAACAATGTTGTGCATGTGTATTCAGAGAAGCTTTTGGCCGACTTGGTGCGTGGAATGAATTGAACATGTGCATCAGCACGTACATAGGCGACTGAATAACTGACAAACGGAGAGAATGTATTGTGCTTGTGTATTTTTGCGAACGTCACTGTGACTGTGTGTATGAGAATTAGTGTTAGTGTCAGTGTGAAGTAGGCCGCCAGATGAGTGTAGGGAAGCAGATATACAATGAATGCGTTTGTGTGTTGTGCTGACAATTTCACAACAGATACAGACACACACATAGTGGGTTGTAATATGATGTGACAGTCGCCTTCACCCTCTAAATACATTTGTCAGTATCAGTTGATTTCAGTGAATACATAGACCTTTCATAAAGTGGTCATCAGTATCACACATGCAAAACAGCCGACATGATAAAATGGGGAAGGAAGCTTTGAGGATGGACGCTACGGCGACTATTTCAGTAGTGGGTGAGGATGAGTGTGATACAAGTCGGTTGATTACTCAATCGTAAATGCCTGAAAATCTCTGGGGATGGAGTTCCTATTGTATGCAGTGGTGGGAGTGGGTGGTTGGGTGTGGGGGCTGAATCACTGTTCAGTTAGTTGTTGGTCACCCTTGAGATGTTGAAGTATGATATGACGTCGCGAAGCCAGGTGATGTGTAGTCTCAGTGAGAATGCAACCACTACAGGTCTGATGTGGATGTGGAGTGCAACATAGTATTTTGTGAGAGGTGTTGTCAAAGAAACACTCGGAAGGTAAACTCTTGAAAGAAGATGAGTAGATAATCGGTGATGTGTTGAAGAGTTGTCTGGGTGAACCGTATTCTGTAGAGAGTGGATTGAGGTTAGGTGAAGACAGTGTAGGATACTGATTGACAATTGTGATCAGTGGTAGAATAGACGTAGTCTGACGCAATCGTTTCCTAACTAACACCAGGTCAGTGGATTATATTGAATGGTAATGAACGGAACTCTCTGTTAAACAAGCGAATGTACGATGGCCAATGCGGAGGATATGCGAGTTGTACAGTTTGATATAAGGGTGTAGATGAGAATAGGACAAGAGGGTATTGGGTAGGATGATGAAGGTTAGAGTGTGAGAATGCAGGATGCATTAGGAAGTGAATGTTGAGCCACGCGCGCGCCGGTAGTGTAGCGGTATCATGCAACCCTCCCACGGTTGCGACCCGGGTTCGACTCCCGGCCGGCGCACGGGCTTTTAATTAACCCTCCTTCACTCACCATACGACTACTAACATCAGTTGCTGTCGCCTCATCCCAGTTCGACGACATATCTACTACACAGGCTACTCGGTGACCAACGCCCACGGAGATCCGACATTCTAGATGAGTCGTGGCAACTATACAATCGGGCAGGATGGCGCGAGAAATCACATTCTGAGCCTCGTGATATGGTCGACAGTAACTGGAAATAGACCACCACCAACGGCTTCCTGACGAGTAGTGCATTATGGGATAACCAATCAGGCAATTATCTGACTCAGTGACCAACTGACTGACTCATTGAATCACTGATTGATGAAGTGAACAATGTTGTGCATGTGTATTCAGAGAAGCTTTTGGCCGACTTGGTGCGTGGAATGAATTGAACATGTGCATCAGCACGTACATAGGCGACTGAATAACTGACAAACGGAGAGAATGTATTGTGCTTGTGTATTTTTGCGAACGTCACTGTGACTGTGTGTATGAGAATTAGTGTTAGTGTCAGTGTGAAGTAGGCCGCCAGTTGAGTGTAGGGAAGCAGATATACAATGAATGCGTTTGTGTGTTGTGCTGACAATTTCACAACAGATACAGACACACACATAGTGGGTTGTAATATGATGTGACAGTCGCCTTCACCCTCTAAATACATTTGTCAGTATCAGTTGATTTCAGTGAATACATAGACCTTTCATAAAGTGGTCATCAGTATCACACATGCAAAACAGCCGACATGATAAAATGGGGAAGGAAGCTTTGAGGATGGACGCTACGGCGACTATTTCAGTAGTGGGTGAGGATGAGTGTGATACAAGTCGGTTGATTACTCAATCGTAAATGCCTGAAAATCTCTGGGGATGGAGTTCCTATTGTATGCAGTGGTGGGAGTGGGTGGTTGGGTGTGGGGGCTGAATCACTGTTCAGTTAGTTGTTGGTCACCCTTGAGATGTTGAAGTATGATATGACGTCGCGAAGCCAGGTGATGTGTAGTCTCAGTGAGAATGCAACCACTACAGGTCTGATGTGGATGTGGAGTGCAACATAGTATTTTGTGAGAGGTGTTGTCAAAGAAACACTCGGAAGGTAAACTCTTGAAAGAAGATGAGTAGATAATCGGTGATGTGTTGAAGAGTTGTCTGGGTGAACCGTATTCTGTAGAGAGTGGATTGAGGTTAGGTGAAGACAGTGTAGGATACTGATTGACAATTGTGATCAGTGGTAGAATAGACGTAGTCTGACGCAATCGTTTCCTAACTAACACCAGGTCAGTGGATTATATTGAATGGTAATGAACGGAACTCTCTGTTAAACAAGCGAATGTACGATGGCCAATGCGGAGGATATGCGAGTTGTACAGTTTGATATAAGGGTGTAGATGAGAATAGGACAAGAGGGTATTGGGTAGGATGATGAAGGTTAGAGTGTGAGAATGCAGGATGCATTAGGAAGTGAATGTTGAGCCACGCGCGCGCCGGTAGTGTAGCGGTATCATGCAACCCTCCCACGGTTGCGACCCGGGTTCGACTCCCGGCCGGCGCACGGGCTTTTAATTAACCCTCCTTCACTCACCATACGACTACTAACATCAGTTGCTGTCGCCTCATCCCAGTTCGACGACATATCTACTACACAGGCTACTCGGTGACCAACGCCCACGGAGATCCGACATTCTAGATGAGTCGTGGCAACTATACAATCGGGCAGGATGGCGCGAGAAATCACATTCTGAGCCTCGTGATATGGTCGACAGTAACTGGAAATAGACCACCACCAACGGCTTCCTGACGAGTAGTGCATTATGGGATAACCAATCAGGCAATTATCTGACTCAGTGACCAACTGACTGACTCATTGAATCACTGATTGATGAAGTGAACAATGTTGTGCATGTGTATTCAGAGAAGCTTTTGGCCGACTTGGTGCGTGGAATGAATTGAACATGTGCATCAGCACGTACATAGGCGACTGAATAACTGACAAACGGAGAGAATGTATTGTGCTTGTGTATTTTTGCGAACGTCACTGTGACTGTGTGTATGAGAATTAGTGTTAGTGTCAGTGTGAAGTAGGCCGCCAGATGAGTGTAGGGAAGCAGATATACAATGAATGCGTTTGTGTGTTGTGCTGACAATTTCACAACAGATACAGACACACACATAGTGGGTTGTAATATGATGTGACAGTCGCCTTCACCCTCTAAATACATTTGTCAGTATCAGTTGATTTCAGTGAATACATAGACCTTTCATAAAGTGGTCATCAGTATCACACATGCAAAACAGCCGACATGATAAAATGGGGAAGGAAGCTTTGAGGATGGACGCTACGGCGACTATTTCAGTAGTGGGTGAGGATGAGTGTGATACAAGTCGGTTGATTACTCAATCGTAAATGCCTGAAAATCTCTGGGGATGGAGTTCCTATTGTATGCAGTGGTGGGAGTGGGTGGTTGGGTGTGGGGGCTGAATCACTGTTCAGTTAGTTGTTGGTCACCCTTGAGATGTTGAAGTATGATATGACGTCGCGAAGCCAGGTGATGTGTAGTCTCAGTGAGAATGCAACCACTACAGGTCTGATGTGGATGTGGAGTGCAACATAGTATTTTGTGAGAGGTGTTGTCAAAGAAACACTCGGAAGGTAAACTCTTGAAAGAAGATGAGTAGATAATCGGTGATGTGTTGAAGAGTTGTCTGGGTGAACCGTATTCTGTAGAGAGTGGATTGAGGTTAGGTGAAGACAGTGTAGGATACTGATTGACAATTGTGATCAGTGGTAGAATAGACGTAGTCTGACGCAATCGTTTCCTAACTAACACCAGGTCAGTGGATTATATTGAATGGTAATGAACGGAACTCTCTGTTAAACAAGCGAATGTACGATGGCCAATGCGGAGGATATGCGAGTTGTACAGTTTGATATAAGGGTGTAGATGAGAATAGGACAAGAGGGTATTGGGTAGGATGATGAAGGTTAGAGTGTGAGAATGCAGGATGCATTAGGAAGTGAATGTTGAGCCACGCGCGCGCCGGTAGTGTAGCGGTATCATGCAACCCTCCCACGGTTGCGACCCGGGTTCGACTCCCGGCCGGCGCACGGGCTTTTAATTAACCCTCCTTCACTCACCATACGACTACTAACATCAGTTGCTGTCGCCTCATCCCAGTTCGACGACATATCTACTACACAGGCTACTCGGTGACCAACGCCCACGGAGATCCGACATTCTAGATGAGTCGTGGCAACTATACAATCGGGCAGGATGGCGCGAGAAATCACATTCTGAGCCTCGTGATATGGTCGACAGTAACTGGAAATAGACCACCACCAACGGCTTCCTGACGAGTAGTGCATTATGGGATAACCAATCAGGCAATTATCTGACTCAGTGACCAACTGACTGACTCATTGAATCACTGATTGATGAAGTGAACAATGTTGTGCATGTGTATTCAGAGAAGCTTTTGGCCGACTTGGTGCGTGGAATGAATTGAACATGTGCATCAGCACGTACATAGGCGACTGAATAACTGACAAACGGAGAGAATGTATTGTGCTTGTGTATTTTTGCGAACGTCACTGTGACTGTGTGTATGAGAATTAGTGTTAGTGTCAGTGTGAAGTAGGCCGCCAGATGAGTGTAGGGAAGCAGATATACAATGAATGCGTTTGTGTGTTGTGCTGACAATTTCACAACAGATACAGACACACACATAGTGGGTTGTAATATGATGTGACAGTCGCCTTCACCCTCTAAATACATTTGTCAGTATCAGTTGATTTCAGTGAATACATAGACCTTTCATAAAGTGGTCATCAGTATCACACATGCAAAACAGCCGACATGATAAAATGGGGAAGGAAGCTTTGAGGATGGACGCTACGGCGACTATTTCAGTAGTGGGTGAGGATGAGTGTGATACAAGTCGGTTGATTACTCAATCGTAAATGCCTGAAAATCTCTGGGGATGGAGTTCCTATTGTATGCAGTGGTGGGAGTGGGTGGTTGGGTGTGGGGGCTGAATCACTGTTCAGTTAGTTGTTGGTCACCCTTGAGATGTTGAAGTATGATATGACGTCGCGAAGCCAGGTGATGTGTAGTCTCAGTGAGAATGCAACCACTACAGGTCTGATGTGGATGTGGAGTGCAACATAGTATTTTGTGAGAGGTGTTGTCAAAGAAACACTCGGAAGGTAAACTCTTGAAAGAAGATGAGTAGATAATCGGTGATGTGTTGAAGAGTTGTCTGGGTGAACCGTATTCTGTAGAGAGTGGATTGAGGTTAGGTGAAGACAGTGTAGGATACTGATTGACAATTGTGATCAGTGGTAGAATAGACGTAGTCTGACGCAATCGTTTCCTAACTAACACCAGGTCAGTGGATTATATTGAATGGTAATGAACGGAACTCTCTGTTAAACAAGCGAATGTACGATGGCCAATGCGGAGGATATGCGAGTTGTACAGTTTGATATAAGGGTGTAGATGAGAATAGGACAAGAGGGTATTGGGTAGGATGATGAAGGTTAGAGTGTGAGAATGCAGGATGCATTAGGAAGTGAATGTTGAGCCACGCGCGCGCCGGTAGTGTAGCGGTATCATGCAACCCTCCCACGGTTGCGACCCGGGTTCGACTCCCGGCCGGCGCACGGGCTTTTAATTAACCCTCCTTCACTCACCATACGACTACTAACATCAGTTGCTGTCGCCTCATCCCAGTTTGACGACATATCTAGTACACACGCTACTCTGTGTCATTGTTTATCTTATTTGTCCTTCTTTTGTAGTCATTTTGAGTAATTCTTTTTGTTCTAATTTTTACTTCAGCCACATATTTGTTTTTATGTTGTTTCGCCATTTCTAGTAATTTATTTTTAGTTGGTTTTTACATTTTTGCCGAATGTTTTTTTTGTATCCTGATTTTATTACATCACCTTTTTTGGTTAAAACTTCAATTATGCCTGAATTTTGATTATAGTCTTTTTTATCTCTCTACGTACTTTAAATAATAATTAGCATAATGAATAACGTCGATTATTAGTATAGTGAATCATAGCATATAAATGATAACATGGGTATTTCTGAAATGTCTTCAGGATGTGTGTAATTAGAGTATGGATATAAAGTTCATGAAGTTACAATAAATTTTCGTGAAAATAGGATAAACTAATAGTTACATATGTATTCTAACATTACCTGCACTACATTTTGATGTTAGGGCATTGAAAGTAATTGACAAAAAGTTCTCCATGACGTTAGTTTCGTGAATGTTTACACTCATCAACAAGGTATG
Source organism: Schistosoma mekongi (assembly GCA_034768735.1). NCBI lineage: Eukaryota > Metazoa > Platyhelminthes > Trematoda > Strigeidida > Schistosomatidae > Schistosoma > Schistosoma mekongi. Next base: position 29,280,527 of record CM068309.1, read on the forward strand.
CCTTCAATTGAAGACAAATCAGTTAGCATATGTATGTCGCTGCAACTTTGTCAATGGTCAAAGCACTAAATGGTTAGACAAATGATTACATTCTTTAATACTCAGTGATTGATGTTTCTAACTGTTCGCTACCTGATGTCCATTTATATTGAATCATTTAAACTCGCATTAATCTACACAAACAATTTTTTGTGTTCAGTTAATTGGCCTTGATTATGCAACTTACTTTTATATCACTATTAAAGTAGGGCACGGAGAATTGGCCTTACGCGAGACGAAGCCTAACAGATGAATGTCATCATTTATGTAAGGTGATTGTATAAAGTTGACACCTACAGTATTATTTAAATACTATTCTAACTATGAATCGACTTAAGAAGAAGGAGTAGAAAGGATCATATAGAGGTAGTAAATATCTAGGTCAAATTAACACAGTAAATATGGTGCAATGTTGTTAAGGCAATGGACATGATGACATGCATACAATTGCACGTAAAGGAACGTATAAATATTAGGTATATAATATTTATATTGCCTTTGATGATATAGCTTGTTGCCAAGTCATTACTATATAATGAAAATTTATTTGAACTAGAATTTAGACACTAGAGAATCAGTACATCTAAATGGCCTAACAACATGCCATTTAAGCGACGCCTATATTTGTAAAAACACCAATTAAATTGGGTTACGTTGTAGTCATGTGGTTGTCCGGGATCAAGTGAACTTATTGTGAGAATACATTAGAGAAAGCCTCTATAAGACTAGACAAACACGATATTAGTCGCTACTTCACTATCAATTAGTGTAAATGTTTCAAATATTTAGGAGGTTGGTTTTGGCCTGGTTGGTGCAAATTCAAATCTCACATGGAATACTAGTCCACTCGAGATTGCAGGTAGCCTTCCTGAGATGTTTCAGTTATCATGCAACCTAGGTCAAGTAATTTACCTTACTGACTTCGCCAATGAAAATGGCTAAAATCTATGGGACAGTGAACAGTTGATTTTTTGAGCGTTTATTTGTAGAATTTATGATCCCTTTTAATTCCACTTATTTTGAAGTTGAAACCTAGCAGTAGTATTGTCCAGTGTTCAGTAACATATGAAATATCAGGTTAAAATAGAGATAACCAGGTAGAAAAACTAATCTTTACATAGAGACAATATTAAGCCATTTGTAAGTTAAATGAAAGTATAAAAATATTTCTTAATCACTCCAAACGGATTGTTTTGCAAAACGTCATCAATCCTGAATTCCAAATTAATATGACAGCACTTTCTAGAAATAGGATTTATGTCTTCTTTAAAAATGTTTCTGACGTATCTGCAGCATTCATCTATACTAGGAGGATTTTTTGAAACAATCACGTTTTTACCTAAAGCACACATAGTGGTAAGTTGTAGTTATTGAAGTCGTTTTCAATAGCACTGAATGATTATAACTAATTGAATGAAGTCAAAATTACTAACAACTAGTTTACAACTTGATAGTTTAAACTTTAAACACCTTAAAAACTAGAGATCCTGAGTCCCAGTCTTACGTACATGTTGTTAAAATTTAGTGAAAAGAAAATTAAGTGAATTTAACTGTTGTAAAATAATTTTTTGATAGATAAAAATCTGTTGAATAAAGCTTAATTCAATCAAGGCTTATCATTTTTTACATCAATTCATTACTGTATAGTGACCAGTGTCCGGTTTGCCAAGCCTTGTATATCATATCAATCGAATTTTATCAATTAGATTTCAATGTGGCCGCTAGTTTGAATAAATAAACATCGCCGACACTATGTTGAGATGAAAGGCTGTTGTGTAATTAGTCTTTAAGAGACTCTCGACTTAGGTTCCGTTCTATTTGGTATTCTTCAGCAAGGTGTAGCCGCCTTCTTGTAATGAATTAATATATACTGAATGGCACGAAACTTAGGTTTCCTTTAGACTACATTTGGAACCACATTCCATCATTATTTCTCCAAAGACTGCAAGTATGAGCCTCTGACATCTCTGATTGTGGTGAAACTTAAGTCAGGTAAGGTTTCTCAGCAGACTAATTACAACCAAGTTGCATAAAAAAATGATGAACACAATGTCAAGTCACTTAAACGAATGACCATATTGTAGCTTGATCGAGAGGTTGAAAAACATAACACTGTCCACTCATTAGTAGCTGATTATTGCGGTGGTAGTTATACTTAAGATATAAAGCCATATAGAAACTGTTGCATCTAGTTCCGTATACATCTTATGTTTTAATCAATCTGTCGGGTTAATTTCATACTCTAATTTGCCGACTAATGTTAACTACGGTTTGCTAAATTCATCTATTATAAGCACACAAACTAACCAATTTTTAATCATAATAATTATTTCTAGTAAAAATATATTGTATATCATTTGTAAATTAACACGTGGCAACAAAAATATTTTCTACTTACTTATTACTTAACAGTAACAAGGAGCTTTTATTGACACAATACATAACGTAACGCTTTTCTACGACTAAAATACTAGTATAACGCAGTTCGACACATTCCATAAAATATATAAACAGATTAAAAATTAAAGCTTCTTTTAAATTCTTTCATAAACAGCTCTTAATAACTTAATGAATGGAAAGAAAGGTAAAAATATTAGACTTAACATTTTTTTCTTAACATTAGACAACTTATCGAATATCCCAAACCATCCAAAGTAAATTAAAGAAATGTATTTTAAATATACAAATTAATGTAATTTAATCTGAGTAAAGTAACTGTAGTATTAGCCAAATTAACAGATATGTAGTTTATTTCAGAAAATAAAAATTATGAATTTGGTATCATGAATTGTTCTAAGTTAGATAACCAAAGCCCTGGATAGCCGTTTAAGCTAAGTTTGGTACTTCTCAGCAGTACCCATCCACAACCGTACCAGGAAATCAGTTCAAGAAACTATACTTTTCGTAGCGAATGATTAGCAACTGACCTACTTTGGTGATATCCAAAGGTAGATATTTCTGACTTCAACCGACTTGCGAAATATTTGGATGATTTCTTCAGCCGTAATGGCGTGTAAGAGCCCCAAACCCAACATCACTCATTTGACTAGTGTAGTTCAACTTTATGGATGCGCACTGTGTGAGAATTCTCACACTAGAAATAAACAGAAGTCGAGTATCAGTACCAAACTCAGGCTAATGTGTTACCGCATTCAAATTCAACAATCTCTACAACATTCAATTGTAAAAATTACTTTATGCAAATGTCAGACATAGAGAGAATTATAATGTATGTATATTTATATTACAGATTCCTTCAATAAGCAATTTTATTTTATTCATGATTTCTATTTAAACTTTTAGTTCTACCCTAGTTACCCTAAATGATTCGCTTTTTGTTTCAGACAATTGGAAACTGAAATTTATTCTAACCAAGGTGAATAAATGCTGTTTGATATAAATAAAATGAACATAAAGGCGACGAATATTGTTTAAATGATAATAATAATATTAATGATAATAATAACATTGAATACTTTGATGTGCATAGTAATTAATTCCAGCGTCCAATAATAATTTTTTATACTAATATTGACATTTTCATACGATAAAATGAGATTACTACTGATACGAAATAAGTAATATCAAAATCAAATATACAAATAGTTTCTGAATTACTGACAATTATGAAGAATGTTGTATTGAAATTGGATAATAAGTGGCTAGTGGGTTTCATAATGCACCTATGATAAAATAATACAGCGGGTAAAGCGATAGTATTTGTAGTGACTTGATCCGAGTTTCTATATGATGTAGGTGCATCCAGCTGACAAGCCTTATACAGGATGAAACAAATATCGTGGGTTCCCTTCGGCAGTTACAATGCAGTCTTATGAAAGATAACTTGTGACCTAAAACTACACAGAGGTAATCCATTAAGAGTGCACATATAGCAGCAACGACCAATCAGTTGCAATCTTTAACTTTAACATAATGAAGATATAGTGACTAATAAATTAAGTCGTAGGGAGCGGTGTGAACCTAGTTGTTTATTGAAGAAATTTGGGCGGAAGGTATCTGCAACTTTCTTGATTTTTGCTAACGCTCTTATGTTTCTGGAATCTTACCCGTTTTACAGTTTATTTAACATATACTTGCTGTGTATTATGGTGTATTTTTCACCAATAATCTCATTTAGATCATTTAGAGTCTCAAGTAACTGTTTTCTATGAAAATATCATAATAGGCATACCATGACAAATAAGAAAACAAATGTAGTAAGTAACATTTTGATATTTAGCATACTTTCACTAAATTAACCGAAAAGTGATTGGAAGTACTGAATACTGCGCACTTAGTGAACGCTGAAGACGATATGTATAGCCCTTGTTTTAATGTAAAATTCAGCAGTTTTACTAACAACAAATGAGATATTAATATTTGATGAGTATTAATGGTCTAAGCTTGAATAAATACATGGGAATAAAGGATCTGCCGGATAATCATATCCTAGGAATAATTAAGCAAATATTCTGTTTGTAATCCCTACTGAATAGTAACGCATATCACGTTTGTTAGCGCATTTGTCAATTAAGTCTCAGCAAAGTCATTTGGCTGAGTGACTCGACGTCGTACATATTGTGCTGTTGATGCTACATGGTTAAACGTAGTCTGCGAGGAAATCCTACTTGACATAGATTTCATGGTAAACTTCAAACTTCAGGAGACATATATGTAGACTTAGAAAATTGGTGCTCCGTGTGGCACTTGAGCTAGTACCACTCAGTTTCTTAATCTGTTACCATTATTACTAAGCAAGTCGAGCCGTAGTGAGGATCTTGTAGACAAGTGACTATATTGTAACTGTTTTAATAGATTTCGATAGTCTTCTACCGACTAAAAGGGCATGGGAGTGTTCATTAACCGTAGTTCAGCCACTGTACTACGTTGGCTTACACAGCTTGATGACAAAAACAGTTGACTATAAATCTTGGTGACTAGAATTTAGAGCTTACTAGACACATTCGTTTTGTCAAGATAATATTTATTCCATGGTAGTCGAAGTCAACTGGCACAAAGCCTATGTCAAACAGGATTTCTTTCTGATTACTTCCAGTCACCTTCATATGTTTAGCATGTAATAGGAGAAAGAGGAATTTAAATCGGTTAGATATTCTGGACTGTTCTACAAATAATGATTAACTTAGCAAAGTTAAAGTACAGGGAAGGATGTGAACTATTCATAAAATGACACTTAGGAAATAAAATCAGTGTTTAACCATTTGAATAAAGAATGTGAAAATGATTGGATTTAATGGACAAGTTCATTGTAAATATGTAAAAATTAATTTCACCTGGTACATTTAATTATTTATTAATTTTTAAAAGTAATCAACATTCGAATCAAAAGAAACAACGGTGTAAGTAGTTATCCGCACACCTGTAAAGTGGTGTTGAATAAGTGCATGCATATTGGTGGATTTAATTCATAAGCTGTACCTACAAGTTACAACATAGTTCGTTGTTTAAATTAAATTTTATCCTAAACCATAATCCATAAACATAATTTTAAAGCTAACTAACTGTATCTCCTCAAAACAACCAAATACAATGATATACAAACCAGTCACAATTTTCTAAGTATGATTTTCTTCGAAATTGGTAAACGAATAGTAGATAATCAATATGCTTGTTTGAACCATACCCCATAACCTTGAACGTGAATTTCAGTACTTCATTATTCCATTCCCCTATTTTCAATTTATTATGATGTTTATTTTCATTGTTATTGACTTAAATGCACAGACTAAATCGCAACACTATGGATCATCGTTGAAAAATCAATTAAATGGAACTCGTCACTGTACATCAACTTCATTGATTATGAGAAGGCGTTTGACAGTGCAGACAGGAGAACACTATGGAAACTTCTTCGACACTTCGGCGTACCAGAGAAACTCGTCAACATCACTCGAAACTCTTACGATGGAACACAGTTCAAAATTGTGCATGGAGGACAACTGACAAATGCATTCCCAGTGAGGACTGGAGTCAGACAAGGTTGCTTGCTCTCACCTTTTGTCTTCCTCCTAGTGGTTGACTGGATCATGAAGACCTCCACATCTGAGGGAATGTACGGGATTCAATGGACAAGTAGGATGCAACTCGATGATTTGGGCTTTGCGGATGATCTAGCTCTTTTAGCCCATACACACCAACAAATGCAGGCGAAGACAACCAGTGTAGCAGCAACTTCAGCATCAGTAGGCCTGAACATACATAAGGGAAAGAGCAAGATTCTTAAATATAACACAGGGAGCACCAACACAATTCAACTTGATGGAGAAACTCTGGAAGAAGTGAATAGTTTCACATATCTGGGGAGCATCATCGATGAACGAGGAGGGTCCGATGCAGATGTAAAGACAAGGATTGGCAAAGCCAGAGCAGCATTCCTACAGTTGAAAAACCTATGAGACTCAAAACAAATATCAACTAACCTCAAAGTCAGACTCTTCAATTCGAACGTGAAGACAGTCCTGCTGTATGGAGGTGAAACTTGGAGAATTACTGCAAACATCATCAGACGGATATAAGTATTTATAAACAACTGCCTACGAAAGATACTGACTGGAAACCATCAGCAACAGCTTACTATGGGAGAGGACAAACCAACTTCCAGTTGAAGAGGAAATTGGGAAAAGACGTTGGAAATGGATAGGACATAGATTGTGGAAACCATCAGACTGCATCACGAGACAAGCATTAACATGGAATCCTGTTGGTAAACGGAAAAGAGGAAGGCCAAAGAACACGCTGCGTCGAGAATCGGAAGCAGACATTAAAAGGATGAACAGCAACTGTTAACAATTGGAAAGGATTGTTGAGGACAGAGTTGAATGGAGAATCCTGGTGAGCGGCCTATGCTCCTCAGCGAGGAGTAACGGGTATAAGTATGTAAGTAAGTAGGTAAGATTTAATGACAATAAGCTTTAAAGCAATTTATTCGACTATCGTATTATTTCATTCATAACCAGTATGCATTCGTTGATTAAAAATGCTTTATACTGATAAATTTAAGTTTTAATGAGACTTTACGTTTCAATTTACAATTATTTCAATCTTATAAGACAAGTACATGAATTTGAATGAATAAAGAACTATCAATTTTCAGCATCAAATTCAGTCATTGATTTAAAACTAAATGTATTATACAATCATTATGAAGATTAATTTTGATCTTCTTAAGGATATTCATTTAGCTTAACTGATAAATGATTTATGTCACTGTAATTTCTGATAGTTGTATACATAATGTAAAATAAATTAAATTTTATATTCAATTGTATTATTTATGTAATTCATGATTAGAAAAAAGAAATGTTAGATGACCTAAGATTTAATTGAATGACTAAATGATGTCCTAATTCTGAATGTAAAATTTTTAAATCTTATAATTTCCATTTATTATTCCCATGAATGATTAACTCTCTCACTGTGATAATGAGTTAATTAACTATACTTAATTACTATGTATGAATTAATATTAGTTAGTTAATGGGTACTGTACTGATAGACCTATCAAAATGTTGAAGCATATATAAATTTTGATTTACTCAATGATTCTTTATAATTCTTTAAATGATGTTTCTCAATGTGTCGCTATATTTGAAAAAAATAACTGTATATACATGGTCACTTTGATCGTTTGAAAATAATAAGCATATAGATTCAAGCAGAATAAGATAGTTTCATTTTGTTTTAAGAAAATGATTTTTATTATTGGTACACTACAAGAAAATTTAAGATTAATTTGTATCATCCCGTTGATTTGTTATGGACTGAAGCTGGTCCAGCTATTTCTATATGCGCATCCTGAGCGGATTACCTCGGTATAGTGATTATTCACAAGTATTATTTAAGTTGGTTTGTGACTGGCAAGTTAAGTCCAGGACGTGCGTTTTGTCTTATTTGGAACTCGTCGGATGAGTTTGAATCCCACTAAGGAATAACAACATTGTGATGCAGGTACACCCAGCTGACGAGTCCCAAATAAGAAGAAACGCGCGTCCTGGATTACAGTTGCCAGTCACAATCCAACTTAAATAATAGAAGATTTAGTGAATATTTGTAAGTGTCTAAGATGTGACAGATGTATACAAAATGGGATAGACAGGTGAGTAAGAAAATAAAAGTAACAAGTCAAAAGTAGTTACAGTCAGTAAAAACCAAGCTCCATACATTTCAACTTCGAAGGTTATTATGTCACGATTATAATCGCTATCAAACTGTATTAACTAGAACTTACACTTAAGCTAAACTAAATTAGGTAATTCGAGCAAAATGGACAAGTTCTTTCATATTATTGTTAACTGTGTCTATAAATTTTCATGTATATTTCAAAACTGTTAAACTGGTCAAGCAGAAAGTAGCGATTATCTAGGAAGTTTTATTTGTCCCAAAAAGTCTCTGATCAAGAATGTATAAGAACTTTGAATAGCTTAATTTCTAAACATTTCTTGGACACAAAACATCAAGGTGATAAACTAGAACCTTTCATGTAAGCAATCGAACTTTAGTCTTTGAATGTTTGATAAACCAGTTTATAAATTTGAAACAAAAGAAATAGTGGTCAATATCTTGTTGGTTTTGTTGCAAACCCTATTTTAACAAATTATACAAAAATGTTAGGTCATGCTCTTATAATCTAATAATTGTATTTATAACTAACTGGATCTTCCTACTTAACATCATCGGTTGTTCATCAAAGAACCATTAGACTGCCTTCCATTAAAAAAATCCATGGAATGTCAAGTCACCTAGTTCAGTTATGAGAATTCACCTTGATCGATACGGTTAGATTAGCACTATAAAGAACTAAACAACTACTACATTGATCATAGCATTATTAATTGAAGCATTTCTTTTCCTTCAAACTTTTGTTACTATGTTCCGAAAAGTTCTTCTAAATACAACGCATGTCCATTTGAATTTTTAATGTATTTAGTTATTGCATGTTCACAGTAACTTCTGATTAAATTCATTAATGAACAAAGAAGTAATTTTATGCCATCAGCGTGGAGTATTTATAACTCTAGTAACTGTTAATTTCTTTGTGAGTCTAAAGTTATCATGATTTTCATTTCTAGTCGAATCTTTGAGACTCACCTGCACTTCTTAAATTTTAGAATGAAAATCATAAAAGAAGTTGTATTTAATTTATTTGACAGTGATGTTTAAACAGCTGAATTTAGCCTGAATAAATAAATGAATAACCTATTATTCATATAGTTAATTTTCACCTAGAAGAATATCTTTAATATATACAGATTTGTGTCCAATTTATGTTCTACTGGTATAACATACACATATGGTGTATTCTAAAAATGGAAACTATACATTAAATAATATGAATTCATGTCCTAAGGAGATTTACACAAACAAGTTGACAAGAAGTTTTTGCCTGTATCATCTATTTCATAACTGAGTTTTCATCAGTCTTTGCTTTAATATATCGATTCAGTGTGAGCAAAATTTGCATTCTAGTACATACAGGCAATAAGTACGAAGCAGGAAGAAACACGTGTCTTGAGTTCCAGTAATATTCATACTTCGTCCATTTTAAAATCCTGTCATAAAATAGCTGGATTACAGCTATTTTCTCAGGATGAGCAAATACCAACAAAGAATGAGCAAATCCTAGTCCTGAATAACAGTAACAGGATAACACAAATGCTTACTAATAATATTAGAAATACATTATACTCGTTAATCAAGTTAGTGATAGTCTGGATTCAGTAATTAGAGAGTTGGCATTTGAAATGAGTGAAAAATGTGGGTGCCACATTGGTTAAGTCTCATTCAGTTGACCAGTTTTTAATATCGCGAGAATTTCATCCTGAATTCCGCTCCAAGTTATAATCAATCTAGACACGTAATTGTCGAAAATTATCAGAAGAAGCTAGTAAACCAATCACTATTATTTGTATTACTGTCAAATGATGGTATAATTCTTGTTAGTTATTATTCACAAACTGGTTTAAGGCTTATTACAACATATCTGAGTGATTTGTCTATTTTTTTTATTTTACCAGCTTTATTATTTCACTTGCCTCATCTTTAAAACTCTAGTATATTCAAAATCGACTTTCTAGTTTATTTTCATATCTCGGTAGCCTTTCAGAGGTAGACTCGGAACATATACAATAGAAAGGAATTATGAAACTATACTACGTAATTTATTATAATAACAGAAGTTAATAGCTAATTTTACACCTGACAGTGATAGAAGCTTCTTAAAATAATCGCAGAACTTTGGTCTATTAGTCACTGATATTAAGAATGTTAAGAGTGTATTTGGTTTCAGATTTATTTGTAAAGTTTCTAACAAAACTGTTCATTTAAATGTGGTTATAGAGGGAATTCTAGCTGCATGAAAACAATAAAGTTTATCATCCATAAACATATTATTACAGTTAGAAAAGTAAATTTTAATAAGAAGTATCCCAAACAATGACATAGGTGAATGCATTCTTGATATGTGAGTGAAATAATTGGTGTAAACATAATCAAACAGATTATTAAATGCTATATTCACTGTAATAAATACTAAATACAGTTAATCAGTCAGTCGATCTGTCTATCTATCAATCTATCTATCAATACCTGTTATCCATCGTGAAGCATAAGCCACCAACCAGCATTCTTCAACATACTTTGTCCTGGACTCTTCTTTCCAGTTCTTTACAAGAATTGTCCACTCTTCCTATGCCTGCCTCCTATTCTCGAAGTAATGTGTTCTTTTGTCTCCTTCTTTTCTCTGACCTTGTAGATTTCAAGTTAGTGTTTGTCTTGTGAGGCAGTTTGGTGATTTTGAGATTATGTATCCTGTCTCCGTGCAGTGTCTTTCTCTAATTACTTCTTCAGCTGAAAGTTGATTTGTCCCTTACCAAAGTAGGTTGTTGCCTATGGTATCAAGCCGACGGGTTCGAAGTATCTTGTGCAAACAGCTGCATCTTTTAACCGATAGTTTTCGTAGTTCTTCAAGTTTCAGCCTTTGTTAGTTATTTGTGGTTATATTATGGTATATATCAATCAATCAATCAATCAATCAATCAATCAATCAATCAATCAATCAATCAATCAATCAATCAATCAATCAATCAATCAATGCCTGTTACCTCAAGTGGAGCATAGACCACCCACCAGCGTTCTTCAAGCAACTCTGTCCTGGGCTTTCCTTTCTAGCTCTTCTCAAGTGCTCCTCATTCTGTTCATGTCTGTTTTGAATTCCCGATGCAGTATGTTCCTGGGTCTTTCTCTATTTCTTTGACCTCTGGGATTCCAAGTCAGTGCTTGTCTTGTGACACAGTTTGCTGGTTTCCTCAGTGTGTGTCCAATCCACCTCCAGCGTCTTTTCCTAATTTTTTCCTGGGCTGGAAGTTGATTAGTTCTCTGCCACAGAAGGTTGCTGTTGATGGTATCTTGCCAACAAATCTGAAGAATTTTGCGCAGACAGTTGTTTATAAATACTTGTATCTTCTGAAGGATACTTTTCGTAGTTCTCCAAGTTTCAGCTCCATACAACAGAACTGTCTTCACATTTGTATTGAAAATTTTGACTTTAATATTGACTGAAAGTTCGTTTGAGTTCCAGATATTTTTCATTTGTAGAAATGTTACCCTTGCCTTACCAATCCGCACCTTCACATCCGAGTTAGACCCTCCATGTTTGTCGATTATGCTGCCCAAATGGTATATTTCTACAGTATATTAACAAGTTCATAGAAAAATGGTTTTATTGAATTGTACGGTTTAGTTTTTAATGAAATAAACAAACGAATTGTTTGATAGTAAAAGATTTACTAAGTAATAATACAAATAAAAATATAAAACTAAATAACATCAACCTTACTATACAGTGACATGAAATATTGACCATAATTAGCAGTTGATGTTTCGTTAAATAAACTACTCAACAGAATTATTCAAGTATACGGTTCAAAAATGTAAAACATTTTAAAGTACTTAGTTTAAAGTTTTATAAACTTTTGATGCATTAATGAAGTATCACTATGAAAGTATTTGTCGTCGTTATTTTTTTTTAACGACAATATAATTTATAAGTAGGTGTTGAAGAGAACATTGAGCTTGATGTAAGGGCTAAATTTTACTGTGAAGCCTCAATGTCTAGGGTTAGATTTTCTATACAGTTGTAAGTTCCCACTTTTAAGGAGTGCTATACTAATATCTTCTCGTTTTAACTTGTTGTCTGATGTATGACAGTTCGTGATATCAAATTGAGATAATATTATTTATTAGAAACAAAACAATGTTAGGCATACTTAATATGAGAAATGTTTTGACTAAAACTGACTTTGATATGTAGATGAAGATTGTTAATTACCTATACTTAACGAAGAGGATTAGATACTATTCATAAGGTCATTTATTTGTTAGTTAATTAAATGGATATCACCGAAGAGAACATTGAGAAAAAGTATGGAAACGGAATTACTGCAATGGAAGCATAATAAGTTACTTTGAATAGGGTTCAGATAATAAACGAAAAATAAAAAAATACAGTTATGAGCATGAAGAGACTTATTTTGTAATAGATCCCATGACTTTAAAACAATTATTTCTCCTGATAAGTTTTAATAATACAATAAGATGAGGACACTTATCAATTTACGAGATATATTTCATAATGCATTTAGACAGACTGATTACACATAAACCTGTTTAGACATTTTTATATGAAAATAAAGGTCGACGAGACAATCAGAAGATAAGAAAAGAAAACGAAAGTAGTGTGAATCACATTTTGAATCACATTGGATATAATATGAATATTATCCTGGTAGGTTTACTGTAAGTACAGATTGGTTATGCACACATGCGGGGGTGGAATTGAACTTTCGTAAAGTTAAGGCTTTAATAAACCTTAGTGCACAACCCCGTAACAACTCTTGGGCAACACCTTAAATGCTGACTTGATATTAACTTTATGGACTGTCTCAAGCAGATGTTTAGCGATAGAAGGTAATGATGGTTTATCATGCGAAATAAATAAATTCATATCATTATGCCAAGAACAGATGTTCTTACTTAGCTTATAAATTAGGACAATAGTACGTTGTATTTGCTGAAATAAAAATCCTAATTTTGTATCGTAGGTGAATTTAAGCTGTATCATCTCAAAGTTGTACAACTGTTCAATTTTATTGTGAAGCTCCTAAGCGGTGAATACCTACATCCATACATGGGAGAGCCAATTTGCCATACTTCGTTATCTTATCTATATGGATGAAGTCTAATGACAATATTATCCTCCTATAGAAATGGAATCTCCGCTTGGAATTAGTCACTATGAGATTACAATAGTGTGTATGGAATTAGACAACTTGATTTTTTAATGGTTGTCTAACTAAGATCAATTTATGGAACGAAAATTTAACTTTTATCCAATTAGTCTACATGATTTAATGCTGTAACAGATATATAGACAAATAGTAAATGGATTGATGAAGTGGTTCCCTGTATATTGACGGATTATGTTTCGAAACATTTCTTTCTTTACGATGCATTCACATTATTAATAGTAACATTTAACATTTGAAGGGAAATATACATGAACAGTAAAAGCAGCAGGTCCAAGAAATGAGAACGAACCAATGAGGTGGGAATTTTTTATTTCAAGGCCATAGTGCATAATTTAGCTAACAATGTTGACATGTTTTGCAAATTTTGAAGAGTTTTACTTAGAAGATTATGTTTATGCTGTGTTGAGCTTATGCATCTGGACGAATGTTTAGAGAAGTGTAATAAGCTTATATTTTGGTGTCACAAATGTTGGCTAAAGATATCACTTAAAGTTGGTTTATATTTTACACTTTCTGAAATTTCCCTCAAGCAGATAATGGTCCTGGTAATGCAGTGGTTATTAGAGAAACTTGTAACTGAAGTTTCAGCCGTGACAGATGTAAGCGAAATTACATCTCTCTAGTGGTATCAGTATCGCAGAGATGTTTACTCGGAGATACTTATGAAAACATCACTGTCTATGGGCAGTTTTGGTAAAACTATTGAGATTTATTAAATGACTCTTATAAAGTGCAAATACGATCGATGACGTAGCATTCATACAGTATGTTAGAACCTACAGTTGATATTTAACATTTGAGTTCGACGTCTAGGAAAAGGACATTTTGAAAGAATTCCTGACCACAAGAAGTCTACCTTAATCCAAGTAACTAAGATCCTTGTCAAACTTAGAACAACAATTTACACCGGTTATTTGAAGTCATACAAATGCTTATTAATACTTGGATATAATCATCATATCGTTGTTCACAACTGGCACGTTGTGAATCCCACAACAGGAATTCACATAAATAACATAGAAGCCATGTCGTCTAGATTTTTAAAAATCTATCCTTACAAATACAATGGAACTCGTATTTTTATAGTCATATAGATATTTTATAGTCATATAGATGAGTATTTATACAGAAGTTACTTTGATTTTAAATGTTTACAATTCATAGATAACCTTGATAAGTCTATTAATAGTTTAAAACTATTATATACATTTGAGTAATGGAATTGAAATGTTTTTTTTGTGAAGAATAGTATTTTTTTTGACTGAATATGTCACAGATTGGCAGGGTACAACTGAAAACCAGAATGCACTGGACAGCCATTCCGTCCTAGTATGGGGCTCCTCATTAGTGTGCACCCTAGATCCCGCGCCAGGGGCTCCAGGTTAATATTCAACCCCTAACCCTCTACACCCCTGGGTCGGCATCCAACGGTAGAATTTCCACTTCTATCAATTTGTGATATATAGTGAGACGATCATCCATTTGAGTAGTACTTCATTTTGGTAGATTTCTCTAAATATAATATCATTCCATCATAAACTACTTTCTTATTGGTCGATTTTCAATTTGCTCATGTCAAGGTCAATACAGCAGTCTTAAGCTTGTACCTGTTCTATGATACTGGCGTAAAAATATTCTCATTAATAGATTATAGAATAATTTAACATTTTTAATTTTATATAGACATTGGCAGAATATTTTCTTCTTTTCTTTCTTCTCAATTCAGATACATCTTCATGACAATAAACCTGTCAAATCAACATAGTAAAGAATGTCTATTTATCACATTCAGATAATAATCTGTACTGTATATAAATAATCTATCAGATATCTGTAAGACATAGATTCATAAACAATACAGTTCAATTTAATTTTAATTGTATGTAAACCATGAATGATTTTTTTCTTAGTTGTTCTCATAGAGCTGGATATTATTACCATTAGTCTTTTACTTTTTTCTTTGAAGGTAATCAAAGAAAGCCTACATTAATTTACTTATGATTTATAAGTATCGTCATCATGTATAAATGGAATTACATGTGTAATTGTAATAAATTTTTTTATTTATGATTTATGGCAATTTCTATTATTAGCATGTATGCCTCTTTCTGCAGTTTCTACAAATAGAAGAAATAAGAGAACTTGTAGATATTGGACGAAAATACTGAAATGTTTATATCTAGATAATGATATTGATTTTAAAGGGAAAAATATCTAATTCTTAGAGATAATTTTAGAGAGATAAAAAGGTTTTTTTAAAGAATTTTTATTATAAGACTTACTTATCAGGTGAAATTATCCACTATATAAATGAGTAAAGCCATGAGAAAACGAGATAACCTAACTGTGGATGAATCAGGATAGTAAAACTATCACACTAACTAGTGTTAATTAAGTTAGATGTTATTGTTGTGATTTATTACTATTAATATTTAGGATCAAATATGTTGGATATTTGTTATCATATGAACTTATTTGAAGAACTTTAATTGAATATGATAATTAGTTGACTATACTTTTTGGATAGCTGCTAGCAAGTATCTTTATGAAGTTCATGCAAACGTCAAAGTGTTGCAACTTGTGGTAAAACTTAAAATATTAATTCATTTTCCACAGCGCCTTTAAGTTGTTCAACGGGTATAACTTTAATTAGTATTCGTATGGATCCGCATTCTCCTGTTGTTAATACTGAGCTATAATGAATGGATTCAAGTATCATTGTGTACCATAACAATGAGATGAGAGGGTGTGAAAATATATCTTCAGTTACATTTAAACTCATTGTCCAAATGCATGTCGTCATATGTCTCGTATACTCTATCTCCATATTGAAGCTAATCCTAATTTACAATTTACAACTAAACATGAAAATGTAAACATGTTTCATCGTCTAGACCATGGTATCAAACATATTAAGGACGGTTGAATTTCGTGATTTATTCATCAGAAGTATATTTAAATAAAAGTGTATGGAAATTTCAGCAGCATATGTCTACCAGGTAAGTTTTAGCCCGGCGTTATTCAACCGAATTTACTATATTCACAGAGTAAGATGGAACAGAATCTAACTGAGAATGAAAATCATCTGCAGAATAACGATTACTCGCAAATATTCTTCAGTAAACATTGTAAGAAAAGGATTAGAGTAAATCGAATATTCTACGACTGATGGAAAGTTTAAATTTATACGACTCGGCTCCAAAATTGATGAGATTCTTAGTGAAATTGAATCCAGACGTAGAGCTGCATTAAAATGAGCCTATCCAGCTGGAAACTAGCATCACATTACTACACGAATTGTTTATTGAGACAAGTAAAAATGAAGAAAAACTCGTCTGTGTCACTAACAAATGTGTTCACCGTTTTACATATATATGCAAAAGTATATATAATGGAAAGACTGAGATTCGAGTTAATGTTCTCATCTACTAACTTATTCCTCGAATATCGTAACTAAGACGTAAATTTGTTTATGACAGTAAGATCGTTTGTCTTGTACTCGACAGTGAACATGACGTACATATTGAGAAATTACTCATTAAAGATAAAGACATTGATTTTCACCTATTACGTTTAGTTGAAGTTAATTCAATCGATGGGCTTAAACTTAGTTTATGTATTTAAAAAGAGACGCCATCGTTAATCATATACTGCCTTAGTGACCTAAATTTTTCTTACACTTGCTTATGTAACAATTCATTTTGTCACACATGAACACTACATATTTTAATCTTCTGATCAATTTAATCGTGTAATCGTATTGTGCTATTCTTGAACTTCAGTTTTCTCACTGATCACGATGCATCATATAACATATGTTTCTTCTATAAGATACAAATTACTTAAATGCGTAAATATTTGATGTATTTAATATTCTTTTAACTATTCATCATTGATAGCAAGTCTTTCATTATGACGACATGAGGTATTTACAAACATTACTTTTTTAATTATTTATTACTATATATTTCAGATTGTAAAGCAGATGATAAATAACCATGATATATATAAATTCATACTATTCTGTTATGATCGTCGTTCTTGATTTTTTCAGATCTGCAAGCGGGAAAAACTGTATGAAATATAGAATCTCCATAATTTACGGTTATTTTGTGAGTTAATAGTAATGAGGAACCAATTTCTCTTAAAAAACTTAGTAGCAATTATTAATAGAAATACCTTTAAGTTATCTAGCAGAAAACTATGTTATTACTATGATAAGTATTTCTTTAAAGTTGTGAGAACAGAAGTGATGTCAGTATATTTTTGGAAAATTTTCCAAAGTAAGTTATATTTTCACTTAAGAATTCTGCCATTGAACGTTAGCCCAGTAGTCCAAACGATCAATTGTTCGCCGTGAGACCTAAGGTTCCCGAGTTTGGTTCCCTAAAGGAATCTAGGGCTTGTACTAGAGTGAGGTCCCATACTAGTACAAAGCAGTAGTTCAATGCTCCCTACTTATATTCATTTAGTTTTGTGATTGTAATTATTTGAGGGGTGGGGGTGTTTCTTTTATGTAGAACACGAATACACAAGAATATTATTGAATGAAAATTTTTATTCCTATTCCAAATATTGGTCGATTCACTCCGTTAAAATTAGAAATCATTCAACCAAATCAAATTTCAATCTTATTTAAACAAATATTTAATTCAAGTTCTGTAAAAATAAAAGGTGATTTTGATAACAATTAATCAGTTTATTAGGCAAAATAAACATAATTGTATTCCTATTGAATGAATCAATGAATGTATGTAAATACAAATTAAAATTGATATCAATGTCAAATTTTTTTCGATTACAAACAAGAATTGATGAGCACATTAAAAAAGAATTATGTAAATAAATGAACTGTATCAAGTATATGCTTTATGTTTATAATGTCTAATGTATAGTGAAATAGAACTAAATCACTAGTGAAGTATCTATTCAGTTTAATTTCACTATCTATTAGTTTACCTTTATCAAGTTGAGTAGATCATAAAACAAATGCAGGACTAAATAGTGCATACGAGTGAAAGATATTGAAAATAACTTGGAGTAACCGTAACCTAATTCAGTCAACTAGAAAACAGATTATACAAGAAACTGTTTTATGACTATCAACTTATGAAGATAGTTTACCAACTTAAATCATATTCCATGGATGTTATTTGTAGGAACTTTTATAATAGGTTTCACAAAGTTCTACCTGTGAACAGCAGAATGAACCTGTTGATTGTGTATATGTACCTTGACCATAATTGTATTTCCTATTGGATTACAGTTTCATTAATGAATGCAACCTTATCTACCCTATGAAATGGATACACGACACTAAAATATAGAACTATATCTCTTTTGTGCATATGTATGTGGCTGCATTTAGCAGTATTACACAAGTTTAATACAGCCCTTCTCCGTGATACTAACAAACGCAACGAATTCAAATTAATTCTCAGCAACAAGTTTCAGGCATTTCATAATCTACTAGAAAAAGGTGGAACTAATATGGAAGACAACTGGAAAGAGATTAAGGGAACAATAACCTCAACATGTCAGGAGGTTTTGGGTCTCAAGAAACAACACCAAAAAGAGTGGATTTCTGTTAGAACTCTGGACAAGATCCAAGAAAGGAGGAACAGAAAGACAGCGATCAATAACAGTCGGACAAGAGCAGAGAAAGCCAAGGCACAGGCCGAATACACCGAAGTCAACAAGCAAGTGAAGAGGAGCATCAGGTTGGATAAACGGAAGTTTGTTGAGGACCTAGCAATGACAGCGGAAAAAGCTGCAAGAGAAGGAAATATGAGGTTCTTATATGATACAACGAAGAAGTTAGCTGGGAAATTCAACAAGCCAGAACGGCCAATCAAGAACAAGGCTGGCAAACCAATCACTGAAGTGCATGAACAACGGAACAGGTGGGTAGAGCACTTCCAAGAACTCTTGAATAGACCAGCCCCACTGAACCCACCAGTCATCGAAGCAGCAGCCACGGATCTCCCTATAAGCACAGACCCACCAACAGTCGAAGAAATCAAAATGGCCATCAGACAGCTCAAGAGTGGCAAGTCAGCAGGACCAGACAACATACCAGCGGAGGCACTGAAGACAGATATAGAAGCAACTTCAAAGATACTCCACATTCTCTTCAGGAAGATTTGGGAGGAAGAACAAGTTCCAGCAGACTGGAAAGAAGGGTACCTCATCAAGATACCAAAGAAAGGCGATCTCAGCAATTGTGAGAACTACAGAGGCATTACCCTATTTTCAGTACCAGGAAAGGTCTTCAACAGAGTGTTATTGAACAGATTAAAGGGCCCAGTCGACGGCCAACTCCGAGATCAACAGGCTGGATTCCGTAAAGATCGATCATGTACCGATCAAATCGCCACTCTACGGTTCATTGTTGAACAATCAATTGAATGGAATTCACCACTTTACATCAACTTCATCGACTATGAAAAGGCATTCGACAGCGTGGATAGGAGAATATTATGGAGCCTTCTACGACATTACGGCGTACCCGAGAAGATAGTCAACATCATACGAAATTCTTACGACGGACTACATTGTAAAATCGTGCATGGAGGTCAGCTCACAGATTCATTCGAAGTGAAGACCGGTGTTAGACAAGGCTGCTTACTCTCGCCCTTCCTCTTCCTACTGGTCATCGACTGGATCATGAAGACTGCAACATCTGAAGACACTCTCGAAGTCAAATGGACAACATCGATGCAACTAGATGACTTGGACTTTGCAGATGACAGAACTAGCTCTTCTTTCTCACACACATCATCAAATGCAGAAGAAGACCAACAATATAGCAGCAGCCTCAGCAGCAGTAGGCCTCAACATACACAAAGGGAAAAGCAAGATCCTCCGATACAAAACAACAAACTCTAACCCAATTACACTTGACGGAGAAATTCTGGAAGACGTTGAAACCTTTACATATTTGGGCAGCATCATCGACAAACACGGAGGGTCTGATTCGGATGTGAAGGCGCGGATTGGTAAGGCACGGGCAGCATTTTTACAGCTGAAAAACATCTGGAACTCAAACCAACTGTCAGTCAATATAAAAGTCAAAATTTTCAACACAAATGTGAAGACAGTCCTGTTGTATGGAGCTGAAACTTGGAGAACTACAAAAAGTACCCTACAGAAGTTACAAGTATTTATAAACAACTGCCTGCGTAGGATTCTTCGGATCTGTTGGCCAGATACCATCAACAACAACCTGTTGTGGCAGAGAACTAATCAACTTCCAGTTGAGGAAGAAATTAGGAAAAGACGCTGGAGATGGATTGGACACACACTGAGGAAACCATCAAATTGTGTCACAAGACAAGCACTGACTTGGAATCCTGAAGGCCACAGAAACAGAGGAAGGCCCAAGAACACATTGCGTCGGGAATTGGAAACAGACATGAAGAGAATGAACAGCACTTGGGAAGAGCTAGAACGGAAAGCCCAGGACAGAGTTGGCTGGAGAATGCTGGTGGGCGGTCTATGCTCCACTTGGAGTAACAGGCATTGATTGATTGATTGATGTGGCTGCATTTGTACACCTCATTTGTAGTCTTGATAAGTAACTTTCTCTGTTAGAATTCGCTAATTATCATTTCAGCATTTGAATTTATTACCATATACTAAATGATCATTATATGCATTCAAAATAAGCTTCGTGAACTTGAAACGAAAGTTCGATTCCTAAATGTTTATTTTACTGAGTTCAATAAAAGAAAACATTTGAGCGGAAAAACAAGGATTTATTTTATTTCGCTGGGTATTCGTTAGCTACTTACTACAAGTAATGTTATAGGATCAAAATTATTAAACAGAAATTTGACATCCATATATAATGTAGTTAGTTGATAGTAGATATGTACAGTATTATTACTATGGATCGAATTCTAAGCAGGGGTGTAAACATTATTAAGCAATAAAAAATGCTATAAATATGCCTGCCATTTGTTGTAGAATATTCTGGAATAGTGGTGGTAAATAAAGGTGAAAGAATTGGTGTTGTTATGTAAGAAACAACCGTTGATAATAAATAGAATACAATAAATGAACAGAGCTTAGTTAGTTGAGAATGAAAGCGTTGAAATAGAAAAGTCAAAAGTGACGTAATAGTTTAGTGTAATGAGGAAAATATTTCTAAAAGTGTTGTTGTATAGATGATGTGAAAACCAAGGCAAGGAGAGATAAACAACTGCACCTTTTTGGATACAAAATTTGGGATTTGGATTCCTGATAGTAATAGCTTCAGGAATTTTGAGGAGACTGAAGTTAAGTTGTTTAATAATTGGTTAGGAGAATTTAAAGATATCAACTTAATGTCCTGTTTCCAGGCAACGTCTGGCCACTGGAATATTCAGGAGGAATCTTCCTATTAAACATGGATGCTCAAAAAATCTAAGATGGATCTTTTGTTCTGTTTGACCAGTGCAGCTACTTTGACAGGTACATGTTTATAAGCAGCGTTGGCGGCAAAATATAAAAAGTGCTTGTCTATCTTTGACTGAGGTATTGTACACATTGATTTGTGTATGACTAACAATCTAACCTCGGAGTAAGTTCAAGTCAGTACAGAGTTATTTCTTCTACTGATTGTTTCTTTGACATTATTGCTTTTATAATTGAGATGGATAAAAATAAGTTTATTACAGGCTATAGCTACTCTATGTTTAACGTCCGTAGTTACCGATGAATTTTTGTTGGTATCCATTCCCTCTTCTGGGTTATTTTCTAAAACAACATTGAACCTGGCACATATGTACATTGGTCTAAGTCGTTACATCATATCAACATGCCAAGACCAATACAGAAACAGGAGTATTTTCAATTGTTGTAAAGCAGTTAGACGTATGAAATTTTGTCCAAGGAAAAAAAGAATCAAATGACTTATAAAACCTTCTCTCAGACATTAGATGCAATAGACGTGAGGACTCTAAGACCAACGTTTAACGACTTTCTGAACTGTTACCACGTTTTTGGCTGTCCCTTACCTACGAACATCTTACAACTACACCAGACAATATAGTGAGTCAAGATAGGCAGTTGTTAGGCATTCATAATACGCTTTCAAACCAACTAAGTCTGTGAAGATTAAACATGTGTCCAACTAATTAACAAGTTTATAATATTAACATGAATACGGCATCATCATTGCTTACTTGGAAGTTCAGACAATAGCGAGCAGTAGTTTGTAGCTACTCATGATCGAATACCAGTATGTTTTGTTGAGGTATTTATTTTTTTTAGTTCGCATTATAATTTTAGAATGATGATAAATAATAAAGAAGTCTTTATAGTAACCATTGACTACAATTTCTTAATATTTTCACGTTATAGTTCCGAAATATACATGATTAATGACTTATTGACTTGAATCACTATGTAGATGTGTATTGACTAACGTAGAACAACGGGGTATTTCAGGAAAATTGATTTGACAAAATAAGAATACTCGGTTGAGATTTTATTTGTCAATAACCAAATTTTTAAATAGCTGAGAATCCTTGAGATACAACATATACATTTACATTGGGATGCAGCTACATCCAGCCGATGAATCCCAAATAGGACGAATCGCACGTCCTGCATTCCAGTTGTCAGTCACAATCCAACCTAAGTAATATATATTTACTATTTTCATAATTAAAAATATTATCTAGCCTGTAATGAAGCCTGCTTCAAATCTTGTTATGTACTTAATTTAAACATAACTGGCTGATACGGCAGTGGTTGATAATTGAAAACACAGTTTCAGTGAGTTACAAGTTAACCACATTCACTTAACAACCAGCTTTATTCTTGTATATGTGAAAATGTATTTTATGTTGGTACTAGATTGTCCAAAACGGAGAAAATTGTAGGTGCATACAGTATGGATTAATGTTCCTCAGTTAGTGAGTTGTTTAAAGAAAATAGTAAATAAAGTGAGTTGCTGTAAGACGTGTAGTTAAAGCGTTTTAATTAAAGTTGCGTAGCTTTAATAAGTGAATACTATTTGATACACTTTGTATTTTGCAAAATCCTTCAAAATATGCCAACGTATAATACCCGGAATTGTTAGTAGAATGAATATAGTATTCTAGTTGTTACAGGGAGTCTGAGTCTAGTCAGTTGGTAGAAAGTTACAGCCTCATAAATGGTGTCGTCTGGAAAAAAAGTAGAATGATTATCCCGGATACCTGTAGAATGTCTCAACTAATTTTGAAACTAAGCTATTAGAAATAAGTTCTCAAAAATGTTTTGGTTGAAAGTGACAAGATTTAAGAATACTGCATAACTTAGTGTATATCATTGCCAAAGTTAAACTTGTTAATTTCAAATAATTTGAGCATTGAATAGGTTGTATATAAAAATGACTGATATACATATATAATATTCCAATCAGTAGAAATTGAAATTTCTAGCGTTTTGTGGATTAGCGCAAGTCGTTTCTTCAAAGAATAAATAAATAACCATATTGAATAAAAGCAAAATCAAATAATACACAATCAAACAAATCACAATAAGTTCGTACTATCAAAATACAAGTCAAGCCATTTGGGTCTAGGTGATTTAAACTGACACATGCTTGTATAAGTTAGTGTGATGTGAATGGGCGTGAAAGTTGTGTGAAATGCAGATAAAATTGTATGTATAGTCACATCAATGGAATTTGATGTACTTTAATTTTGATTGATTGGATAGAATGTCCATGCTAGATAAATACTAAGGCCATCCTTTTTGTCAAGTCCGGTTGTATTTAACAAAATGTTAAGCGCTTCATCTATTCATCTTCCTTTATAATTGGAAAAACCTTTTTGAATAATTCGGATATTTTAAATATCGATTCTATGGTTTTGATAGATAACATGTACTATTATTACTGATTTGATTTGTAATTTTTCTAGTTTAACAGGATTGTCAAGAGGTCGCATAGTGTGGCTTTCATATTCTTTGGCACGAGTTATGATTTCTTGAGAAGATTCTCCAGTATACAAGCATCACAAGCAACGCGACCTAACATGTAGACACAATTCTATGTGGTGATTAAAGTGATCTTGTTCCTTGCACCTTGAAGAGTGTTGGTAGATTTGCAGAATGCTAGAGTTCCATGTTATTTTAGAATCCTTTGCAATTCATCGGTTGCGTTATATCGATAAGATAGAGCGAAGGTATTGGATGGTATTTTATTAGGCTTATTATTACTCAATAATAGGCCACTTTAATGTTGTACAAAAACTTGGGTGTGCATAGCTGAAGATTTCTATACCACGTCGAAATAGCTGTTCAGTGCTCTCTGGTTTTCAATGGTACCCTGCCGACATCAATCTGTGATAAATTTAATCAGCTACAATTTATTACCAATCTTCATAAGCCACCTCAAAATTCAAAACAGCAGAAAATAAATGTAATTCATATTTTGATATTAAATCTCTCTGATTAGTATATTTTAGCATGATATTAACATGAAGTAATTATTTATAGTAAAGATATTTATGTAAAGTAGACAATTGGGTTAAAACAAAACGTTGACATTCATATCTCAAGATCAATTTAAGACATTTTACTCTTAAGAGAAAATAAGATGAGCATTTAAATTATTTAGTGTTCACATTTAAGTTGGATTGTGACTGGCAAGCGAAATCTAGAACACACGTTTCGTCCTATTTGGGACTCGCCGGCTGGAAGTACCAGCATCCCAATGTTGATTTATACACTGGGATTCAAACTCAACCCGCTTCGTGCCAAACGCCACCGCTTACACCACTAGGCTACTGTGTCCAAACAGTCACGCTTATGCAACGGGCATGTATGTAGATAGGATTAGCTTGCATTTTCCCGTTGATTTGTAATGGACTGAAACTGGACAATCCGCTCAGGATGCGCATATGGCAACAGCGACTGACCAGTTCCAGTCAATTACAAATCAACGGGAAAATACAAGCTTATCCTAATTTAGTGTGTACATTTTGTTAATGTTTTCTAGTAAGCAACTATTGAGAAATATTATTTATGCAATAAAAACGAAGATGAATTCAAGTTCTAAATTTTATAATTGACTAGCTAGGCTTAGTGATGGTGAATTATCTTTCTATCGTGAATACTGTAATTTAGATAGTGTATTGAGAAAATGGAGTTGAACAGAATAATATGATGTATTTGCACTAGACATTTCGAACAGTCTAGTCATACATATACATATCATGGTATTTATATATAAATATGTGAAGCTAATAAAAATCAAATTAAATTACATATCAAGTGACAACAATGTAATAATTGAGAAATAGCGAGAAGGATAGGAGATGAAACGGAATATCAGAGTAGATTCAAGGTAAACTGTTTTTGTATGCGTAACAAATGCTTAAATTTTCTAATGATAAAGGCTCCTACAATTTTAAGAGCACGTTTATGGTGACGCCTGTCTTAAGACTTGTAAGCCATTACCAGGTGAAACTTATGAGTTGTATCAGTTATGTGTTTTGAGGTAGACGAGCAACGTTTTCTACTTCTTGCCTTTATCAGTCCACTTAGTGTAGTTTGATTTTGTAGCCATCTTAGTACAAGACCCACTACTCTTGATCCCAATGCACGATTACTCCTCCCACATATACGTGTTGATTAATAGATGCAATAGAATGTGGAATAATCATGCATGCAATTAAAAGGCTTGCACAAGAACATAGGATTTAGCCTTTCAATTGTAATTTATATCGCAACGTAGTAAGTTCTTTTTGCTGCTAGTTTTAAACTCTGTCTCAAAATCACACTGTAGAATTTAAGCAAATTTAATAACATAATATAAATGTTTCTCTTAGAAATAAAACCAACCACAGGTTTCTTTGTTAATTGACTTTTTCACCGATTAGTGGATTACAATATGTATTTAACTAGTGTCAGCGTGTTAGTCATCTGCTTCATATCTTCTATAATCGCATCAGCTGTACAAATACTTTGGATTATATTAAAAAGGCATTTTACCAAGCCTCTCCTGCATTTTAGCGGGCATAACTATGGAAGTTTAGGTATTTTACAGTCTATGTTGGTTGATTTTTATGAGAACATTATCTCTTCGACTCAAAAGAATGTTGATGATTCATAATTAATTGTTTGCGTCTTCTGCTTAGATTAAGGTAAAGTCAGTTTGAAATTCATCAAGTCTATCTAGAAAATGATCCATGTCAAAGCCCATATCGCATATTGTAAGAATGTCATTTATATATCTCCTAAATAAAATGAATTTCACGACAAGTTCGGTTGGCATGTTTTTAAAATGTGCCATAGACAACTACCAAGAGAGGTCCTAAAGGATTGCTCATAGCGACCCCACCAATTATACTTTAACAAAATTTCTTCATTGTTCAAGACAACAATATGTATCATTTGAAATACAGGCTATTTATGACAGTAATAAATATGGTTGCCATGGTATTGACATACTTAAATGACGACAAAAAGTTTGACAACGTCTTCGGTAGACAGATGTATCACTTTGTAAATTGAATGTTGACTTTAAATTGTTATCTCGTCAACCAAAGAATTTGTCAAGCATAAAGTATACACATAAGCTAATTGCAAATGTTCAAAATCACAGGATATATATAATATGAACTATGCCTATTGATATTACTGAAAGCATCTCGAAAGAAAATGTCTATTTTGGTAAAAAAAAATTGTATTATCAGATAGAGTTAGGTTGAGGTTAAAATGATGGTATACATGGAACGATTACAAATCCAAATTCTAAAAATATTTTTAAACATATATCCTACGCCTATTTCTTACCCTAATTCAAGCAAATAGCTCTGATAGTAGTGCACTTAAAACTAACTGAAACAAACTGTTAACATAAATATACAATATATGCTTTGAAAATTTTTGGATTTATTGTGTAACACAAGTTTATTTATGTATTCATTAATCTTTTGTAAGTTCTCAGAATTAACGTTAAGTAACCAATCGATTTTATGTTTTTCTGTTATAATTTACCCATTTATTATTTGTAAAGTTTATTTTCAACAGCGCCTTCCAGTTAACCATTCACAGTTGCCTTCATGAACAGTTAGGTACCTATTATTTTACAATGTGATAGACCACCACTTGTTTGGTATCGGTTTTATTATTCTTGATATATCAATCAATCAATCAATCAATCAATCAATCAATCAATCAATCAATCAATGAACAATCAACTAATGCCTGTTACTCCGTGTGGAGTAAAGGCCAATCAACTCTGTCCTGGTATTTCCCTTCTAGCTATTCCCAAGTAATGTTCATTCTCTACATGTCGGTCTCCAATTCCCAAAGGAGTGTGTTCTTGGATCTTCCTCCTTCGCTTATGCCTACGGGATTCAAAGTTAGTGCTTGTCTTGTGACATCGTTTGATGATTTTCTTTAATGTGTGCTACATCCACCTCCAGAGTCTTTTCATAATTTCTTCCTCGATTGCATATTGGGTGGTTTGTTCACTAACATAACAGGTTGTAGTTGATGGTATCTAGCCAACCAATCCAAAGTATCTTAAGCAGACAGCTGTTTATAAACACTTGAATATTTTGGATGATGCTTTCATAGTTCGTAGTTCTCCATTCAACTTTCACATGTATGCGGCAGAACTGTCTACACATTTATACTGAAAATGTTGGCTTTAATGTTGATTGACAGTTGGTTTGAGTTCCAGATGTTTTTCATTTGTAAAAATGCTGCCCTCATCATGCCAATCCGTACATTCATATCTGCATTAGACCCTCCTAGTATATCGATGACTCTGTCTAAATATGTAAAGGTTTCTACATCTTCCGGAATTTCGCCGTCAAGTGTAACTGAGTCAGTGTTCGTTGTTTTGTATCGAATGATCTTACTTTTCTCTTTGTGTATGTTGAGACCTACTGCTGATAGAGTAGGCTGCAGCTACATTGTCGATATTCATCTGCATTTGTTTCTGTGTGTGGGATAGAAAAGCGAAGCCATCTGCAAAGACCAAGCCATCTAGTTGCATCCATGTTGTTCACTGTATTCAGAGATTGTGTCAATAACTTGTAGTCTTCACAATCCAGTCAACTACCAGACGAAGAAGGAAGCGCAAGACTAGGTAGCCTTATTTGATACCGGTATTTACATTGAATGAATTTGTAGGCTGACCTCTATGCACGATTATACAGTGTAGTCCGTCGTAAGAAATCTGTATAATGTTGACTATCTTCTCGGGTACACCATAATGTCGAAGTAGGCTCCATAATGTTGGCCTACCCACGTTGTCGAATACTTTCTCGTAGTGATGAAGTAAATTTAAGGTGGTGAGTTCCATTCAGTTGATTGTTCACCAATAAACCGTAGAGTCGCGATTTTGTGGGCATACGAGCGATCCTTATGGAATCCATCATGTTGGTGTTGAAGTTAAGTGTCAACTGGATCTTTCATTCAGTTCAATAATACTCTGTTGACGACGTTTTCTTGGTACTGGAAGTAGATTGATGCCTTTGTAGTTCTATAAGTGGCTACGATTTCCTTCCTTCGATATCTTGATGAGGTACTCTCCTTTCCAGTCTGTTGACATTCCTCCTTCCAAATTTACCTGAAGTGAATGTGAAGTATCTTTGCAGTTGCTTCTATATCAGACTTCAGTGCTTCCTCTGGTATGTTGTCTGGTCCTGCTGACTTGCCAGTCTTTATTTGTCGGATGACCATTTTGATTTTTTAGACTATTGGCAGGTTGGTGTTTATGGAGAGATCCGTGGGTGCTACTTTGATGACTGGTCCTTGACTATGCATTTCTCGATGATTGACAGCAGCCTCATGCATAACTCGACCTTATTGAACTGGTGGCTGCCGTTGGTGGACACATAGCACTGGATGATATTGATTTTAATCTCCTCCTTCTCCTTTTTAAAGGATGCTTTGATGATCCTAGGTCCCTGAGGTTCCCAACCAACAGGTACTTTTCGTGCTGCGTGGGACAACATTTGTGCTACTTCTTTTAAGTGTGTGAAGCATTCTCTTCTTCGTGGCTGAAGTATATTAGCAGTTCTCATGAGGATAATCTTTGCTGTCTTGTTTATAACCTATGGGTTTCGCGTATTCCGAGTATCTTTAGTTTGTTTCTCTTTATTTCTTCAGCTACTTGGATGCCTCTGCCTTTTCCTACATTCTGCAAATATTCCATGTACCAATGTTAATTGATAGTGTGTTTGTCAGAAGGGGCATTGACCTCGTAACATCCGAAGAACCTTTCCCCATTAAGCGTCATGATTTCGATATATGAAGACCTCCCAATTGCCATTGCAGAGTTAAAATGCTTAGATGGTTGTTTCTGGTTAGCATTTTTGTAGCAAGGTTGTTTTTACGTGATGGGGTCGCTAACCCTATGCCCAACCCTCCTTCTTTATCCGGGCTTCGGATGGACAGCAACCCTAAAGGTGCTCCAGGCGGAGTTATATATATATATATACATGTCAAAACTTCAGGATAAACTAATTTACGAAAATTCCCTCTCTCCACTATCTTTAATCTAGTCGTTTCTTTTGTAACTAGTAAATCAATATATGAACATACTATATGAGGATCCTAATCATGACAATAAGATCTGTTGAATGTTATGCTCATTTTACTCACGTTGGACAATTATCCGGTAATTTTAAATAACTTTTATAATCCATGTAGAATCGATTCTAGAATAATTTACTGAAGCCACTGCAGTTAGGTGATTGAAACCTAACCTTTGTATTCAAAAGGAGTCAGTAGTTAACCTTTAATTGTCCCAGTAACATCACATCGATGACACAGTCTTCTTTTCCAACTATTGATGATGAGGAGTTGGTGTTAACAGTGTGACTTATAAATAGAACCTTCAAGCCAATAAATAACTGCATAACGATTAATGATACTTCTTTAGTTCAGACAATACAATTTTGTTTGTAAAAGATACAAATATTATTATTTCACTTGTTTTTGTTGTTTAGGTTAATATAGAAAAATTGACTACTGATAATAAAAATACTGTTATTGTCCATGCTTAGGGCATTTTATTGTCGATTAAAATAGTTGCTATTTTGTTTTGTTTATTCAAAAAATATGAGATTGTTTCATAAAAGAAAGTAATTTTCATTAACCCAATAATTTTCCTTTTTCTGTACTACAACATAATCACTTCAGCGAGTATTTGCAAAAATTATCTTCATTTAAGTGTCATCATCTATTATTTCTAATAACTAGGATATGATTGTTAGACATCTTAAATTTCCTAAAAACTAAAAATGTATATCAGTTTACTTAAAGAAGATACAGTATTCGAAGGTTGCATTATTATTAGTGACTGGAGTTTACTTAAATTTCAGTAACTTTAATCCAACTAATTACAAGAAATGATTGGTTAAAATACAAATACACAGAACGGTAAATATACTCAGTACCGATAAAATAGAAGAGTTAATGAGATAGAAAATGTGTTTAGAAGTCGATCCAAGCAAGTCCGTTGAAAAATGTAGCAAATTTAAGGAAATAGAACCAAAAGAACCCACAGTTAACAGGAGATTCACTTACTTTTCACTCCGATTTTGAGGTAAGGACACCTTCCTGACGATTCACTGATCGATAAGTACTCCTTCCATATTACCGACAATTGCATCTACAAGTTTATATATCTATCTGCCGGGTAAATAAATCAATAAAACTGAAAGAAAGGCCTAGATAATGTTCCAAAAACATATTCTGAAGAATCTCCAAGCAAATGGTTTATAAGCTTTCAGCAGAGATATCTTAGAACGTGACAGATGATTATTATTCACCGAAGCCATATTCATTAGTGCTTAAAACCAGACTGTTGTATTAAAAAAGAATCAGCGGTTAGCCTCTCCCACCTATGATAATACTACTATTATTCAATTACATCAATTATTTTATTTAAAACCTATCAGTTATTTTGATTGCATCATCTTTAAATTCTATTAACTTCATAATCTCAATATTGAAAATAATTTATTTTAATTCACCATTCATTTATATCCAGCCTTCTGTTACTCAACTATATTTATTTGCAACGGTTACTATTCAGATCTATAGAATTTAATTATATCTTCTGTTCATTCTGTTAATGTTACATATGTATTTGTTTCCGAATAATTTCACCTCATAAATATTTCCAATTTCTATTCTATAATGTTAATTTTAACATATTACAGGTTGTAAGCAAGTGAAGATAACCAAATGAAATAAAGCGAACACATGTTATTCTATTCAGATCTTTGTTCTTTCACTTTTCTTTGTGTCTCGTTAATTTGTATACGTTGGAAAAACTGTTTAAGTTGGACTGTAACTGGCAAGCGGAATCCAGGACAAGCGTTTTTTTCCTATTTAGGACTCATCGGCTTACGGATTTCTAACATAATTAGGTACAAATTACGCCGAAATTAAACTTTGCTAAGTAACTTAATGTAAAATGATATTGGAGAATTTTCAGCCAATTAGGACATGGTTGATAGTTACTTATTATGAAAAATTGACTAAAATCTCGAAAAAACTTAACGAGAATATAGTACTGAGATATAATCGATGAACTTAGTAAGGTTTGAAATAAATCCACTCTTTTTAATCGTGAGGCACTAAAGAAACTTTTCGTTCGAATTGATTTCTTCAGTCAGTACCCATTGCAACGCAAGATAACTCCATCATGAATGTCCCCTGATCGCATTACAGCCATGTTCGGACCGCGAACACGAGTAAACTATTTTACGAATTAGTCTAATAGGTTATGGATTACTAAGAATAACGTCATCAATAAAAACTGTGGTCAACTGATCCATTGTAAGCAATTAAATGAAGTTGTCACTTCATACATCTTATTGATAGTTGACTTTCGATATTTTGTTGTTAGTACGGTTTTTGGTGTACAATTCACGATGCAACTCACAATATTAACCAAGAAATACTTGCAAGAAATTCTCAGTATTAATCAGCTTAAATTATATTCATTGTGCAACTATTAAAATATATATTTTTTATAAATGATAGTTGCCACCGATGACAATAGATGGTCGTCGCGCTATATCACAAATTAATGGTAGTGAGATTTCTACCATTGGGCACCGACAGTCCGGTGTTCGCTAAACTTACGCCCTTGAGGCGGAATCTGGAGTGTGAACTGCCGGGCATTAAATTTAACTGGCTTTACTCAGATGCTTAGTAAGTGCCTGTCTTTATAAGAGAAGATCTACCAAACGTTCTGCTAATTTATCACGAGCAGCAACCCTGGAACTGCGACATCACTCAGCCACTTGACGGTTAGTAGCTTGTCTACACTCATCAGACATAACTGTCAGCTGTTCATCTGTAGGACTACGAATTGCTCTTAGATATCCGAACTCTTCATTTGTCGAATACACATCATCTTCATGTAGGAAGGGAACCCCAGCAACGTAAATTACATAAATATCGCGAATATAACGATCTGTACGTTTGGTTATTACTGAATTGCACCACAATAAAGATGAACATTTTTTGTTATCATCGAGGGTCTCATGACGATAAAGATCACTTAAACTGTTTGAACATTCCATTTTTCGATATGCATAGTTTTCTGGCTGTGTCACATTGGAAATCAATGAATTATTATCAGTTTTCCACGTGTATACTACTGGTTGAAAAAATCTGTGGGGTTGTATCAAAGTGAGATTGCTTTCAGATGAATCTCTCTGAGAGGTGTTTTTCGAAAATCCCGAAACCTGATAATGAATATTTGCAATTTACTAAAACGTAAATAATTTCTCGAATGTTCAGTAGAAAAGGCAAACGAACTAACTTTTCACCTACACAGTAACTGAGTCATTATTAACTGATTCACCAAGAGAAACTTGAAGACTATGGACTACTGGTAGACCATGAGTTGCTTTTTCTTCATCTGAATCTCGATTCAAAGATTTCAAGGAAATATCTGAGCATCAATTTCAACTTGGTTTTCTTGTTCAATCCATCAGTCAGTTAAACAACTGGATGAAAACACCGTATTAAACGTTGGCAAAGTGCTGGTAAGAATACTAGGTGACAAATCAGAATCCTAGATAACTTTGACTACGCAATTCTCAAAGGATGATGAGGTACCAAGTTTTCAGTGACTTGACGGATTTGACCTTGTTGGTACTCCGGGGTGCATTGATCTAACAAGTGACAGTGGGAGTTAGTTAGTCTGAAAAACAAAGTGAGCTTTTTCTACGCTGTGATAAAGTCCTGTGTTGATAATGCTCCATTTCGATCTACTGAGACTGTTGATATTTCTTTAAGTGGATACAGTTAATGGAATAAAATAAAAACTAAAGTATTTCTTTACAGGAAAATATTCACACCAAAACAGAAGTTGAAAGCCATTTTGTTTGTTAGGGTTCACTATTTGGTTTCGAAATAAAATGTTGCCTTCCTAAACGATATCTTTGAGTCTAAAGTAACCATTTGATGCTAGGACGAAAAAGCACCAAAAATGGCCTATCTCTACGCACAAATTTACCTGATACCCTACCAACATCAGTCTGTGACGAATTCAGTCAACTAAATATGATGAATGTAAGGGTTGTCATAGACATTTATGAGACAATGGTGATTATGAAGTAGGTGAATTACAAAACTATCAGAGTAAGTAAGAGGTGTAGTGTGATAGTTAAAGGACAGGTGTACTAGTAGTAAAAAGGACAATAAAAACAGCTTGAATAAATATTACATTACAGGAATTACAATGAAATTTATCTAGACAATCTTATTAAAATAATAATCGGTAATAGTAATTATGTTATAGGGGGGATGTATAAAGACAAATCATTTGTCAAGTTTTACCTGGTTAAGCAATGTTTCACATATCTCTTCCGAATACATAAACTAGGGTTATTGGTTCGAATCCCTACGGCATCTGATGTATGTAAGGAGCAAATTCAGACTACATTAGGAAGTTGTGGTGATATGTAATATATTATTTTAAAGGACTTTATTCTATTAATGACTAGTCTGTTATCTACTGGATGAGCTAGGATGAAGCTATCTGTACCCTTTATCTAACCTTTTCCAAACCACACTAAAAGCCGTTCATTTATTCATTCGTCAAGTTACCTAAGTGTACACCCTATATAGCTTGCTGCACAGAAGCAGGCAAATTGATATAAACAGATAGAAGAAGCAAATTTATACAACTTATCTTTAGTTTGAAAGAATGCATTTGGTCGAGTAGAGAAGGAAAGGTAAAGTTTGCTACATAAAATGTTTTCTCTACTATGATAACAATACTTTGTATCCATAATAAATAATAAAAGTAGTTATAGTATAAACTTTATACAAGAACATTGAAATAATATTTAATCACACTTCAACACTATAAACTTAAAGAGTTATTTCCTATTTATTGAGTGAGGTTAATAAGCACTTAAGTAGAAAAATCTTAAAGAATGAATCAGGTTAGTGTATGCATTCATTATTTAACTGAAAACTAACATTATTCATATAAGAAATTCTTGTATAATGTTAGTCTGTGTAATTTGTACAAATGATTCACTTATGAAATCATTCATAATTATTTTATCTGTACATAAGATATTTTAGTAAAGCAGTGACAAACCTGTGAAATAGAGAAGTATATTAATAGAAGTACTTAATATGAATACAATCCAAAGTATTCTTCTAAATGCATAAAACTTAATCTATGAAATTTCTAGTTTCTTACTATAAATACATGCAAATCTAATCTTGGATACCTGAACGTGGTAATGTAAACAGTTCATTTGGAAGATTATTAATAAATTTTAGGCTTGATTTTTTTCATTATATTATGTTTATTCTTAGTTATGAGCACTCTTTAATGGAAAATATATTTGAAAACATTGATGTGGCCTCAAGCAGAAAGCTGAGGATAACGTTGAATCTACCTATATTCACTGTAAAAAGCATTAATAGGATCAATTTTCTGTTTTAAGTAAGTTTTTTTAAGATTGCTGCATATGTTCTTTTAGTAGTCGATTATTAGATTACTTCACTAATTATAGAATGTTACAGTAGCTGTATACACTTAATGGAATGCATCATGTTCTGTCTAGTTTGTGAATTCCCGTAGAATTCTCAGTATGTAAACTCTTAAATATCACTTTAGAGGTCTAAATTCAACTTGCTACTTAAAGTCCCTACAGAGGTTTTGAGGAGTACATCATTAGATAAATTAATTTTTAACGTATCACTAACTTACGACATATATAGTAGTGTGTAGTGATAAAGAATTTAAAGAAAATATTAGCTATAGCTTATCAAAGCTTTTCTGGATAGTGACACGTTGCACTATCTTATGTAATTATATATAAGTACGAGAATTCAAAAATATCAAGACTTTTTACCTTGTATAATATATTTAATGTTCACAAGTTGTTTCATCGCATGAGAACAGATGGATAACTGCCTTTATTCGTCAGAGACTGATGTTGGTTGGCTATCACTGAAAACCGGAGAACAGTCGAAATTTGTTTCGTCCTACTACGAGACTCTCCGGTGGTACGCATCCGCGATTACTTCAGAGAATCAAATTTAAAGCCCTCAAGTCTAGCGGTGAACACTTGATCCTTTGCAACACTAATAGGTCCCTACTTTAAGTGCTACCTAACCAATGTCAATCCGTAACGAACACAGACATTTTTAACATATTGTAATGTGTGGCAGTTGATTATTACCTGATATATAAAGAGATTTTCGCCTGATTATTCAGGCATCAACGTAAAATATTAACAAGAGTAGGTCTTATTACTTAACAGTAATATATACGAATTCTATTTTATTTTATAAGATTTTATTTCATGATTTTGTCAACATTGTTTATTTATTGATAAGATAAATAAACAAAACATTGAGTCATTCGTGTTTCTATTATTATCAATTCGAGTAAGATTTCCGTTTTTCCAATCATTTAGAGAAGAAATACGATCAAAATGAAAACTGAACATTTTAGATTAATTAAAAGAGTTAATTAACGTAAAGATTGTGATCACATAAACACAAATAGATATATCTATTTCCAAATACCTATATGTATATAATCTCTATGTATAATATCTACAGAGAGTACGTCTTAATAACTTCATAAATTAGAGTTTGTTTTCAATCACATTTATGAAAATAAACAACAAAGATGAATGTCACTTCTGTTATACATCTATCATAAGATAAGTGAATTATTATTTACACTTGACTTTTGAAAAGAAGAGAAAACACACACACATACCGGAAAGTGATATTCATTTCCTTTTGAGATTGTCATAACCTGAATTTAACTATGAAAATGAAATCAGCTTGTATTCACTAAGAAAACTGTGTCATGTTATGTGAGAATTCGATTATCAACTTTCCTTGATATGAAGTGAATTGTTTTGTGTCTGCTATACTTAAAATTAAAACTATGAAATATTTGTTTGTATCTGTCAAAGATTTATGTCGATTGGACACCACTGAAAACTATGGGTGATCGTCGTGTTATATCGCAAACTGATATCTGTGGCAATTCCACTATTCGACAATAGCCGGTACAGAGAGTTAGACGTCCACCAACCTGAAGACTCTGGATTCATTTGCTTGATAAGATCAACTGAATTCTCTACTGAGACAAAATAGCTATAATGCTTCATGGTTTTTAATAGAACCTTACTAAAATGATAAATAAGCACAAGTAAACTTAATTTCTATCTCCAGAAACCGTTTGGATCCAGTTATAAAATATGTCCAAAGATCATGCTGGGCTTACCATAGTAGTCGTTTCTTGTTTACTTTACCGTTAATTGTAAACAAATGAACGAAATTCGGAGATGTGTTACTATAAGTTATCTGATAAAGGATAAGTATCGCATCAATGAATTACATTGGTTAGAAAACCATTGATAACAAAATTACTTGCCAGCGCTATCTACCTAAAGCGGGACTTCTTTGAACTCCAACCACAAGTCTACCAGAGATATCTGTGGAACGTTGAATTCACTATTCTCACTAGCACCCTTATTATTAGCATGTGTTTTCTGATGACTAACTTGTGGTGGTAATTCACTGAGACCCATTATATCAAGAGGGAGACAGGTATCATCAGTGACTACCATACAGTAATTAAATTCAGCAATACAAACTGATTTCCTTAGTGTTCGGTGCTATTAATGAGGTCTGAAGTTAAAGTGATTTACTACTAATGAGGTCATGGATGTGCATAAATTAAGAGTTTCATACTATTAAGAATAACGGATCAAGTACTCCATAGTCGTTTGAATGACGTTAATTGGTGCTATAGAACTTCGTTACTCTCAAACAACTCTGACGAAGAGCGATTATCCTAGTAAACTTAACTCGCATCTAAGGCAGTTCTTATAATTTTAAATGATCTATTCAATTAGCACTACTTCATATATTAAATGAACAAAGAATAGCACTTTCTAGTGCCCGATTTACTTTAGAAGCTCATATATTTTATTTTGACTGATCCAACTGACATGGCAGAAATCAGGTTGTCTTTCTTGAAAAGACGAGTTAGTTTTTATGAATAAAAGTTAGTCTGTAAAGTGAATCCACAGCATCCTATCAATTAATCAAACAATCCCTGTAACTCCTTGTGGAGTATAGGCCGCCAACCAGCATTCTCCAGCCAAATCTGTCCTGGTATTTCCCTTCTAGCTATTCCCAAGTGCTGTTCATTCTCTACCTGTCTGTCTCCAATTCCCAAAGCAATGTGTTCTTGGATGTTCTTCCTTCGCTTTTGTTTTCAAGATTAAAAGTAAATGCTTGTCATGTGACATCGTTTGATTTCCAGATGTTTTTCATTTTTAAAAATGCTGCCCTTATCTTGCCAGTCCATGACTTCACAACTGCATCAGACCCTCCTAGTATATCGATGACTCTGTCTAAATATGTAAAGGTTTCTACATCTTCCGGAATTTCGCCGTCAAGTGTAACTGAGTCAGTGTTCGTTGTTTTGTATCGAATGATCTTACTTTTCTCTTTGTGTATGTTGAGACCTACTGCTGATAGAGTAGGCTGCAGCTACATTGTCGATATTCATCTGCATTTGTTTCTGTGTGTGGGATAGAAAAGCGAAGCCATCTGCAAAGACCAAGCCATCTAGTTGCATCCATGTTGTTCACTGTATTCAGAGATTATGTCAATAACTTGTAGTCTTCACAATCCAGTCAACTACCAGACGAAGAAGGAAGCGCAAGACTAGGTAGCCTTATTTGATATCGGTATTTACATTGAATGAATTTGTAGGATGACCTCTATGCACGATTATACAGTGTAGTCCGTCGTAAGAAATCTGTATAATGTTGACTATCTTCTCGGGTACACCATAATGTCGAAGTAGGCTCCATAATGTTGGCTTACCCACGTTGTCGAATACTTTCTCGTAGTGATGAAGTAAATTTAAGGTGGTGAGTTCCATTCAGTTGATTGTTCACCAATAAACCGTAGAGTCGCGATTTTGTGAGCATACAAGCGATCCTTACAGAATCCGACTTGTTGTTGTCGAAGTTGGTTGTTGACTTAATCTTTTTTTCAGTTCAATAATACTCTATTGAATACGTTTCCTGGTACTGGAAGTAGGTTGATGCCTTTGTAGTTCCTTAATTGGCTACGATTTCCTTTCTTCGATATCTTGATGAGGCAGCCTTAGTTACAGCCTGTTGACACTTACTCATCCTTCCAAATTTTCCTGAGATGAATGTGAAGTATCTTTGCAGTTGCTTCTATATCAGAATTCAGTGACTCGGCTGGTCCTGCTGATTTGTCACTCTTGATTAGTTTGGTGCCCATTTTGATTGCTTCGACTGTTGGTGGGTCGGTGTTTATGTAAAGATCCGTCGTTGCTGCTTCAGTGTCTGGTCCTTGGCTGTGTATTTATCGTTGATTGATTGCAGCCTCATGTATAACTGGACCTGAGTCTTGGCGGCTGTTGTTGTTGAACACATAGAACTGGATGATATTGATTGTAATCCCCTCCTTTTTTGTCCTAAAGCATACTTTGATGATCCTAGGTCCTTCTGATCCCCATCCTATAAGCACTTTCCGTTCTGCTTGGGGAACATTTGTGCTACTCCTCGTGTGTGTGTGGCCTTTTTTCTTCGTGACCGGAGTACAAAAGCACTTGACCTGAGGATAATCTTTGTTGTCTTGTTTATAATCAATGGGTTTCGCTTATTCCAAGTATTTAAGTTTGTATCTTTTCATTATTTCAGTTACTTGAATGCCTCTCCCTTCTTCCGAATCGTGCGAATATTCCAGTTAACTATATTAATTGTTAGTGTGGTTGTCAGAAGGAGGTCGGCCTCGTGACTTCCGAAAAACTTTGGCTCTCACCATCAGTCGTCATGACGTTTCGAATTGAAGACCTTTCAACTGCCAGGACAGAGTTATAATGGTTAGATAGTTTTTTTCTGGTTAGCGTTTTTTAGCATGGTTGTTTTTTTTGTGGATGGGGTTGCTAACTCTATGCCCAACCGTCCTTCTTTGTCCGGGCTCGGGACGGTCAGAAACCCTTGGGGTGCTCCAGCATCCTATAGGATCAGTGATTTATTAATTAAAGATTATTAACCGATTGCTATTTGGACAACAAATATCTTGAATGTGATTTTGATATCAGTAACTGATATATTATGAACTACCATTGATAACTAACATTCACTAAACATCTGTTTGTCCCAGTACATGACTCCTCTTCAGTGCATATAAACAACTCTGCCTTCAGGTTTCACTGCATTCAACATTTGATATGTTAAACACTAAACTTTTCAATAACTGTACATTTAATTTTTAGATTCAGAAGATCGTGTAAAGTACAAACTAGATGTGTTGTTTAGGTAATTTTTATTAGTTGGATTTCTTCAATCCTTGAGTAGAACGGTTACTGAAACTGAACTTAGCTAGTTAATTAGTGATTAAGTAGTCAAACGGCCTTTAACAATTACCGGATGTCTTTAACACCTATTGACATTGATCCAACTTCAACAGTTACGTATCCTATGTAGTGGGAGTAGCACATTCTTAATCCA
This sequence comes from Schistosoma mekongi, assembly GCA_034768735.1. Classification (NCBI taxonomy): domain Eukaryota; kingdom Metazoa; phylum Platyhelminthes; class Trematoda; order Strigeidida; family Schistosomatidae; genus Schistosoma; species Schistosoma mekongi. The sequence continues at coordinate 29,320,905 of CM068309.1, forward strand.
TTAATTGTTGCATGTATGCTATAACCTGTGACTACGTGCTACTAAGGCTAACTTCTCAAGATGAACATATAAGAAGGTAGACTGATCAACTGAAATTCATACCATCATTTCATGAAAGAAGGAAATATATCAAAGAATAAGTAAAATGCTTAAAAAGGTAACTAATGCTTTACTATGAAAAATTAGGATAATGCTCAATTTCACTGAAATAATGAATAGAAGTAAATGCTTTACAAAATTGTGAAGTGTTGAAATTGATAAATAACTGTATTTGTTATATGACAAATATGATAAAACGAAAGGTAAACTACTTTATTATAGCTTTAGGCAATACATATTTATATCAAACATTTTGTTTTACCATATCACTAAATCAGTTATATTGTCCTTGATATACTAGAATTTGTTAAAGAACAAATGAAATTCAACTTCAAAAAGTAGTGTTTTCTAATCTGTAGAAACTTGAATGTTTGTTAAATGTTTAAGGACTATCAATTTAAATCATTTACAAAAAAAAAACAATTTATTTTTAATTGATTGAAAATGAAAATAATTTAAGTATGATCATTATTTGATTCATCAGTTATCTTCAAATTGTATATTACTTTGATCAAATTATGAAGTTTGGTCGGTAACAGTTACGTTTTTGGAAGTAAATGTTATAAGTTAATCTGGCGCTTATTTCTTAAACTATTATGACTCAGGATTCATAATATACTGCGATGGTTTTTAGTTTGATCCACTATGGGAGCTTAGGGTAGAGCTGCTATAGGTTCTCGAACGAAGGTAAAATACGTGTTCATTAGTTATTGTACGTGCATACTAATGTTAAGCCTGTAATCAAAATTAAAACACAGATATTTAAATGCAGAGTGAAGCATAAGTTGTAACAGCATATTCAGAAAACGTAAGATGCTGAACCATTTAATTGACGAATCTCAGATAGGATGAATTGTGCTTTGTATAACAAAGTTGACGATTACTCGAGGATATAATTATTTCAGAAAAGTGTTTCATTTTGTTGTAACCAAGCTAGATACGTGCTATGTTGTATGTTGCTAAGTTGTCTTTAGTAAGGAATGAAGTTATATCAGGATTAGATCAAATATACAATCGGAACAAAAACATGAAATTAAAGTGTTGATAACTCCGCCTATAGCTCTCCTACGGCTACTGACGGTCCCAAGCCCGGGTAAAGGAGGAGGGTTGGATATGGGGCTAGCACCCCCATCCCGTAAAACCCAAGCTTGCTAAAAAAACGCAAACCAGATTAAACAAGATAAACCATCTAAACTCTGCCATGGGAGTAGAAGGATTCATGACGCCTCATGATGAAAGCCGAAATTCTTCGGAAGTCATGAGGCCGATGCCCTCCCTTCTAACAACCAGAGCAAGTATTTTTATAAGTACATGGAATGTTCGAACAATGTGGGAGAGCGGGAAGACAAATCAAATAGCTTCAGAATTGAAGAGATACAATTTGACAATACTCCGAATCAGCGAAACCAATTGGACTCAAGCTAGACAGAAAACATTGGCTTCAGGAGAGATGTTACTATACTCCGGCCAAGAATAGGAAAATGCTCCCCACACCCAAGGAGTTGCTCTGATGTCGTCCAAAAAAGCACGTAATGCACTCGTGGGATGGAAACCACATGAACCCAGAATCATCAAAGCATCCTTCAAAACAATGAAGAAAGCGATTACAATGAATATTATCCAATGCTATGCACCAACCAACGACGGCAACGACGAAGACAAAGATCAGTTTTACGATAGACTGCAACCAATTATAGCAAAGTGTCGAGGAAAGGATCTGACAATACTGATGGGGGACCTAAACGCCAAAGTCGAAATGGATAACACTGGATATGAAGAAATCATGGGACGACAGGGACAGGGAGAAAGAAATGACAATGGTGAAAGATTTACAAACCTATGTGCTTTCAACAAATTGGTTATAGGTGGTACAATATTCGCCCATAAACGCATACACAAGGCTACATGGGTCTCACCGGATCATACTGCAAAGAATCAAATCGATCATATATGCATCAATAAAAAATTTAGAAGATCAATGGAAGATGTAAGAACCAGGAGAGGAGCTGACATAGCTTCAGACCACCACCTGGTGGTTTCTAAAATAAAACTGAAGCTAAAGAAGCAGTGGACAACTGGAATAGCAGCAGTACAACGGTTCAATACAGGCTTTCCCGAGACACTGACAAACTCAATGAATTCAAAATATCTCTCAACAACAGGTTCCGAGCCTTACAAGATCTACCGAAAGAAGAAGAAACCACTATGGAGGATAACTGGAAAGAAATCAAAGAAGCACTAACGTCAACGTGTCATGAGGTTCTAGGCCGCAAGAAGCACCATTATAAAGAATGGATCTCCACTGAGACATTGAGCAAAATTCAACAAAGGAGGAAAGAGAAGACAGAAATCAACAACAGCCGAAGAAGAGCAGAGAAAATCAAGGCTCAAGCTGAATACTCAGAAGCAAATAAGCAGGTAAAGAAGAGCATTAGAGCCGACAAACGGAGATACATCGAACACCTTGCAATGACAGAGGAGAAAGCTGCAAGAGAAGGAAATATGAAACAGCTATATGACACAACGAAGTAACTGGCAGATAAACATGGTAAACCAGAGCGACCGATCAAGAACAAAGAAGGCAAGATACTCACTGACATTCAAGAACAAAAGAATAGGTGGGTAGAACACTTTGAGGAACCTCTAAATAGGCCAGCTCCACTGAACCAACAGGACATCGAAGCCGCACCTACAGATCTCCCGATAGATGTCACTCCACCAACGATGGAAGAAATCAAGATGGCCATCAGACAAATCAAAAGTGGGAAAGCAGCAGGACCGGACAATATACCAGCAGAAGCACTCAAGTCAGGTATCGACCTAACAGCAAGGATACTCCATGTTTTATTCAAAAAGATCTGGGAGGAAGAACAAGTGCCGGCAGACTGAGGAGAAGGACATCTTATCAAGATACCAAAGAAAAGAGATTTGAGCAAATGTGACAACTACAGAGGGATCACGCCATTGCTGTCGATACCAGGGAAAGTCTTTAACAGAGTATTGTTGAACAGAATGAAAGATTCAGTGGAGGCCCAACTTCGAGATCAACAAGCTGGTTTTCGTAAGAATCTATAGTGCACAGACCGAATCGCAACACTACGGATCATCGTTGAACAATCAATTGAAAGGAACTCGCCACTGTACATCAACTTCATTGATTATGAGAAGCCGTTTGATAGTGTAGATAGGAGAACATTATGGAAACTTCTTCGACACTACGGCATACCAGAGAAACTCGTCAACATCATCCAGAACTTTTACGACGGAACACAGTGCAAAATTGTGCATGGAGGACAACTGACAAATGCATTTTCAGTGAGGACCGGAGTCAGATAAGGTTGCTTGCTCTCACCTTTTGTCTTCCTCCTAGTGGTTGACTGGATCATGAAGACCTCCACATCTGAGGAAATGTACGGGATTCAATGGACAAGTAGAATGCAACTAGATGATTTAGACTTCGCAGATGATCTAGCTCTTTTAGCCCATACACACCAACAAATGCAAGCAAAGACAACCAGTGCAGCAGCAACTTCAGCATCAGTAGGCCTGAACATACATAAGGGAAAGAGCAAGATTCTTAAATACAACACTGTAAGCACCAACACAATTCAACTTGATGGAGAAATTCTGGGAGAAGTGAATACTTTAACATATCTGGGGAGCATCATCGATGAACAAGGAGGGTCCGATGCAGATGTAAAGACAAGGATTGGCAAAGCCAGAGCAGCATTCCTACAGTTGAAAAACCTATGAGACTCAAAACAAATATCAACTAACCTCAAAGTCAGACTCTTCAATTCGAACGTGAAGACAGTCCTGCTGTATGGAGGTGAAACTTGGAGAATTACTGCAAACATCATCAGACGGATACAAGTATTTATAAACAACTGCCTACGAAAGATACTGACTGGAAACCATCAGCAACAGCTTACTATGGGAGAGGACAAACCAACTTCCAGTTGAAGAGGAAATTGGGAAAAGACGTTGGAAATGGATAGGACATAGATTGTGGAAACCATCAGACTGCATCACGAGACAAGCATTAACATGGAATCCTGTTGGTAAACGGAAAAGAGGAAGGCCAAATAACACGGTGCGTCGAGAATCGGAAGCAGACATTAAAAGGATGAACAGCAACTGTTAACAATTGGAAAGGATTGTTGAGGACAGAGTTGAATGGAGAATCCTGGTGAGCGGCCTATGCTCCTCAGCGAGGAGTAACGGGCATAAGTAAGTAAGTAAGTAACGTGTTGATACGGAACAATTTACTAGTAATTCATTAATCAACATATGAATAAAAAGAGAACATTCAATATACATTAATTTATTAACGTAAATGACCTAAGCTTATTGTTATTGTTTAACGAACCCCTGACTTACAGGCAACTAAATTGAAATCTTTTGTTGTGTTTTGTATATCCCCATGATTTATTTCGAGTAAATATAACTGATATATATTACAAGGAACATACAATTTGCTTTTATAACGAAAACAAATGATAAACGTTAAACTTCGAATGGAATTGATGATATGTATTCATGTTAAGATTGTCGAGTGCAAAATAATAAAGTGAAATTTATGATAAAGGACAACGATATTAAATCAGTTGGTAAAATTGTAAATATTCACCTGCTGAAGTGATCGGGACCTATGTTCAACCACTCTCAACCCCTATGTGTGATTTTTTCATAGGAGTAAATTGAAGGAAAATTAAGAGTGATTCGAACATAAGTTTAGAAATTCACTAGATCTTTTTGTTAGCCATTTAGGTTGGTGAAAAAGAATTCGTGCAACGACAACGATACGTGATTAGGGACGTTGTTTAACATTGTTTACAATGACGTAGAATAAAACACGTACACTTACTCTGTCTTTACATTTTGTACTTGAATTCAAAATCGACACCTAGTAAATCGTGGTGTATCATTTGACACAATATCTGCATAATTTCACAATCATATAATAATAACGTGGTAACTCCATAGAAAACAAATTACATTAGTTAAATTTCACAGGAAGTTATGTAAGAACAAAAATAGAATGGAGTATTTGCTAGGTAATGTAGCGATTGGTGAAATGAAAATAAATATTTGTATTGATGGCATAGTGATACAAAAAAATTAGCTTGTATTAAGATGAAATTAGAAAGTGAGAAAAATTGAGATTAGGCAAAACAAACATCTCAATTTTATTAAATTAACCAACTCATTAGTGGCCAACTTCTGTATATTCCTAAAGTTCTAACGAGAATTCGTGATTGGCGGATATCAGACTAATGAGACAGTTATCACCGATGATAACGGATGCTCACTACTCTATACCACAAACTGATGAAATTGAGAATTCTAGGATTGCACGCCAACCCAGTGGTACAAAGAGTTAGACGTTTGCCACCCTGTAGGTACTAGGTTCAATTCCTCACACGGGATCATGGGTGTGCATTACTGAAGAGTCCCATGCTAGAACAGAACAGCTAACCAGCAGTCCATGGTTTCCATTGGTACCCTACCAACATCTATTTATGACGGGTCCAATCAACTAAACGTAGGAATAGTTTGAAAATTGTGTAGAAGGAAATTTGAAGGAGTTTCTTATGATTACAAAGTTTTGACTTATTTAAATGTACTCTTGTGACTTTTGCTTAATGTAGGAACTGCTATCTAAAGCCATAGGGCGAGTTGGTTGAAATTCTGTAGATAAAACTGAATGCTTTTATTGTATTAACGGGATCAGCGTTGTCGACTAAGTATGCAAGAATAAAGCCTTATATTGTCTTTTATTCTTTTGTCAACCATGTAATGTGATATCCAAACAAACAACTTCCAACTTAAAAATGCTTCTAAATGATTGATTTATCTCATTAAGAGACTTTAACAAAATAAGCTACTCAAGTATATGATATTTTTATTTTAATTTTATGTTATGATAAAATTTAATGGATTTTCTAAAGTTTTCTAGTGTCTGTGTGGCATAAGACATTGTCATCTGAAATAAAATCGTAAATTAGTATTATTTAAGGTATTTAAAATGTAATTTTTTTAAAAACTCATTGAAAGGTATTTGTGTGTAAGTGTGCACTTCCTGAATTTGTCTCAACAACTTAATTAATGATCAAATTATATAAATATGATTCCCCTTCCCTTAGCACGTACACTAAATGAGAACTAACAATGAACTTAAACTATTTTTTTCCTCTTCTTCTTAATTGTTCAAAATTGGAAAGTCTTAAATTGAACCAAAATTAAACTCGAATGGATAAATGACATCTTCAAGAAGTTTCGAGTAGTTGGGCAAATTACCTAATGTTTTTTATTAATTAAAACCCTATTCACTTTTCTTAGTAAAGACTATAAAATGTAGGTTTTTCTCAAGTTAAGAGGCGTTAAGCTACCTTGGTGTTAGTGGTAAAAGCTGTTTGTTTAATTTGATATTTTTGCTATGAAAAATAGATTTGTACTCTTAATATCTGACAAATCTGAATGCTTAAAGTATCTTTTTTCGTCATCTGAGGACGTAAATTGACCTCCGAGGTCCTTATTGAAGGCCATCAATATTTAGTAATCATGTGCTTTCAAAATGACATGTATACAATAGAGAAAGAGGAGTGAAACATCATTGACTTATAAAAAATGGCAGTCATTCAACAATTTTACTTATTAAGTAGTCTCATTCCCATCAGTTCATCGATTTTCATTAGGTGAATTATGCCATTTTAACGTGCAGCCACTTATCACTGTATTATCACTAATAACCCTACTTCAGATTATGTATATAGTTGAAGTCCCCACCGTCTGTACAGTACACTAAATTTTATGCTGATCACTGGAAAATGACATTGACTAAAATAAATTTAGACTATGGCTTTCGACTACCAATTGGCAGTATTCTAAGAAAACTTATTTAATGGGAGCGATAGTTTCACCTGTTCCCATTCAATAAACACATTTTACCGTATCGGATCAATGACTGTTTACACTTTATGAGTCAATAGTTTGAAGTAATTTCCATTTCGTAATTCTATCAATTTAATGGCTTACCATCTAAATAATAAATTAATCATAAATAATGTGTGATACAGAATGCATAATTTTTACTACAAAACTGATAATCACTACAATGTACAAAAATATATACTGTTCTTAGTAAGTTTATAATCTGATTACTATTTGCATGATACAAAAAATCAGTTTAAAAGAAACGCTGTATTGATAAATCATTTTATGCTTCACATGATACTGATTAAATTGTCGATTTTATCGTTGGGACCACTTTATTATTGGATATTAACTTGTATTAACTAGGTAAATGTGAATATCTATTCAAATACATGCGTAATTGATACTCTGATATAATGGGATTGATGTAGTAATTGTCATCCACTTATAGTAATTCACACTTCTGAAAGGGGATAATATTTCCATTAGTGTAACTGTTTGATAATAAAGTAGCATGTTAGATGTTATAAATCAAATTTATGTGTACAGTTATTTACAAATACAGGGTTGGTTGTGTGTAGTCATAATATAACCGTATTACTTCATAAAATTTATTACTGAAATACATAAAAATCTATACCGGAAGAGGAAATAACACTATATGTATTTTTTATATTTACAAGTGAATTGATAGTAGTTTAATAAAATTCCTATTAAAAAAAACATCATCTCACTTAAATTGTTACCTGCTCAAGTTGACTGACAGGTTAAAAATATCTATCTATTATTGATAAATAATTATCAACTAGAGGACGTTTCCCTTGGTAACGTTAAAAACATTACGAAAGTAAGAAATTCGATGGAAGTACTATAGACTAATTCATCTAATTTTTTATTATGTGAAGATATTTAAGTAGTATGCACATAATAATTCTTCAAGGAATAAACTTAGATAATAAATATCAGTTCTTGAGATGTTTTTACTAACCTTTAAATGAATTATTGAAAAAAATATTCAGTATGAAATATGATACATCTGTATTTTCAGACTAAGTGGCTTGCAATTACAAATTATCCTGATTGCTTCAGTTTATCAACATAAAGATGGATTAAGACAACAGATCAAATTATTTGTAATATTATCCTAGCTAGTGTGATATTCAGTGTATTACAGTGTGAATAAATTATTTAGCTAGGTATCTTATATTGAACCTGATTAATTAAGAATAAAGCTACAAATGAATAGTTGTATAGCTTAATAACGATAAAAATGTTTGTTAACTATGATATTTACATCCAGCTTATGTATTTGCAGTTTCCTACATAAAAAAATAAGCTTAATCAATATTAGAGTTATGTTTTGCAATTGCATTTGTTGAATCTTCACTGATTGTTCAATTTTTAGTCGTTTAATTAGATTTACATTATGAAGTTTAAGTAAGATTAGTCAACAATAGCAAGATAAAGAGTTATTCAACAAATGAATTGTAAGATAAGTCATTACACATGCTCAAATGTCTAAGATTTACATTTCTTTACAGAAAAATGTCACAGTAGTATATGTGTACGAAAGATATTATTTTCCATGAATTCTCATCAGCTTCTACACTTATGAATTCGAAATCAATGATTACAAAACAATACTAGTCCATTTTAATGTAAATACATCATTTAGATATGATGGATTATTGTATATGAATTTTACTTCATGTTGTAGAATACTATTGTTTATCTATAACAAATCAACGGGAATATACAAGTTTATCCTAATACCAATGTGCCCGTTGCACAAATGTGACTGTCTGGACTCAGTAGTCTAGTGGTGAACGCGGTGGCGTTCGATACGAAACGGACTGAGTTCGAATCCCAGTGTGAACATCAACATTGGGATGCAGGTACATCCAGCCGATGAGTCCCAAATAGGACGAAACGCGCGTCCTGAATTCCACTTGCCAGTCACAATCCAACTTATATAATACAAATGTTAGTGTTGAAATAACATTCTTATGTATGCAATAACTTGCATACATTTATACGACAATTAGTACAATAGGATTATCTATTAAAGATATAAACACTTGTGGGTGGCATAGGGTGACCAAACTGCAATCAGTTTAAGCATTTAACCAATGACAGAGTAATGCATAACATGATATAGGCTATGTAATGATATGTTGTCTATTAATATTAATAATCATAGAAAGAATTAGAATTTGATGTAACAAATTGGCAATAGATTAAGCAAACATTAACCACCAGGATGTACTGATTTCAAATTAACATTCAACTGTTTACATAACACCCAATTAGAAAGAATTTTAATCAGATGTTTGATTTAAAAGATTACTCATAAGTGAGGTGGTGCGAATCAAGTAAGAAATAGAAGAGTGGATTGGGTGATATTGAAGCCCACTATACGTATACAAGATTAATAATAATCGTTATTGTTATTGTTATTGTTGTAGTATGGAAATTTATAGATGATTAGAACACTGAAAATAATCTTTGGATGCTACACCTTTATTAACAAATGTATCATTGCTAGAAATTATCAGCCAAATCAGCATAGACATGCAGATAAAATTACTGCCAAACATAAATGTAAATGTCATGAATAATGATGAAATATATAGAATATGAAGTAACAGTGGGGTTTCACGTTGATCCCATGTTAGCTAATCAAATTCCTAGCTAAACAGGAAAATAGTTCACCTGCACACCTTATTACAAACTTCTCATTCTACTGCTATTACATGAATGATGTATTCATTCTTTTCAAACACCAGACCAATCTGATATTCTCAGGCAATTCACTGAAATCGGCCAGGCTATAGATTTACATGAAAAAATTATTCAAAGGTGAACTAAAATTATTGGGTATCCTACTCACGGAGAGCATAGACAGTTCACAAAGAAAATACGTGGACACGAAAACTGGAGAAGGCAATGCACACATCTTAGTTTTGTTCATTTACAATACACAAGAAATCTGTTAGATTCCTTTCACTATAGAATAATAGCAACAAGCTCTCCTAACAGAGTCGATGAGGAGCTAGAAGTCTTACATAAGGGTCACAGGAAGAATAGCTACCCAGTAAAGTTTGTTAACAAACACACTACTACGAAGCTAAATAGAAAGGCGATTCAGACAGTAGTAGAACATCTGACTATCATTTGGAGGTGATACGCTCAGAACAATGTTAAAGCTGAGGTTGTGCCAATCGATTTTTATATTAAGCGGATGTGAATGATAAGGAAGTTGGGGATTTTCGTACAAATGATTTATGCCTATTTGTCATAATTATATTTTTAACACTTTATCTATTTTATTAGTTTTCCGTTGATAATTTGTTATCGTTATGATGCTATTCGTTTTATGGTTGATTCTTTTGACTTTAAACTGAACAATTAAAATGCTAGTTATAAATGGCACATAATAATATAAATTATCTGAATCGTAAGAAATCAGCCTAATGAATGTAGTCATATCACTATCAAGATGAAGAACATCTTGACAAATATGCAAAACAAAATAGGTGAACAAAAGAAATAAATAAAATTTATAAACAGTATATTATTTTGTATAATGTTTCAATCAATTAATAAATGCATGTTACCTCATGTGGAACATAGGCTGCCGACTAACATTCTTGAGCCAGATCTATCCTCGGCTTCCCTTTATAGCTCTTCCCAAGTACTGTTTATTCTCTTCATGTCTGTCTCTAATTCGCGATACGATGTATTCTTGGGTCTTCCTCTTTTCCTTTTTCCTTTAAAATTCCAAATTAGTGATTGTCTTATCCGCCTGTAATCCCCCTAGAGTTGATTCCGGTCCCAAGCCCAGATAAGTGCTTCAGGGTTGGACATCGTCTTAGCAACCCCATCCCGTAAAAGTTATCTTTGCTAAAATATGCTTACTAGAAAAAACCTTATTTAACATTGTTTCAGTGCAAATTATAAATGATATGACTAAATATTTTATTTGTAATTATATCATTATATACTTTTATACTGTTGAAGTTACATTGTTCTAAAATACTAACACTAGTAGTTCTCAATTTTCATTTGCAGACATTTCAACTATAATAAATATGCAATTATCTTCTCGATTGATGTTTTGATGTAATGTTGATTTGATTGAAGAGCCGATTATACTTTAAAAATTGGAACAAATGACAGTATTAATTGACTTTCTGAATGATGACTGTACATAAAGGTTACAAAATGAATGAGTATGTGATTAACATCGTGTTGAAGAAAGGTATAGTGAATAAATTACTACACAACCTGTTTGTACTATATTTTTTATGACGTGTATACCATCAATAACTAAAACTACAGACCTTTAAATATTATTTGGTTATATAATACTTGTGAAAATTTCGCTATATCGAGGCAATCCGCTCAGGATGCACATATAGCAACAATGACTGACCAGCTTCAGTCTATAACAAATCAACGGGAATACACAAGTTTATCCTAAATATGAATAGTTAACTAAAATTTCTGAATTGTTTAGTGAGTTTTGCCTTGACAGGTAGCATTTTATATTACTTTTCCAAATCATTTTATGCATTAGTTATGTACTTTTTTAACATCGAAATAAACAAGTTTACAAAACGTATATTGGCTTTTAAAAACTGACCTCCACACTAGAACTAAATGGCTGTCCAATAGTCTCAGGTTTTCAATATTACCCTGCCAACATCAATCTGTGACGTATTCAATCAAATAATAATACCAGTCCTTACAAAAAAATCATCTCAATCTATATATGCATAAGTTGAAATCTTGCTGTTTGTGTCTCCTGGCTGCCTATGGAATTAGTCATTTCTTACTAACATTGGACTCCTTCTAGTTAGCTGGACTGAGATGCAGAAGAAATAACATAGCCCCACCTATTATTATGTTACTGTTCTTACCTTTCCTTGCTAGTATCAAAGAGTCATCCCAAATTTACAAACCCTAGCACAATCGTATCCTAATAACTATAGGTAGATATCATGACTCTTCTAGACTTAGGTCGCTGTTGTTTGATTAAGCAATTATTTAATGCATTTGATATACTAAAATGAATAACATATCAGTTATTAGTAGCATTGTACATTTTACAGATATGTAATATGAAGTTAACAGGTTGACTGACTTTACCTTTTCTAATTCGCACTATAACTTTGTAACAGACACTTATACTTTTAAATAGACAAAATTTCATTTCTTTTATTCAATTCAGTAACATTAAATAGACACTAACCTACATTTTCAAAATTAGTAACAACTATCCTATTTGTAAATAGATAATTAACGATTTAGAAGGGAATATTAGATCCTATTGTAAAGTATATGCACATTTTCAATGTAAAACTACACAATACCGTTAATGAAAGTTAAAGACAATCCTTCAGAATAGTTAAATTGTTTTTCTTTGCTACGATTCAATTTTTATAATCTGTCAAAACATTTCAGAAAAAATTTATTAAAGAATCGCTATTTATGTAACTGATTCTATTTTAATACAGTGTTGTTATCGGCTATCAAAATTTTTATTTGTGTTATCATAATCAGATAGTTTCAAGCAACATTAACGCCTACGGATTCTTACAGTATGTTTACGTTGTTTTTTATGAAAGCCGATTCAATAAGATTGCTGTCAAAGTGTAACAGAATGACAATAGTGAAAAGTGAATATTAGTTTCTTCAGTAGTATCAGGGAATCAATACCAGAAAGTTTTTTGTACTCGTTGACGTTTATTTTAAGCACAACAGTAATAAGATAAACTTTATTAGACTTTTAACAAATTTCTTATTCTATAAACGCTCGAAGTTAGTGAATATAAATATGTATTTAACTGTTCTGTTTAACGATCAGAATATTTTCTTCAATAAGTAAATGTTTTGTTTACACATCACCACCTAACGCTTCTTGATGTAATAAATGAATTTTTAAGGTATCATGTCATAAACAGTATTTTTAATGTGAAACTTTGATACTACTAAATAAAGTAAATTATTGAAAGTAGGACTAATTGAATTACATTGGGATAAGTAAATTATAAAATAAATTTGTTAAAGCTAATGTAACAAAGATATCTACGTTGAGAATTTAAAATAGGGAAACTTATAATTTTTAGAACTGTAAGAATCATATGACTATGTAAACAACATAAATAGAGGCAGAGAAAGAATAAATCCTCAACCTCAGTAAACTTTTAAAACACTTTGCTTAGAAAATAACCGAGGGGGGGTAGTGGAACTTAGTTTAAACTGTAGATAAATAAATTCACTTAAGCCTAGACTCAGCAGAATTAAGTATCCTCAAAGCATATACGTTAAGGAACAGGAAGGTGAATTTAGAAAGGAAAAAATATTTCGGCATTCATCAAGAGTAAATTCTTGTTTGAACCTGAAGCATAAATAGTTGAAATACTTACAAACATAAATTATTTACAAAAAGAGAACAATGTGACAAAGTGAATTCATCTCGTTTCACGTGATCAAATTTTTCCACATACATAAAAATAGTATAAATATGTAAAATATTTCAGAAGTTTAATATTGGATTCAGAATAATAGATAGGTGGAATAAAATCAAACTTCTACGTTATGCAGAAGCTGTTGTTATTCGTCGTATGAATTTAAGTAAGCGGAAGGAATCAGTAGTTTACTGTAACATTACTATGGTAATTGATTTAATTCTATACATTTTTAGCTTTCTTCATCATATTTCCCTTACCTTTTATTTTAAAAAATTGTGACGGAATAACTTTGTTCTATTTGTTCTGTTTATCAAGGTCGTAAACTATTTACACATCTTTATTCATATCGTTTACGTATTCATAATGAAACCTTTAATGCATAGCTTAGTTTTATTATTTTCTCACATTGTTCATTGAAACATTCAACCGCATTTCAGTCCGGCATCCTTGGTTTGTTCAAACAACCTTTAACAGTTTGTGTCATCATCATTATCATAATTGGTAACTTTGGAAATCAATATTGACTATGGTCACTTTGCTAACAGTTATGTACACCTCTCTCACACTCGATTACGTGACGACATCTCTTTCTCACATTTCCCCTTCACTATAAATTAAACTTGTCATTATGAGCTTCATTCACTACTGAACACAAATGATTATTACCTGTATTTTACATTCGATATTCAGTACTTGTAGAATATTTCACATATATATGATAGTTTCTGCACATTTGTAAGAAATACAGCAGAAAAGTGGAATGAATTCACTTTGTCTCACAATATTCACTGTTCTGGCAGGACGAGAGATTGGGTACGAGTTACGGATCCTGAAAATGACCTATAGGAACCTAGAACTGATTTGGCCAGCCAGGTAACAGATTGTCAAAGAAACTGTTTCTTGACTACCCACTTATGTAAGCAGTTTCCCAAAGTAGACGACGTTGCATAATGTTATTTGTATGAACATCTATCGTCAGATTTACAAAATGCCACTTTGAATTACATAAGGAGTATATACATTGTGTAGATACCTCAGCCAAATAGTATTTTATATCAGATTATAGTCTCAATCAATACAGTTTTACTTACATACTAGATGGGTACATGACAATAAAATATAACACTATCTCGCTCTTATTCATATATATCTAATTTCATTTGTCCACCTCAGTTGGATTACTAGGTTTGGATACGTAACGTTCTCAGTGAACGTGGCTATTTATCCTTTCTTTACTTAAATTAGTTAACATACCAAAATACGAACAGTGGTTCCGAAAATATAATACGCTTTCCGATCACCCAGTACTTGTTCTTTAGTCTTACCGTTGTTATCGCTTTGTGAAAGGGTATCAACGAAACAGATTGTCACAGAGTGGTGTTGGCAGGGTACCACTTAAAATCAAGGAGCACTGGAGATCTGTTTTGTTCTAGTGTGGAACTCCTCAGCAACGTACACTCATGATTCGGCACCAGGGACCTCAAAGTTGACGGCACCACTGGGTCTGCATCCAATGGAACAACTTTCACTACTATTAATTTGAGTTATATGAGGCGTGATGGTCATCTATTGTCATTGGTGATAACTGTCTCACTCCTCACAAGTTTGAACTCCACCCCTCACGACTTCTCACTAGAGCTCCAGGAACACCTTGAAGTTAGTCACTAATCATTAGACTTTGGTGTAGAATCTGAGGTGCACATTACTGAGGGGTTCCATACTAGAACAAAACAGTTGTCCAGTGCTCCCTGATTTTCAATGGTACCCTGCCAACATCAATCTGTGACATATTTAACTAACTAAAAATACCAATATCCACAAATATAACCATCCTAATTGACATAAATGGTATAAATTATTTATTCAGTTAACATTCTATTCTGAGAAAACAGTGTTTATGAAGTCATTTTGTCTACATGTTTACATTAGCATTTATTGAAAAACACTAAAGTAAAATTGATAAAATGCTTATTTTCACTACTTACTTTAACTATTATAATTTCTGTTATTTATTTGTTCTTTTTTAAATAATTAGTTCTGTCAACATCAATTTGTTGTTAATGATTAGTTAATTATAATTAAAAAGTTACAATAATAATTATTTTAGTTGACTGAATATAACATAGATTGATGTTGGCAGGGTACCATTGAAAACTAGGGAGCACTGGACAGCTGTTTTGTCCTTTCTTGAACTCCTCAGCAGTGTGCACCCCAGATTCTGCACCAGAGGTTTTGTGTTGATGAAAAGCTCCTA
The DNA here is from genome assembly GCA_034768735.1 of Schistosoma mekongi. Lineage (NCBI taxonomy): Eukaryota > Metazoa > Platyhelminthes > Trematoda > Strigeidida > Schistosomatidae > Schistosoma > Schistosoma mekongi. The sequence goes on from CM068309.1 coordinate 29,336,670, forward strand.
ACTCTTCACACCACCGTGTTGGCACCCAATGGTAGAATTCCCACTTCCTTCAATTTGTGATATATTTATATTCTGTCAATTAAATTACCAATATCCACAAAAAATAGCTATCTCAGTTGAATAATAATTATTTTAATGATAATTGTTTAATTAATCTGGATAGTTCATTAGTCAATTTCTGTAACAGATAAATTTCTTCTTATATTTTTAAATAACTTCAAACTATCTATAAAATAATAAATCTTTATTTTTGAATGTAAATAAATAAAATGTAGTTTTCTTGCTAATATTTACCTCTTTTAGTAACAGAATAATCTTGAGTTCTTAAATATTGATGATGGCTATTGTTTAGAAGTATTATCAATAGTGTACACTATTTAGGATGAACTTGTATTTTCCTGTTGATTTGTTATAGACTGGAGCTGGTCAGTCTCTGTTGCTATATGTGCATCCTAAGCGGATTGCCTCGATATAGCGAATTTTTCACAAGTATTATATAAGTTGGATTGTGACTGGCAAGTGGAATCCAGCTTCAGTCTATAACACATCAACAGGAATATACAAGTTCATCCTAATACCAATGCGCCCAACGCACAAGTATGACCATTTGGACTCAGTAGTTTAGTGGTAAACGCTGTGGCATTCGACAAAAAACGGAATCACTTCGAATCCCAGTCTACATATCAACACTGTGATGCAGGTACATCCAGCCGATGAGTCCCAAATAAAACGAAACGCGTGCCCTGAATTACACTTGCCAGTCACAATCCAACTTAAATAATACTTATAAACTATTTGATTTGATTGACGATGAATGTTTTACTTATATAATTTAATTGTTTAAATTAGAATTGCAAACTTTAAACGAAATTGTTTAACCTAGATTGTGACTAAAAAGCCTAATAGAGGACGCGTACTTTGCTCTATTTGGGACTCATTAGCTCGATGAATCTGCATCCCAATGTTGGTGTTTACACTGGGATTCAAACTCAGTCCGCTTAGTGACAAACGCCACTGCGTTCACTACTAAAATAATATATCTAGACGGTCACACTTGTGCAATGGACATATATGTAATTAGCTTGAGCGTGTATCTCCCTGTTGATTAGTCATGGGCTGAAACTGGTCAGTGTCTGTTGCTATATATGCATCCTAAGTTGATTGCCTCGATATAGTGACTAAACGCGCCTCCTGGATTTCGCTTGTGGGTTACAATCCAACTTAAACACTACATGTGAATTACCGCTATATCAAGGTAATTGCCTCAGGATGCATATATAGCAGCAGACACTGACCAGTTTCAATCCATGACTAATCAACTAGAAGATACAAGCTCAACCTAATTATATATATTGTAGTTGATAAGATATTTCAATACAAATAGACAAAGTTTTATGTTAAATCGGTGATTCAAGAAGAGTAACTAACTTTCTGAACTGTTTTTCACTAGACTATTACATTAATTTTGAGTATGTGTTAATCGGTTATTTTATTTATATTATTGTCATGCTTCCATTGCCCTAATTTCCCATTAAACTCATGAACTGTTGTCATTTCACTTATTAATCAGGAACTATGATCAATTAATCATGTATTTATACCCACAGTTCTTAGTCATTATTACTCGCGTTTGTATACATGTTATTTTTCGTATTAATGTGTGGCGCGGTCTGATTTTGTGCATATATAAAGTAGTATTTGAATTACAATAAGACTCTGACTCTGATTTCTGTCTGGTTGGCTCATACGTCTTGTGTTCTTCATTCTGGCTTAGTTACTGGCAGTCGCGGGGCAGGCATATACAAGCACTGGTAGGTAATTATCATGGTCACACACTATATTTCCTATACGTGTAATAGGCCCGACTATAATTTAAATCTAACAATTGGCAACAGGACCGACCATATATCAAAATATATCAGTCTATTGGAAAGAAGGAGATTTACTAAAAGTTTAAAGTTTAAGCATTCATTAAATCTATATCATCAACAGTGACCGCTTGAAAGACGTGAATATATTGGCTGTTTTATGACATTATTTTTAATTTACTTGACAAAGTATATGAGAATTTGTTAAGCCACATTTACTTATTTCACCAAACCTCAGAATATTCCTGTAGGTTCAATAAGAAACCATGAAAGTTAAGGTTCAGACAAACTTGGTATCGCAGAGTTACCACAAATGGTATTAAGAGATCGTTGTATTATATTACAAACTGATTAAAGTTACTATCCTACCAGTGGATGCCGTTTGACCCAGGGATTCTAACTATTGAACATTCGTTGCATAATCTATAAATCCTAAATTTATCAGCCTGTTAGTTCGACAGTGTGCATTTCTAAGAAGTTTCATACTAATTCATAACAGATTTCCAGTGATATCCGGTTTTTAATGATGCACAATCAAAATCAGTCTGTGGTAAATGGGAACAGTCGATGCAAAAATCTTGTCTGCAAAATGTCTTTGATAAATTATAGTAAAAAAACGCCTCCTAGATGGGATTCGAACATAGTTCACTCAGTTACATTGTCTGTAACTGTTGCTACTGATCTATTCTGTGTACTACTGACTATCTGCTGCAAAGATAAATGTAATCTATCCAGGTCACCTTAGTTTTTAATTGAATTTATCCAAATCGATATCTAATAAATACGAACAACAAAATGGAAAAGAACAACCTCGAAAACTATTACAATTTGGCATTTAAAATAAAAATTATTTTTATTTCCCTCGCTCTCTATGCTGCAACTCATGTACGCTGTGTTTCGTACTGTCATTCAAATTAGATACACATAATAAACGAAACAATATATGAGGACATTATACTTTACGTCCAAACTAGTACATAAATCTTTTCTCCTACTTATTAATGATACTTACTACTTAAACTGTGATTGCCTTTCAAATCCTTAAACGTATATTGGCGTCACTTTAACTGAGAATGAGAAATTAATAAGATAACATTATTGTTTCCTAAAACATACTAAACTTGTAGTCATTAGATATATAACTAATATTAATATACATATTGTTAGCTGTTGATATTTATTAACGTTTGTTTGAAATTAGTAAGATAAATAAGGCGTCATTAATACATTTTAACTAATCTTTTATTTACATTCAATCCAATACATTGGTCTGTATTGTTTAAATTTCATTTCATTCTGGTTTGATATTCAATTAAAATGAAAACAATAGATGATTATTACTTTAGATGTATAAGATAGTATATAGTTGCCATATAGAAAATCAGTTTGTGTATTTTATCTATTGTATGAGAAATTACTCATACGATGATAAAATCCCATGTCAGTATTTGCTCATGAAACTTTACTGAATGTGCATAGACAATTGTTAAACATACATAGATATAAACATTAAATGAAGGACAGTATGATTAAATGACAATTACCAAGAAACCACAAATATCGTACTACGGAAGAAGTGGAATATACAATTAATCATAAAATCCATTTAATATGAATATAATGTATTGTTTATATTTATCATAAGTTGACTTCAGTTGAGTACAACGGAAAACCGAAGAGTCCTGATATGGTCTACTAAGCGGTGTGTACCTTATTCAACACTTAAATGGTCATCACGAATCGATTAAAGTGGGAATCTTACGACTAGTCGCCAGTAAATAAAATTATACTAAAGGTTAACATTTTGATTCTCCAAGAAAATACTAGGTGTCCACTGCTGTAAAATGGCAAACTAAGACAAAACGGTTATTCACTGCCCGGTGACTTTCATTTCCACTCAATTCATATCATTTTGTGACTATTCAGAATAAGTTACAACCACTTCTTCATCAACCATGTTGAATATAATAAGTATAATTTGAGTAGAGGCCCTTTAATTGGTTAGCAAGGTAGTGTCTTTCTCATTTACGGTAAATGTACATTTATATAACAATAAAGTTTGAAACTAGTATTGGTATCTTTTACTTAGTTTAGGGATACAAATACGTTGCATTCTATGAACTGAGTTCACCATAACCTTACGTCATGTAATTTTTTTGCATTATGCAAATCACAGAACAGATAGTGATAAAATTGCAACTTATGCTTGTTTTATATACATTCAAATTGAAATTTACCTAAAACATGTTTTATAATTGCATGAATACTTTTAACTATAAGTATTTGCCAACCATTTTCAACTATAAGTCTCTCACTAACTGATTTACTTCAATAACATCCTACATTCACTACATTTAAGACATATATATTATTTTAATATATTCACCTCATGCATTTTTTTGAAAGGATAGACGAGGAAGAAAATAAAAGCCAATGCCTGAGGTCTTTCCATTTTGGTTCCCTACTGATTGACATCATGTCAGTAGGTACATAATTTCTAATAGCAACTTAAAACATAAAGTATGCACTGAAAAGTGCACAATTTAAATGTCTTAAGTAAAACAGGTACTTAGGAATTAATACAACTATAAAGTTGTAGTCCACAATAATTTGAACTAGCGGTTTTTAATCTTAAAACAACATCAGTGTAACATTAATTTTGTTGAATAATAAATTATATGACTATTTGCCTTATTGGTAAGTAGGACTGATAATCTTGATCAACTCTGCTAAATAAACTGTGAACATCAACATTGGGATGTGGGTACGTCCAGCTGCCGTTTCTTGCTGATTATTTTTATTGGGATGATAAACTGATAAGTTCTATAGAATAGAAAGTCCCATCATCATATTTTTTTGGGAAACAATATTATTATATGGATGTAAAGATATTTCAAAATATAAGTTCACGCTTAACTATTTATTCATTGTGATTCGTAGAGCAGACACAATGATACGACTCAACAACCAGTACTATCACATAAATCAGTTTACATGGTCTTAAGCTATGCAACTATTTTATATTATAGAATAATGTTATTTTTCAGTCATAGTTAATTAAGCATTTAGATCATCAGTAAAATAAAATTATTTATAAATGAATCATTACATATAAGTAATTCTTCGTATCAGAAGATATTTGTTGTTGTTACGGTTCTGCCATCTAATCCATGCGAATTAACTTCGAAGAATGTAATAATATTATCTGCTAAATTAGTTATACAAAATGCTCAGAGACATAGTTAATTTTACTACATGGTATAACGAGTTACATCAATAAACAAGTCATACTTGTAGCAGAACATGTATTTCTTAATTCATTAACCAGTTAGTGAATGCTGAACATCCCAGTGAGGGTAACGTTTAATAGTATATATCAAATTTATCAGGAAATCTATCATTTACTTTTCGTTATTTGTATGATTTGTTACCTCTTAAGCATATTGGTGAAAGGAATTTAGTTATACTAACAGTGGCTTCCAATGTATGTGATATTTACATATCGTGTTTCACTGATGTTTTATTAAAACCCTACCAGTAGGGTTTTTAATTCATCGTTCGCTTTTAAAAGATTTCCACAAATATGCTACTTATTTAGTCCACCATATATATAATCTGCTTACTGCATACGTTTATTTATGCCTAATCGGTGCTATCGTAACAATGAAAAGGTTTGTCTAGTTTTAGAAAATATAAGCATTGCTTTACATTTATATTAAATATAAAACCATACACATTTTATGAAGTTTTTTTTTATCTACTATCTTGTCAGTTCTAATCATCAGTTCTGTCAATAACTAAAACAATGATACTATAATAAATCAATTGATAAAATCAGAAGACAAAGTGGACATATGACTAACATGAAAACTTCTCAAATGTCTGTTAGCCTGGGTACAACTTACATTCCCCATTTAAGAAAAAGAAAAGTAATAAACTCCGCTTTCATTCATTGTTTAATACATCTATATTATGTACTTGATTTTATACATTGATACATTTTTAGTCACAACTAGAAGGTTGTTTTTCAATTAATAAACTTTATTATATTTACAGATTTAAATTAAAATTGTATGATTTGATCATATCATAAAGTTGTACATCCATCAATCACTGTTTTATGATGGTTTTGAGTCAGGCAATTTTAATAATTTGGAAATTTTTATTTTACTGTGATATTATCTGTTTTACAATTGTATTTTGTAGATAACAAGTTTTTTTGAAATAATGAAATAATTCTAATATGTCATTGAGAAGGAAATCAAAACAACTCAGAGAAAAAGGTTTTCGTTTCCATAAAGACATTTACTTTAGCTGTAAAATGTTGTATCAAGTGATTTTTTTCCAAAAACCTTAATTTATTTAAAAACAAAAGAAGAATGAAATCATATCATGAAATTATTCAGATGTTGCAAGTAATACAACAACAATTCACCAATTAGTGACTAAAGGAGATAATTTCTGGAGTTCACGTGAGAGTTAGTAATTGGTTGGACTTCAAAATATTAGGTATGAGAGATGGGAACCATGATTTTTTGCATTAATTAAGTAAGGAAATAAAATATTTGCTCCTGATATCTATGCTGAGACAAAATGTTAATTTTTCATGGTAACCTGAATAAACTGAATTGAATATCTAATGAATAATTAAATAATTGATCTCTTTTATAAAATGTAGGCATATTTTGTTCTCAATTTCAAATAACATTTTTCTAAAGCATATTAGATACTAAACCTAATATCTAGTTAGACAATTATCATTAGATAAACTTTAGTCAGTGAGATGTTGTTGAGAAAAGAGGAATAAGCAGAAAGACACTTCGGGTATGTATTTATATTCCTGTATACCTATGAATACATTCTAGTATTTCCTTTTTTATATATTTCAACCTACGTTTTCTAGACATACACTTTGTTCTAATTATACCATAGGGTATTTCAGTATGAAACAAAGAATTTATAATTTTTGATTGAATCTCAAAATGAAGAACGAATGAAGATGAATGAAGTTGACATGGTAATATTTTATGAATAAGTAAAAATTTAAAAATTAACTGATATACGTGTGTCTTTCAGTATCTATAAGTAAATGTTTCTAATTTCATTTAATTCAGTAAACCATACATAGAATAATGTAACTACCAGCTAATATCAAAAATAGAGATGTTTAGTAAACATATACTTTAGTTGTTATTCAACTAATGCAACTAATGAACATTATCAAAATACATTAAATAAAAAAATTTCTATAGAAATATTATTCAATCTATATTACGTAATGACTGACAGTACACAGTTAATTTATTAATGAAATCACTAGTCATATAACATCGAAACAACTACCGAAACGTAACTAAAGACAAGTGATTAATATAGTTTGAGTGCTTGTATCTTAGATTACACTGTGGTTTATGATTACCAACGCTTACACTAGAAGCAAGATATAAGTGAAAATGTTTAAAATATATCTTTCACTAAGACTGATATAAGTTGTTTATATCACAATGAAACTAGACAAATTCACTGTCAAACTTTAGGACATCATCCTTCTAGGTTTATCAGAGAATAAAGAAAGATAATAAGAAGTTTAGTGCCTTCAAATTTTGACACAGTTATCCAGTTGGCATTTATGCTGCTTTTATAGTCAAACATAGAATCCCAGTAAACCTGTTTTATTTCTTTTTAGATACTTAATCCTTGAATATTAAATGCCATAAGCAGGCATGTAGATAAACTAGAACTTTATACTAATGAAAATTTTGTATGGTATCTTTATATACTTTAACCATCAAAATAAATTCACATATACATTTTTACTCCAAATTTTTGGGTTTATTCTTGATATTAAATTGTTCCCATTAACCTACAGATTAATACCAAGCCCGCTCTTCGTTTTTATACTTACAATAATATAACAAACTGGTTATCAACTCTAATTATTCCATATATTCACTCTTAATTATTTAACAGTAACTAAAATCATTTAATTGATGTTTAAAATGAATATACTCCTGGGTATTTTGGTTGGATTCTATTACAATATAATTAGCCTTAATTAATAAGTAACTTAATCATTCTATGTTAATGATTATTTTTATCATTGTTATTTTTATCACTAAGGATATCGTTGTAAATGATTGACTTAGTAATTCTTATTTAATTAATGAATGATTCGTAAATAAATGCAATACCGTATATTAATTTTGATCCTTGATAAAAGTTAATGAAGTGAAAGTATGTATTTCTTCAAATTGTTTTAAGTAGTGAAAAAATTTCTACTTAAATACAACAATCAGATTATAACTAAGTGTCATATATAAACCTATTGATGTTCGAACAACCTGGAATGTAATTACATAAACAGTATATTACAGACTAAATTTGAAAATAGAGAATAAACATTAAATGAAGAACGAAACATTGTAAAGTTGCCCATAAGTTGGGTAATATCTATTTGGTATTTGTTCGAATATTTTTGATGAATTACACCTTAATTTTCACTTTAATATCAAGAACAAATTCTGTTGGCGGTGTTTTTAAAACGTTAATCATTACCAACCTATAAATTTCTGTTTATATTCGTGTGATGATTAAATATTAAATGCAACGAGGAAATATTAAACAATCGTCATGACGTAATAATAAAGTTGATAACTTCACTTTATGTTAATATAAACTATGACAATAAAAGTTACGCAATCAATGAAGATGTGCCTTAGAATGACAGTGAAGTACTCCACTCAAATGAAAAATTTTATTACTACAAAATGAAATTATTTAGAGTATCAGATGAATTAACAGTAGAAACATGTATGAAAATATTAAGGTAATATGAAGTCAAGTTCAAGAGTTCAGAAATTCTTTCATGAATAACCAAATCTACTATCTCAGTGAAATAGAAAAAATACCTTTCAATATCTAAACCACTTCTACAAATCGGATTAATTTAATTATCAAAGTTAATTATAATCTGACCTCATGTATCTTCCAGTCACTTCAGACATAGTTATACCTACATGAGGAAAATATTTTTAATTATGAGTCTACAGTGTCATAGTTACCAAGTGTTTATTCCTTTATTTAGTTTTAGAGAACAAAAATATGATCATAAACATCGTGGCTTTCATTAGTCACGCAACTGATTTTCTTATACACTTAAGACACATGATTAATTTAAGACATGTAAAAACTAAGATATGCATTGAAATAATAATTTAAACTGAAACGATACCAAAATTTTCTTATTAATAAGCTTAAATGCTTTTGAACTGATGCTGTTTTATGGTGATGGACAATAGATTTAGCTGGTTGAATAAGACACGAATTAAAGTTTATTGAGTACCACTGAAAATTGTTGAGCACTGGACATTTGTATCTTCATAATATACCACACATCATCAGTGTGCACCTTTGATTCAGTCCGAGAATTGAGCCTACGGCGTCTAATGGTAGAATGCTTGCATCCATCAGATTGTAACAAAAATCACATGTTTTTATATTAAAATCATTTGTAAGTTATAAAATATATGCGGTATGTTACAATATATACCTTTATTTAATACTTACGAGATAGCAAATAGTTGAATAAAATCACTTTATTTCAACTTCAATAGTTATTTGCGTATGTTAAAAGTAAACAGAATTCCTATCGGATTTTGACGACTTATCTGATGAAGTGAACGTATTTCACGTTTATCTGTTAATCATCATACACTTTAACTCCATAGTTCGTATTTTATACACCTTAAAACCATAAGAAATGAAGACAAACATTATAAATGGTAAGTAATTTTTTTGATGTTTATTTTGATTCCAACACAAACTTGAATAAGTGCACGAAGGCGATATATGACTAAACACCTTTTAGATATTGTAATTCTAAACACCACTATTACGATAATTCATATAAGAACAAATTCTCGGGAGTTTGATCATTTATAAGACATCATACATAATGTATATATTTACCCCATCCACCCCCCCCCCCACCATCCACCATTATATTAGGAAACACTAACGATTGGTAGTACCTGACAACTTATCACATACTTTACATTCGATCCTTTTGGATTAACATCATAAAATTAATCCTGATTCATATAATAATATCCTTGTTGAACTTTATTATGTATTTCTATCTTACACCGGATATACATCATTATAGCAATGATCTTTCTTGGTTATGTAATTTACATTAACATGCACTAATACTAGTGTCTTAAATTTCATTATATAAACTTCCTCATCTACAGTTCTACAGTCCCTATTATACGAACTTGGTTATGCTTTTAAAACAAGCGTGTACCTGCATTTCCTAAAATACTTTGTTATTACTTTGTTTAACAGTTCCTTTAGAACAAAACTCAAAACTAATGAATAAAGCTGGATGATTGTATCTAATCAAAGGTAACAGTGAAATTAAATCTTAAAATATATTTACGGACTTGAGAACGTCCGCTGTTTAGTTGATTTACGAAATATATGGTATAGTCTATTCCAAGGCCATAAAAATTATATCTAATCAGTCGTTATGGTGGTGTACTAGATCACCTTAGAGTCCATATTATGAGTTGCTGAAGCCCTTGCTATATTAAAGTTTCAGCCAGGCTCCCCACCATTTGTGTATTCAGAAGCAATCTGTACATCAAACCTTCTATGTATATAAACAGAGTCAAGTATAATCACATTATTTTCTTACACTTTTAATTTTTTTATCTAGTGGTTTATATCTTTTGACCTTTATTTCTTATATACGAATGTAATACTAAGTTTATGTTTATTCAGCATGTTTAAAATGTGTTTCTCAGACGTAATACCACATAGCTCGGATAAACTTATTCTTTTTCCTACATTATCTAAATGCATAAAGTGAGTGGTAATTTAAAATGTTTTCAGAGTTGTGATTGCAAACACTTCCGCTTGAGATTCAATTTTTTTCAAAATACTTGTAGTATAATGTTGCCACACAAATGCTTTTGTTCTCGATAATATCAACCACTGAAGATCGCATTAAACTTTGAGACATTTTACTCAATAATAAATGAAGTTATGCAAAGACTGACCACTGGATAGTGACTAATATGATGCGTATTCAGTCCTATATCGTGGTGATAAAATCGTACTAATCACGCCATTGATCTAAGAAACTGGAAATTGCAGGCATTCTATTGTGATGGGGGGTTGTTAGAGGTAGTCTGCAGTATATACTGCATTCGTGTTGATGGGTAGTAGCCAGCAAAACGAATCTGCTCATATTGAGATAACTGCTGCTGCCTGGAAAAATTGATATCAGGTCACTTAATTTGATATTATCCCTGTAAAGCTTATCGACACCGGTCTAAGACGTGACTGCATCCTATTCGACGATCAAAGGTACACTTTGTGGATAAGTGCTTTATAGTGTGCAACTATGATTAAACAAAATTTCTTAACAAGTACCTTGAATGAATTACGAAATTGATATTTAAAGATCACTAGTGATTTTAATAAATTTTGACCCAACTTAGTCTATTACATATTTTTCACGTGTGTACAATGCTGTCATGAAAAACAACATATGTTTGCTAACAAGTCATTCTATCCTTTAATATCTTCATATTAGTTAAGGTTGAATCATTAGGTCAGATTTGCTAGCAGTCATCATTTGGTGACGATCAGTTCAGTATCAGTAAATTTTATAAAACAACCTCCAAATCAATTCCCATATGAAGATTGAATTTCCTTTTCATAGGATTCTTTCCAAGTGATTAGGTTAACAATTTTACGCCAAACAACAAACTTTTAAAGGTATTCCTAAAATGTCAAGAGATTTCAAACAAGGAGTTCTTGTTATTCAATTACAACTTAAATGCTCATCTAAGTCAGTGTTTTGTTCCAAAATATGTAATATTATGATTTTTTTCACAATCCATTTACAACATCATGACCATATTAGTTAAACTGTTGCATGAAAAATTCTTTGGAGTAACATATTGAATCATTTCAAAAGGTTCTTACGACTCTAATATACCATAGGTAGTAAGTGATAATTTATCATTTCACATAATATCAATAAGAACTTCAGTTTAATTCCTTATTTATACACTTATTTTGTGTTCATTTTCTACTCTCAAAATATCCTCATCACTTATTAACAAATAACTGAAAGGTTTGCTTAAATATCTAAACATATCCCTAAATCGACAACAAAACAAAAAGTAACATTTGATTCACTTCTTATGAATAGGAAATGATGTTATGACTATGAGAATTAGGGGGGTTTGATCCCGTCCTTACAACTGTCTTCTTCAAAACAAATTTTTATATATTTGGGAAAAAAGTTGATATAACTTACAATTAAATCCATTTATTGTTCCATACAACAAATGATGAGGTGTACTTATAATTGCATATTATAATTGGCATAAGAGTGAAATTCTTAATAAATATAAGTCATTATACTTACAAAAGTATAAAGTAATTAAGATAAGCTTGTATTTTCCCCTTTGATTTTTAATGAACTGAAACTGGTCAGTCTCTGTTGCCATATGTGCATCCTGAGAGGATTGCCTCGATATAGCGTTATTACACAAGTTAAATATTTAAGTTGGATTGTGACTGGCAAGTGGAATCCAGGACGCGCGTTTCGTCCTATTTGAGACTTATCGGCTGGATGTACCTGCATCCCAATGTTAATGTTCACGCTGGGATTTTACTTGTGTAGTAACGCTATATCGAGGCAATCCGCTCAGGATGCACATATGGCAACAGAGACTGACCAGTTTCAGTCCATTAAAAATCAACAGGAAAATACAAGCTTATCCTAATTACATATATGTGCTCGTTGCACAAGTGTGACTGTTTGGACACAGTAGCCTAGTGGTGAAAGTGGTGGCGTTTGGCACCAAGCGGACTGAGTTCGAATCCCAGCGTGAACATTAACATTGGGATGTAGGTACATCCAGCCGATGAGTCCCAAATAGGACGAAATGCGCTTCCTGGATTCCACTTGCCGATCACAATCCAACTTAAATATTTAAAAGTATAAAGTGTATATGACGATCAATGTATGTGACTAGAAATCTGCAAATTACATTGCCTAAGTTTGCTGTATTAATACAGGCTAGTAAATAATACATTTCAGATTGTGTATTAATTTAGAATGATAAGGTAACACTTTACACATGAACGATATGTATGAAGTTAGTTTTTCTTATCATTGCTAATTACCATTCCAGTATTTATTTAACTACCGTCTAGAGTTTAAATTTTTATCGTTAGTCATTTTATTATTTTATTTCTGTTAACTCGTGAATGAAGTGATTTAATACTAAACTTTCAAATAGGTTAAAATTAATAATCCTCAGTTAAGAATAAATGAAATCAGGGAAAGCTCACTATTTATATTGAGAATGTTTTATGTGGACTAATACAATGATCAACAAGACTGGATGAATTAATTGAACCAATTTTCATTTATAACATGATATTTTAAAATACAAGATATCTGATCAGTGTACACAATGAGAAACAATAACCATTATGTCCTCATGGGTATAGTATTTATGTGTTTACTTATTTTGATACGTATGAAACAGAAAAAGAGGAGTGATAAAATGATTTTCAGTTAGTTTATCTGTCAGATCTGTAGCCATATATTATTCAATACTGGTTGTTATGATGACTGAAGTAAGGAAAATGGTTGTACACGTTTACTTTTGACATAACGGTCCGGTTATAAAAGATAGTTAGCAACAAATCCTGATGTAGTTAAAACCGGGTTACATAAACAGTCCAGCAAAATGGAGTGACTTTAGTGACTTATCGTAATGGCATGTTTCTGTTATGACGCTAAGAAAATTGATCTGTACTGCGTGGCCACTTATTGAGGTGTGCCTAGTTGATAATTCGCGACTGGCCTAAGCCCACTCAGTCCCAAGCCGGAGATAGAAGAATAAGACAAAGACCAACCAGACAGATCGAAATCAGATTCAAAATCCGATTCAAAATCGATTCAAAATCAGATTATATTTTACACATTCCCTTATATATACAAAATAATCATGGTGATTATTCATCAAATAAAATTATCAACACTTTTAATAATACAATTAAATGTTGTCAAATGTGCTCACATAAAGTAATGATAGTTTACAAATCATGCGTACAAAAAATCAATACAACTTGATAAAATGATCAATTGTATTTCTAGGGATTTCGAATCCCTAACAGTTTCATATCCACTTGATGTTCTGTACCAACAGGGTATGAAAGTAATTGTCGCCTACTTCACCAAATTGTTACGTGTTTAGACTACCAAAGAAATTATTAAAATTTAAAGCAACTCTGTGCAGATAAATGTAAAGGATATTATTCCGAAGGAAAAACAACATGACAATGGGTATAAGGGAAGTTTACTTAATGTAAAACTGTATAGGCAGGAAATATATCGTGACTGTTAGATGTAATAGTTAAGAAACAAATTTTATTTGCTGTATATTCCTATAGTCTCTAGTGACCTAAGAAAATCTGAATATAAGTCATCAATAACAGTGAATTCAGTAGAAAGAAGATATGGCAGGAAATTTGAATGAAAAATACTAATCAATTATATCATGATTATTGTGAAAAGCGATTAAAAGCTGAAGCTCATTTAGTATAACGTGACAATTAACTGAAGTATGGGACCTAATGATAACCATATGAATGCAGACGTTGTTTTCTAATCAAACGTTCTTTAGCCCTCAAATACTATTACCTGTAACAAATTGCACCTTACAAACTAGTCAACTATTATATTTAGATCAAACATTGACAGATAATTTAGCTAATTTATTAATACTAACAAATACTTTTGTTTTCTATCAGATGAAGTTTTTGAAATGCACGGTTCGAGTATTAAACTTTTAGCAAATATACATTTATTTCTTGGCCTATAATTCATATGATAAGCATTTACATTTACTTCTTTTCAGATCTTATATGACCAGACAAGCCAAGCTTTAGATTGTCTAATTTAGTGTTTAACCATAGTCTAAAGCGCAATGTATACCCAAGATTTACGTAACACGTAAACTGGATATACTAACATACATATCTTCGCTTGCTATATATAATAAAACTTGACCCACTAATAATGATTCTCTGTATAAGGAACGATATACTCAACTTGTGACCGGACGAATGTCACTAAATGCACAGTTGGATTAAATCGTTTATTTATATTTGACAGTTTTGATTCCATGTTGAAACTCAGATCAATCTGCCTAGTGATATCTTATAATTGATACTAATTTAATTTTCTAAGATTGTTTATAAACATAATGAATTCTATATGCTGTTTATATACTCTTAGCTCTAAATGTTGTATAAATCTATACTATAGAATTATAAGATCAATTTAGGGTAATAATGAAAAAAAATTTTATTTCAAAGAAGATTATTCCCATTCTTTTCCAGTAATTTACAATGTGGAACTAAAGCAAAAAGCATGAATAAATAATGCATACCAGTTTGAAAAGCACATGAAATTTACTAATTAATATACGTTTTCTATTTAACCTTTTGTTACTACCTGTGTGGTATTAGTCTCTTGTGTTTATTTATCTAAGTGACTCACTATATTTTGTTAGTTTTTTTTGAAGTAAAGATAAAAGAATGTGGAGAAGAAACTATTATTATTATTATCTTGTAACAAAATACACGTTGAGACAATTTATGTTATCAAGGAATTGACTAGATGTATATACAGTATACTTACTATATGTCATTAAAATAACCGACATATTTCATTATTAAAGGTTCTCATTAGTTCATGTTAACTAAAAATTATAATCATTTACTTTTAAATGAATATCATATGTACAATTAACTAATTTATATTCTTGTTGATATGAAACATTTCTAGGTAATGATTACAATAAACCGGTATTTATTTATAACTATGAATAATTTATTGTATTATAGATATTTAACACAAATTGTTTGATATAATATAGTTGTCAGTTATTGCTTTAGTACTTAGTAGTATATATATGATGGAATAAAGAAAGATTTAAAATAGAACTTCATTAGGAAGGTGTTGAGTATCGATGTACTAAACATTTGGTGCAATTAGAAGTATGTGGACATTTGTATTTATATATTTTTAAAAGAGTTAACTAAATACTAAGCAATTACTGATAGTAATAAATTTCTTGAAATTGAGAATGATGCACGCTTTGTAGCTTTCAATAGATTTAACTAGTTGGATATGTGTTCACGGCTGATATTATGCTTTCTTTCGGTGGTCTGACAGTTGATCTAAGAGCAGTCAGTGATTTTACTTCTTGACTTAATTCGGAAAACTAGAAAACTAACAGACTAATGTTTATGTAGATGCATATAATAAATGAAGCAGAAATATACTGATTCTAATATACAGTTACAACTCCAGAGTATATTGAAAAGTTTAGTCTATGTAGCATTGTACATCTAAAAATTACTACTATGTAAAATATGATATGAATTTCAGTATTTGTACTAATAGTGGCTACAGTCCAGTGTAAAATAGCTTGTGATTATGATGTGATTTATTTTCAAGAACAATGTGGCGGAAGTGAAATGTGACGTATTCAATCAAGGAAAAATACATGGCCACAAAATTAACCATCTCAATTGAATTACAACAGTCAGCTCACTTGAGACTAACATCAGGATATTCCCGAAGCTGTAGCGAGAAGTGGTGACTGGTGAAGTTCAAACTTGTCGGAAATGTGACAGTTGTTACTAATGAAAATGGATAATCGTCGCGATATGTATCAGAAGTTGATGAAGTGGAAATTCTACCATTGCATTTAGACCCACTGGTGCAGAGGGTTAAGTTTTATACAACCTGAAGCTCCTGGTACGAAATCCGAGTGCGCACTACTGAGGAGTTGCACATTAAAGCAGAGCAGCTATCTAATATCCCCTAGTTTTCAATAGCACCATGTCAACACCAATCTATGACGTGTTCAGTCAAATGAAAATAGTGTGATTCATAGAAGCGACGAATAACTGACAGTAGAAATAAACGAGCATATTAACTAAATGTAACATGAACATAGACATAATTCGATTGGTGAAACTATGTAAAGTAGTAGTCAAGACAAATAAAATTACTTAATTATTGTCACAGTAACTTTAGACATTTGTTTGTTAGTTTTCATGTAATATGAATATATGCTTTCATTTTTATGAATACGTAATACGTCTCAAACCCAACAAATGACTACCTATCCCAGGAAACTGTTTAAACTTTATTTTCTAAATTACGTACAATTAAATTCCCTTGAGAGTTTATAAACTTCATCTACAATTGCTTTAAATTGAACTAAATCATTTTGTTTGAATAATAAAGCGGTAGTCTGGGGATTTCAAAAACACCGTGATTATCAAATTAAACAGTTACTTTTTATACTGTGTAATAGTTAAGTTATGTAAATGCCTACAAATGTTACAACCATGAAGAACACAGCTAAGAATACAACATTTAATATTGAATATCAAGATTTTTGCTTTGTCTACAGCCACGAATTTCAACTATTCTTCAGGTATTTATAATAAAATGTTATATCAAACTAAACGTTTCTTTTCGTTTGTGAAAAGTCATTTGAAGCAATCTTAAAACACATTATTTACTAACATGCAAACTTATCTTTTACTATGGAATAACTGATTAATTGAAAGTCATTCTATAGAGCCGTTGGATTAATTCCTAGTGAAAGTTTCAATGCACTTGTGCTTTTTACAGAATAAAATCTATCGGCGTTAGAATTGAATGCTTATACTAGTTACGTGTATATTTTCAGAAGTTCTTATCTTACGGATTATTCTGTTTCCATAAATCTTGAATTCACACAATTAAGAATGAATACCTCAAATATTATGAAGTATATCTTCTGGTTGTAATAAACTGATCACTCAACTACAAATCAAATTTTTGTCTTTATTATTTTTTAAAGCATCTGTAATTTTCTAAGATCATTCAACGCATATTTCATAATGTTAATATGATGAATTGTGGTGAGCAATACTTCCTGTTTCCGTATGTCCGGCTAACCACTGATCAATGTTTCACATTGTCATAGCATTCAGACTGTTTCAATATTCTTTGGTTAGTATAAATTTCGTAGAACCAATACTATTTTCGCATTATTACCTGTCATCAACAAACATGGTAACAATCATTCACACTTGCTGACTTTAATACGTATTATTGATTTTTATAACTGTTGTTATGTTCATCTTATTAAAACAAATTTCATTAATCCCGTTCATATATGTTCTCAAATCAATGAATTCAAAATAATGAATAGACTACAGTATAACATGCAAGTACATGAAAACACAATGACTAAGATATTTAGTGTAACTTACAAAAATAGATTATTATCTGTTTACAGGATTGATTTGACTATGTTATTTTACGTTCCATTATGTCCTTTTAAAATAACTTAACAACCAAAAAATCAGACAAAGTATTAATTTAGTGTTACCTTCAAGCAATAATTAAACAAAGAATTATACACTAATTTTATCCTGACTTCGTATTGTCTGTTGCAAACAAGATTTCTGAGTAGCAGTGGTAACAGTGGTAGTAATAATAGTAATATTAGTTATAGTTGCAGTAGTAGTAAAAGCAGCAACTGTAGTAGTAACAGTGATTATAACAGTATTTAAAGTTACTAACAGGATATAATAAACAATACTTACATTGATGGCGCCACTTTCTATCTGGTAAGACATCATGTATGACGTAGAACACTTTGGAGTGATAAACAGAGTTATATGAGTTTTTCTTCTAAATCACCTGCAAACGTAGCATTCTAAAGAAACCTTTTAACTTCCTGAATGTCATTGTGATGTTATCTGACTGTTTATTATGGTATTTTGAAACTGTTCCGCTTCCAGAAACAATGACAATATGCACCATGGAAATATATCTTTTCAGTTACACATTAATCCGTACCTCATTCACTCAGTAATTCTAATTTTAGATAAATTATATGCATCTCTTTATGAGTAGTAATATATTTACTATAGTGAAAGATATAGATATTAAGTGTTAAATGTGCTAAATATAGTTTATTATTTTAGCGGTGTATTTTGAGCAAATTGTGTAGTCATATCAGTCGGTGGGATATTAAAAAAGTCATTATTAATAATTACTCACAAACTGATATTTTCTGGTAGGCCATTCTGAACCTGTACATAGTTTATGTTATATTTAATTTAGCCTTATGTATATTTTCAGATGTTTTTTACTACTTAGAAACGATAATAATGTAACTACGTAGTAACATCTTTTTACCTTCCTATGAATTTAAAATGTAAATGATTCCCGAGGGAAAATGAAATATTCAACGTGATGCTCATTTTATTTATGTTTGTTTGCTTGTTGTCGTAGTTTCTTAGTTATTGCAACAAACTTTAAAACTAATGGATATAGAATGTTGAAAAATCATTGAATTTCATTGGGATTCTTAGTCAATGAAGAAATTTCTCATTATGGAAATTGTTTTGCATTTATACAGAATGCATAATACTCACTACGAAATATAAAATATACGTAATATTTTAATATTTCATAAGCAAATTACTTCGCGTATTTGTCTAGTCTGGTAATATATTTAAAGAGGAAATACAAATTTAACTTAAAGACTTTTTAACGTTCTCAAGATATCCAGTATCAGTTTCATCTGTGGTGTCTTTATAATCTAAGTATGTTTGAGAGAAAATTTTCCTGGATTCGTTTTTGGAAGACGGTATGTTTTGTCTTCTTTGAGGCACGTCAACTGGATGTTTATGCTGCATCCCATAATTAATATTCACAAGGGGGGATTCAAAGTCAGCTAATTCACGATAAACCTCATCACTAAGCTCGGGAGTTCAAACAAATAAATCTGTATAACACATAGGCCTAAATAATTTGGAAGTATTCTCATGTAACTGTTAATGATGCTGTACACTGAAACTGACTAGTTTCTATTGCTAAATGTAAATAATCAAAAGCTCACCTCGCAACAGTTATAGTTAGTAAAGCACACCTATTCGATGGGATATTATAAATAATTTATGTTACTGTATGCAATCGACTCAAAGCTCATACGATGGCAATTATTCTTAAGTGTTATGTGTATCCTTTTGAACAACATACAATATAAGTTGAAATAGTCCTGTGGAGATTTCAATTTTGTTGTTTATATTTGTTACGGATTTATCTCCACCGGGTACTATTTAAAACTGAGGAATAGTAAATAGCTGTTTAATCCTAGCTATGAACTCCTTAGAAATGCACACTCTCAATTCTTACGGAGAACTTAGGATGTTCCCTGGTTTTTAATGGTCTTCAAATGAAATCATTCTGTAGTGATTAGAAACAATAAAATATATCTTTAACTAACCGTCATTAATCTTTTAGCTGTTGGATATATTAGTGAGCATTCAAACCTACGGTTTTAGCTCGTTTTACATTTTCATGCATGCGCTTTTGATGACATCATAAAAATTAAGTAAATCTACTGAATTTAATCTTTCTGGTGTTCTTTAGTAGAGTGTAAGAATAAAAATTACGTAATTAGTTGTATACACCTTATTCATTGAATTTTTAAAGCTGACCTTACTTTTCAGTATACATTAGGTTCGAAAAACTTAGAATGAAGAATCTGGTATCGGGAATTACTTAAAGAAACATTTTAATAATTTCAATTAAGATTACTAATAGTCAGAATAGTCAGTCACTTTAGTGATAAAATTAAATACAAAGTAGAGCTAAGTACTTTAGATTTACGATTTCGTGACATTCTCATCATTTTACAAAGTAAGCCATCAGTAAATTCGAAAACGCTTTCGACGGGTTATATATAAATGTATCTGCATATATACTTAGAGAAGCAATTTATGCTAATATTTTCGACTGAATAGTAAACAACCGGATACTCGATGTGCTTAGATCGAATCCATTTAATTTATTGTACAAAATACAAGTGTAAAGCTGATGAATCCCCCGAGTAAATTTTTCAACATTTTAGCCTTACCATTCATTTTTGTTAAATAAACTAAAATTTTGTCAATTTATTGGAAGAATTTTTCGAACTATATTTCACGTTGAAAAATTTGTTTAAATTGATTTAAGAGTCATATACTTGAAATGTGAAAAGTTATTAACAGCTACGATAACCATCATGATCACAAACAAATAAGGATCATTCAATTAAAACAGTAACGATACTGCCTAATAAATAAATAAATACGTATCAGTTTAACACTATGAAGCATGCATAACTGTTAAGTACAGTTCATCTATAATCAAACAACTGAATTCGAAATATAGTAGAAATTTATTCCTATTAATGCATTCCGCCTATGTAATCATTTTTAAGTGGTTAACGAAATGCCGAAATGTGTTACGTCGGTAACCGTATCTATCAGCTCATGTTTTTGCTTAAAACGCTAATAAATGAAGGGAATGCTGCCACTGAATAAACCTACATTTACACTAAATCCAGTTTGCAGTAATAATCGATACTGAAATCTACATATTTCAGTAGTTCCAAACTATTTATTCATGAATGGTCTTGCAATTTATTAACAACTTTAATGTGTTCACTTACACATAGCTTCGGAATGTACTAAATTTTCTATAAAGAGAAATTAATTTTCAACTGATGCATGACATCTATAATCAATGTTTTTTATTTACCGAATAGGTTAGTCGTGTAATAAGATATCAATATCATATTGTTATTCTTTTCCCATATTGATGAACATATTTTACAACCATGTCGTAAATTACACCATCTACTTTAATCCATAATACTGTTGTCAACGTTAAGAGTATTATTGTATATAATTCGTGCTTAGGGTGTTAAAAAAACGATTTGAACAGATAAAACATTAAATCGTTTCTATTGTTTTTATATCATTGTTAATAAACGAAGAAAAGTTTGTGAGATTTACTTAGGGCAAGAAAAATACTTTTATCGACATACTTGTATATAAAGTTTAGTTTCCCTCGATCTATCATCATTGTTAACAACAATCCGTGTCAAGGAAAATATACTAATAATGTTTCAAAGATAATTTAAAAGCACTTACTTATGGGTAATAACGACGTACAGTTTCAATTTAAGAATATTAGCTATCGTCAAGTTAATGCGGTTACCATAGGGAGTTTATTGTGTCCTATCTTGTCTGACATCTTTTCGACCAACTTAAATTAAACAAAAGTGAATTCAGGTAGCTAGTAAGACAAAATTATATCGATAACATGTTGATAATAATTGTATTGCTAGTAACACTTGCAAACATGCCTTCTGTTTAGTGGATCCACATAGTAAAGCGCATTCTAATAAACAGTGTACGATAGAATGTAAATAAGTTTCACTTTCGCTACATTAGTATTTAATACACCTCAAACAACCAGATTCAAAGATCTATTTACCGTAAGGAAACTTGAAGTAGATTATGTCTAAATTTCATTAAACTGTCCAACGAGCTAAAAATGAACTTTGGCAAGAACACTATTAAACTGTGAATGAAAATTGTATCAAGGAGACGAAGAATTTAAAGGATCGATCCATAGTTGAAAAATATTTGAAATATAGCTGTTTTCAGCAAAAATTCATCAACACATATGTAGAAGTAAGAACTGAAGGGAGTGAATGTACCGTTACAGAGAAGAAACCGATCTTCTTACGACTTCAACTCCATGATGATGCAATAGATAGTAGAAATGACTTCAAACTAAGCGCTACATTTTGAAGAAAGCTTATGGTTACTAAGTTTGTTTTTATTAATAAAGAAAATTACTTATAGTGGCACACAGTTTAGACGAATCCCTACCTCATGGTTCCTCCATTTGAATCTATCACTTTTCGTGTTCATGTCATAATATTTTTATTGGAAGGACGGAAAGGAGAGTGGTATGATGTAAAACAGACTGCTATAGTTTGCTGTATGAAACTCATCGATATGGCCGTGTACGCACGTGGTCATAACAACAACACCAATGTGTCTGTAACTAGTCCTTTTATCTGCCAGATGCTCACTCAATCCAAGGCTGGAACGCTAACTGATGAATCAACTAGGCAAAATAGATTTATATTTCAAACATTCCATTATGTATACAGATGACCTAATCACACAGTCAACCAACTAGGAAACTAACATTATTACAAAGTAGGAGTAATAGTGACTGTGAGCTGTAGCAACGTATAAACAATTGATTAGCCATAGTTCATAAATGGAAAAGGATGCACTAACAGTTAATGTGTTATATGGGAGGATATGGCAAGAGGAACTGAATAATAATAGAAATAAAATGTGCACTTTGTGTGCAAGTTAAATAGTGAATGTTTACTTCTTCATCAATTAAAGTGGTTAGGACATGTGTTACGTATGCCCAACCACTGTCTACCTCGACCAGCAGTACTGTCTAGTGTAGGTGTAGGCTGGGAAAAAGCTAGGGGCAGCCAAACCAAGGCACGACACCGGTCTATGGAGTTACTGACAATTGGGTTTTGCCATGTTAGTAGGAGTAGACTATTTGACTGGAGTCCGCATGCGGATCCTAATTAATGGTTAACGACTTTGGGTGACGGCTCAAAATCGCACAAAACGGCGCAGGTGCATCCATTCCTTGCCCTCCCCTCCAAATTCTATGATTCTGAATTCATCATAATTTTCTGTTTAATGAACTATATTCTTCAAAATCTAATCTTCGTTCTTTAATTCCCTCCATTTATACTAACTCTATTACTACCTTCACTACTCTGAGATTTGGTTCAACAATTTCATCCCTATCTGGTAACTGATGTATGGCGATTTGAACTAATATACTCACGTACCAGGTTCTATGTTGTAACTGTCTAAACATTTACTTTCACTCCCTCTTTACTCACGCTTTTAGGCATCAATTCCTTTTTTGAGCTATATTCTGTGATATTCTCACAATATATCTAATTTTCGACTACTTTTTTTTATTCTTTCATCAAATTCTTGATTATTACTCTTTATTATACTACTAACATATCCATTTTGCATTCTTTACATAACTTTATCACTATCAAAAGGAGCTGTTTCCATTTGTTTTCAGTTGGGTTAAAAACATTTTATATTTCGTTCATTATTATCTCCATCCTTCAAATTCTTTATTATTTACATAATGTAAGGTATATATATATATTGATTTTAAATAATGATTTTGGCTATTTGAATGGAAATGGTTTTACCAAGGTTATCAAGGTTAAACTTGAAAACTTCAAGTAGATTGAGCATTGAACAAGTAGTTTGTAGAATTACGTAATATATTTGTAATTATTCAATGAATAGAAATAGAAATTTTTAAAGTTTCGCTACTTAGTACACAATGCAATTCAGTTACTTATAATTTTCTGACGAACTGGCTTACATTTTAAACCGTCAAAAAATGTCAATCTCTATCTATTGGAGAAGTATGCATGTACTACTTAATTTTACAGATTTTAACTATTTCTTCTGTATTGTAAAGTGGTTGAGGAGGGAAAAAAACTACAAAATAAGTAAATTCATATGATTTTGTTACAATAGTTATTGTTCATTTATTTAAGTTTATATATGGGAAGAATTCGTATGAAAATAGATTTTTTTTAATTATTTTTTTGTTCACTCCTCGTGAGAACATCTTACTAAGTAAACATCCTCTATACTCTAACAATTTTATGTAATCTACTTTTCTTAGTAAAAATAATCGATATCACCTACGTTCACCTGTCCCTTTTTTCATATGTCATAGTAACAAGATTTTGAGTGCATAGCAATTCTGAAACAAAGTATTTTTCTTGTAACTGATTACACATTACAAATATTTTTAATAATTAAGAAGACTAGGAAAATTCTGTATCTGAAAATATGTGAAAAAATACATACTTTCGAATGGTGAAATTGGGTATGCCTTTCGGAAAACTTAAAATCTATTGTTTAATTTGGATTGTGATGGGCAAGTGAAATCCAGTAAGCGTGTTTCATTTTGTTTGGGACTCGTTGATGTTTACATCGAGATTCGATAAAAGTTCACCCTAATTGAAATCTATTCTTATCATATGATAAGTTTGTTGAGTTAATGTGAAACAAATGAGTATTATCCATTCATTTAGACACTGATTATTCACACTGTGTTAAGTTAGATAAGAAAAATATGTATTTAACAGATTATCACAACCTATTCAAATCTTTGATACCCTGCTAGTAATTCAAGAAAATTTATGTTATTGATTATTGTCTATCTCTTAAACGTACATAATTCGTTTGTTTAGAGTATATTGTGGAGACTAGACTAATTGATCTATAAAATATCTTTATTAGATAATCATTTTAGTTAATCAACCTAAGTTTCATATTCAAGTTTATAAATTAGTAAATCAGATGCAAATTTACAACCGGTTTTATTCTATTCTTACTTGTAAATGAATATTTTGTTGGTAAAATGATATTATTTGGAATGATACATAATTACCATGAATAATGTAAATTTACAAGCCATCTATAGGCTTTTCTGACTGTAAATTAAAAAAAAAAGAACAGTATATTAATACGTCCGTATAAGTATATCAATCCAGTATTTTAAAGCCGTTAATAGGTAAGACAATCATCATAGAATTCCTTTTATAAATTGATTTTTGGTTAATGTTCTTGGTTACGGCAAAGCTAAATGTAAGGTTTGGGATAGCGTTAAGTTAAAAAGTTATCTTTTTATGTTTAGGATTAGTTCAAACTAAGGGTTTTTGTTTAAGTTTACTGTTGATTTGTGTGTTAAATGTAGTTTTATTTCTTAACAAGAATTTATTTAAAATAACCTTTGACATTGTAATTTTTATAAATTGAATTTACCTTAATCAAATACTAATTTCTTTTCATACTAGATTTTTCACAAATCTATTGTATTTACTGTTGTTCACTTTATATCACTATCAGTAATCTTGTATAATAAATCATCAACTAACTTATATCGTTTGAGTTGAATTGTAGATAGCAGACGAAATTCAGAACATACCCATCAGCTGCTAATCAATTTCAGTCCATGACAAATCAACGGGAAGATTCAAATACATTCTAATAACTCTAATATTTCTTACACAATCCATACTGCTTCATCTATTGTGTGATTCTTGTTCAGATATATGATCCGATTCACGGTCTTATTTAGATATTAGAAAAACCTAATTTAAGTTGGGGTGGTCGTGTGTGGACTGTTTTATTTGATTCCTTATTTATTTCCACCACAGACTGATGTTGATTCAGTACCACTTAAACCACGAAAAACTGGATAGCTCTATTTGCACTAGAATGGTACTTTTATCAATGATAATCCTGAACCCTGCAAGTGTACGACCTTCAGAACTTTCGAAAAACACATGGTCATCAACACCTCAATGGCCGGCTTCAAATAGCAAATTTGTTGCATCTATCGATTTGTGGTTTGGAAGAGAAGTTGTCCGATTTCATTTTAACTTGTCTCATTAACAATCATAAATTCACATGATGTAGTTAACGTAAACTTTATTATCCCTTTGGATAGATAATTTGAACTGATAACTGTAGAAACTAAGAAAACTCATTGAATGGCATATTATTTGTTCATATGTATGCAGTCATTTTATGCGTGTTGACAGCTAAATAAAAACGAAATTTTATTACCTTCTACATCAGCCACAAACCTTGCACGTCAAATTTCGAGCATAAATGCAGGATTCATATGAAATTTGACTGATTTGACGCTAGGATTCACTTCTAAAGTCAGAGATCTTAATATCACTAAGGAAATTATTAGATTAAATAATATTAACCACTGTTCTTATTAAACATTATAATCAGTTCTTTTTACATTATTAGGCTTGAGACGTATTTAGATGACTTGAGTGTAGTGAAACAAGTGATTAATCTTTAAGTTATCATAGAAAATGTAGTAAAAAGAAATTTTCAACACTTTTGAAAAGAGTATAGGAGATTAACTGTTTGCTTAAAATAAACATTTGTTCATTATTCAATACTATATATATATAAATGCTATAGTTCGACATGAATATTTATCCCGGGAAATAGACTGGGTCTTCCACGTGTCTACTGATATTTACGAATGAATACATATTATTCAAACTTTGTACACTTTTAATTAACTAGCAAGTTACGTCATGCAGATATATCGTTTTTTCTACTGAAAATGTATTATCTTAAATACTTTTCAGACTGGATTTCTAGAATTTTTAGAATTATAACATAAAGTCATCAAGCCCCACCCCCGGTCATTACACTTTAAGTAAGCATTGATTATATATATTAGTGTTTATAATTTATTTATGCAAAGGTTAGCCGATAAGAATATACAGTCCTTAAGGGCTTAGAATCATCAGATCGTTATGTGACATCTTAGCGAATTTGAGATTTTCGATGAATTCGGATGAATGATTTGGGTTTTCGAAACCTCTTCAAATTCTTGAATCTTTTTAGGGAATCTTGGAAATCCAAATCCTTCGGAAATGTATACGTAGGAAACAATACATAATAAAAGGTACTATTACTAGGTAATCTCTTACGACAAATTAATTCTACTATGGCTTTTCTTATGAAGCCATTAATAAACTAAAAGTTTACTCTCAAGTCTCAGGCTTATTATATGGAAGGCTTATTAAATTGTAAGTAATTAACTTTTTTAGAAGGTGATTTGAATAAATTAATGTTCAAAATGATCAATTAACTCAAGTTTCTATATTTGTGAATACATCATTAAGTATACTTTAAAAGAAAGTTGATAAACATTTTAATGGATATATTTAAGTTGGATTGTGACTGGCAAGCGGAATCCAGGACATGCGTTTCGTCCTATTTGGGTCTCATCGACTGGATGTACTGGAAAATACAAACTCATCCTAATTACATTTTCATGGATACTTAAGTAATGATTTAATTATGTAAAAAACTGGCCTGTAGTCTAATGAACTGCAAAATCACTAAAAATTCATACGTTCTTGTTTACAGAAAGCACTAAACATTTTCTTGTTACGATGTACATATTAAAATTACTTGATTCAACATGATTTTACGAAACAAGATTATATTACCAACATGATGAATTTTAGTTAAGTTTCATTTAGTTAAATTCACTTTTAGAAATATCAAGTAAAGTTAGTCAAGTTAACCTTATTTTAGGCTGAATTTAAAATTAGATGGAAATAATAGGTTACAGGGTATTAATAATTTATTATGCAAAGGTTAGCCGATAAGAATATACAGTCCTTAAGGGCTTAGAATCATCAGATCGTTATGTGACCTCTTAGCGAATTTGAGATTTTTCGATGAATTCGGATGAATGATTTGGGTTTTCGAAACCTCTTCAAATTCTTGAATCTTTTTAGGGAATCTTGGAAATCCAAATCCTTCGGAAATGTATACGTAGGAAAACAATACATAATAAAAGGTACTATTACTAGGTAATCTCTTACGACAAATTAATTCTACTATGGCTTTTCTTATGACAGCCATTAATAAACTAAAAGTTTACTCTCAAGTCTCAGGCTTATTATATGGAAGGCTATTAAATTAATGTAAGTAATTAACTTTTTAGCAGGTGATTTGAATAAATTAATGTTCAAAATGATCAATTAACTCAAGTTTCTATATTTGTGAATACATCATTAAGTATACTTTAAAAGAAAGTTGATAAACATTTTAATGGATATATTTAAGTTGGATTGTGACTGGCAAGCGGAATCCAGGACATGCGTTTCGTCCTATTTGGGTCTCATCGACTGGATGTACTGGAAAATACAAACTCATCCTAATTACATTTTCATGGATACTTAAGTAATGATTTAATTATGTAAAAAACTGGCCTGTAGTCTAATGAACTGCAAAATCACTAAAAATTCATACGTTCTTGTTTACAGAAAGCACTAACATTTTCTTGTTACGATGTACATATTAAAATTACTTGATCAACATGATTTAGAAACAAGATTATATTACCAACATGATGAATTTTAGTTAAGTTTCATTTAGTTAAATTCACTTTTAGAAATATCAAGTAAAGTTAGTCAAGTTAACCTTATTTTAGGCTGAATTTAAAATTAGATGGAAATAATAGGTTACAGGGTATTAATAGATGTATGTATGTATGTATGTATGTATGTATGTATGCGCGTCGGTCCAAGTTGCCATTTCTCCAAAGCACAGCAAGGTTAACAGCATATTAGCAGAAGTAAAAGTTACCTTAATGATAATAATAAGAACAAAGAAGAGTGAATATATAGAACATGGTTCGAGGAAATCTGAGATGGGGAATGAAAAAAAGTTATGAAATAATTTTAAGCTCAAGATTTAAGGGATGGCAATGAGTGAATACATCTGAGCCGCTGTGACCGGTTCTGAGCGATATCACTCAACGTCCACAACCACTGGTCAACCAGGCAGTCTGCAACTACCGACGCGAATCAAACCAGTAGTCAGTGACTTAGTGAACTGATACTATATTTTGATGTGGTCGTCCCAAACTGTCTTCTATCCTGCTCTTATATTAGCCAACATTGAGCGTCAAGGCAGACGGTGGTTGGGCATACGTAACATATGTCCCAACCACCTCAGTTGATGGAGATTTACAACCTCATCGACTGATTTACCACCTTACCCTAATACCTGTCATCCAACCAGTCGTTTCGCTTAATCAGTGATCCCTGTTGACGCGAGCAATGTTTCAAAGACATCGATGGTCAAAAACTAACAACCTCTGAGTGTCTTTCACCCTTAATGACCACGTCTCACATCCATGGAGTAAAACAGAGCGAGATGTTGCGCAGTACACTCTACTCTTCGTTGAGATACGAATATCTGAGCCATAGGTGACGTAAGTTGGCAAAAGCCAAACTAGCTTTATGAATTCGTACTGAAATTTCGTCAGACACCAACCCATTTAGGGTTAGTCAGACTTCCAAGATAAGTGAAGTGGTCGACGTACTCAACTACTTCACTACTTATCTACTGTTCAAGTGATGACAAGGACCAATCCTGAAACAGTAGTTCGCATTTAGAGAGGGGGGAGAAATACATTCCGAACAAGGTGGCATTAATTCTCAATGCTGTCAAAAGATTCTGATTTTATCAACGTCCTTCGCCAAACAGGATTATGTGATCAGCATATTCTAGATCAATAAGTGAATCTCTCGGTAGGCGATCAATTCTTGAAAAGTCAGACGACGTGAGTGTAAATTAAACAAAGATAGGGACAGTAGACAGCCTTGATGGACATCACTTAAGGTTACAAATTTTGATGACAGTTCTTCATAAGCTTTGAGTAAAGAGCCTAAACAAGATTTACGTACTTGTGGGGTACTCCTTTCAATGAAAGACACTACCATTGAACTTCTCAGCCTACAAAGTCAAATGCAGCCCTCAAGCCAAGAAAAACTGTCGGGCACCAAAATGTATGTTTATGTTATTAAACCTGACGAATAGTGAACACCTAGTCTATACAATAGCGACCAGGTTCGCAACCAACCTGGTTTTCTCTCATTTGCAGATCATGAGTTGTTGTTAAACGTCTGGTAATTATAGAAGAGGGTATTAAATTAGTCAAACTAATTCCTCTATGGTTATCGTAGGACGATTTTGACCCTTTCTTATATACTGGGACGACTAACGATGGACACCAGTCAAACGGAATTATGTTCCGTTCCCAAACTTTAGTCACGATATCATCCAGCCTAATCGCCAAAGTGGGACCACCATCCTCAAAGATCTTTCGAGATAATCCATCCGGACCCACTGCTCTACCTCTCCTCAGATTAGCTAGGTATGAAAAGACATTTTGCGTTAATTGGACAAGACAGGTAATATGACAAAAACTGCAAATAGGATAATGGTGTAACTTATAAAATGTTAAACAGCAGCTCTGCTGTTGATTACCATGTGGATTAAATAACTTAAAAGATTGAAGTAAAGACACAAATGTAAACGACTATTAGGGCTGGTGACGCATATAAAATATTTCAGTGATATCACATCACTAAATCTTCGGTTTATTCCATAAATGTGTAGAATTGCATGGAAATAAATTGTGTTGTCTGAGATTGTAAATCAGTAATGGATTCGATATCTTCAAAGTGGCCCAAGGAACACTGAAACGCTTGTCTCACAAACATCAGGTAGATGCACTGAAATATTTCAAGGTACATTTTAGGCAAATAATAACTGATCTTTTAAAACTTGTCAAAGATATTACTTATAAAGCATTGAGACCTTGTTTAGATATCCAAAAATAAACAGTTATCAGTCTTCTTTATCCCTAGAAACGCAACCTTCATTTCTTTCCGGTACACCAGCATACTGTGTTTTGGATTTGTATAAAGTGGCTAAGTTTATCTCAGTTCGTTCCTTAACTTGTGTTGAACTTCATCATTTTGTGATTACTTAATTCTGGTTTTATAATTTATGTTACTATTTCCACAGGATCTTCTTTTAATATTATAATGAATGGAAGCATTCTGTTCAACTCCACCAAAATGTTTATTGCTTCATGATAATAGGATTTTCGTATAAATTACAACCAAACTTATCTCTTACAGTAAGTTAGAATTTATTGAAATGTTGATTATGTAATATTATGAATTATATGCAAATGATGAGAACCAGCAAAACGTAACAGCACAAATTTACATTATTATATTTACATTATTATTTACGTTATTCATAGTCTTTTCAAATTAATAAAGAGAACGAAGTGTATGGGACATATTCGCAAGCTTACAGACTCAAACAGTATTTCTACTACCATATAATTCAACGATATAATTAATGTATTTGCCTTTAAATTTAATTGTTATTAGGAGAGCTTGAAGTGAAGGTGTATTTCGAACTACTATTATCAATTTGTGAAAGGACTTTCTCTTATTCAACAATACCCACTTTATTTAAGCTGGATTTTGACTGACAAGCGGAATTCAGAACGCGCGTTTCGTCCTATTTGGAACTCATCGGCAGGATGATCCTGCATCCCAATGTTGTTGTTCACACTGGGATTTGAATTCAGTTTGCCTAGTGCCAAACGTCACTGCGTTCACCACTAGAATACTGAGTCCAGAAAGTCACATTATATCACATTTCCATATATTTTAAATTAGGCTACCAAATCAGATAGGAATGTTTATTTATGTAATGTCTAATGTAACGGTTTTCTGACTCGTTTTTACACTTAATGATTAATATTTTATAGACATTTATATATAACATTATAATAATATAGATATTTAGTGGCTAGCCTAGATGACCCATGAATATCATCGAAAAATCTAACATTGAATTGATCTTCTGTATAAATATAAGCATTTGATTACTGGATTGCTTGTGGAATTTTTTTTCACCATAAATTTTGATATGTTTTATCCGACAACTGTTATATGATGTTAAAGGTCGGAAGTCATGTAAAATCCCGATAACATGTGTCAGTAATTGAAATGAATGAATTCAGGTTAATAACTTCAAATCAAGTAGTAGGTTTGAAGATACGAAAAAATATAAGTAAAGCATTTAGATGACTAATATATATGTATATGTATTAAATTTCAGGATATATGTTACTTGGTTATAATAATAAATTCTATTTTGGAGAACTGTCGGGAGCTCAAGCAATTTGAAGTATGAAGTAACATAATATGCCTAATCTAAATATCTGAAGTAATACACAACATTTTATAAAGAAAATACATAACAAATGAGATAAATTTACTAGAAATGTTATAAGATTTACTACATACTAAGTTATTTACACTAATATCAACAATTCTACTAACTTCATTACAGGAAATTGTTTCCACTTTTGTAGAACTAGAGTTAGGGTTACCTAGTTGAGTGGCTACGTTAAACAGTTATTATTTTAATTTAAACTTAAGGGACCAGATTATAAGTTTTATAGATACATAATTATCATAGCTTTAGTAGGAAAGTTTATAACTCACTTATTAACAATGAACCATTATGCCTGATCAGTAAAATAGGTATCAGTAGTCAGTATGATAAGACGTATTACGGATCA